>JADDOH010024548.1:0-550766 GCA_016648135.1 Agrypnia vestita | reverse complement strand
GTTATTCGCTCTAGGCCACTGCTGCTTCATGATAACGCTAGACCACACACTGCACAACATATGGCTACCAAATTAGAGGAGCTTCAATTGGAATGTCTAAGACATCCACCGTACTCTCCGAACCTTGCCCCAACAGATTACCATTTTTTTCGAAATTTGGATAACTTCTTGCACAGGAAAAAATTCAACTCCGATGGGGCAGTCCAAACCGCCTTCAAAGATTTTATTGATTCCCGTCCGAATGGTTTTTTTAGTAAAGGGATCGATGAACTACCTATGAGATGGCAAAAGTGCATAGATAGCAATGGTACATACTTTGATTAAATAAATATATTATAATAAAAAAAAATCGGCCTTATGTTCCTCCCATACTAAACGCCAATTTCATATGTAAGGACCTAATACTTTTTTCTTTATTTTTAAATTCGTTCCAATCCGAGTCTCTTAGAGTGAAAACATATAGTATAAAACCTTTTTATAATGAAGTGCGAATTATTTACTAAGACATTACATTTTTTACGGAAATTTAGTTTGACCTTTTCATAATAGTTTCAAAATTTACAAGTCGACATAATCGTGAAACTAGATCGTAGACCGTGTACCAAGAAATTCACGTTAATTTATGCATAATGTGTAGGTAGCATGTGTATATTTGGTGATCTTTGTATTAGATACATATTTTATTTATGTTCTAGCTGTAACCCGTCAAAAATGACGGTACTTTATTTTAAAAAAATAGTAAAAAATAAAATTTTAAAAATTCGGAAAAAAAATGGTTTAAAAAAATTACTATAAAGAAGTTACGGACGTTATACGAAGTTACGGGGACAGACTGACAGACATACAACGAAATTATTATAATTGGGATGTTATTTTACGGTCTGCAAAATATTCATGAAAAAAATTTAATCACGTTTAAATCCTTTGTTTCAATGGTAAACAGACCTTTGGCACAGTATAATAAATACATACAGTATGTTATCTTGGCAGTGTCCTTGAAATAAATACCTAGGGCCGCTTGGTACTTAAACTTGGTTAAAAACGCACCAGGGCTGCTCATTGACTGATTCTTTATGGTTTGGGGTGCCATAAATTGACCTAAATGTATGCGTGGGAGCGTCTCACACTGCTTGCGCCCGTACGTTACTGCAGCCCTGCGGCGACTGAGCAGTTCGAAGTATACCGAGATTTCGAAGGGTGTCGTTTCGGCTGTTTGTATGAAGATATAATACTGTATGCTTTACTATACTGTGCCTTTGGTGGCGTAAAAATTCACAAAATATGTCGGGTACAGAGTTTAACCATATTTTTTGCCTCTCTTTATTTATAATAGGCATTCAGTTTTTATCACAGCCAACACAACATTACAGCAGATACGGAAAGTTATCTAAATTGCTTTACAACATTGACTTTGAAGAGATCCCTATTTAGTTAAAAAACGCATAAAAATCTAAATAAAGATTATAAATTGTCTTTTAACATTTGTGCGGCAGTGTTTTCTGACGACCCATTTGTCCGAATTCCTTCCTCGCTGGAAACGGAGTCCGTGACGTCTTGATAGCTATCTGGGGTTACTTTTGTAATGGGTTAAACTTTTTGAGTGTTTTAGAAACCGAATCGACAACTCGTTAGGCCGGTCGAAATTTCAATTCCATATTTTACTCGGCCTGGAATGAGGTTTTTAGGAATTTTTAACATTTTGTCTCGAGTTCTCACGGCATTTTTCTATCAAGTACATGAATTTAAATGATTCGAATCAATTATGCTTCTGTAGTATATTTGTATACCTAATTATTACAGAAAAACAATTTTATTTTGATTCTTATCGGATAGTTAAAACTAGTTTTTTTTCGTTCGTATTTATCAGTTCATAAATCTACGTTACACATTAAAATATTTTTTAAACTCGCTACGTATATCTACATTGTGGATAGTCAATTTTAATCAAATTAACGATTGAATTTATTTTTAAATACTCGACTTGATTTATTAAAAACAATTTTAAAAATTAATAATTTTTCATTTTTTTCAAACCATTTAATGATGATATTTTTGACAATTTCTATTTTACAAATGAATAATGTTGGTCTTATTATTTATTGATTTGGCATTAACTTTGTGGGATGATATGATTGATTTATACAAAAATAAAATACTTGTATAAGACCACTTTTGAGTTTAAGTATACACTACTAGTTTCAAGAACTACAGATGTTCTCATTGTAAACGACCCTCTTCCGTCTCTTCCAAAGGGTCTTATTTAACAGAAATAATACTCTAACACGATGGTTGAGATTACTTTTTATTTTGGATTAATTACAACAATTAATAAAAGCACAATTACATTGATGTGAACACTCCCGTAGTCAATCTACTTCTACTGAATCTATGTGAAGACTGATCAATAATGCATGTAGTTAGAGACAAGACTCTGCTTATATGGGATTCTAATCCAAACAATTAGGATGATAAGTATGGAACATCGGGCGGCTCCGGGTCAAAGTTACTTTATGATAAGACCGGGGTCGTTGTAGGGACTCTAATTGATATTAATATTGGAATTTACATTTCTGTTTACAAAACTAAAATGTTTATTCCATGTTTATCATTCCTATACAATGTTGATTTATATAATGGTTGGTATAGGTACATTACACCATCACCCTTAGATCAAAAATATAGGGAAATCTTTAAATGACATAGATTTTGAAAAAAAACAATATTCACAATGCTATCAGGAAGTAAGTTCACGTCTTGATACAATAAAATATGATATTATATATTCACAAAATTTCATAATTTTACAATTCTTATATAGGTATACAATTTTATAAAATTTTATTCTTCACACTTAATACTTATGAGATAATATTTTTATACATTGTCCTTTATTGAAGCTAATCTAGGACTTCTTCTCAATGGAACATTCTCTATAGAATCATCAGCTAATTCTACAGAAATATTTTCTTTATGGGTTTTTTATTTATATTCAATGTTAAACAGTTGGTTATCATGGCACAACAATTCTTTGGTTCGGGTTTTACCTTCGAACGAATTTTCTTATAAATTTTATATAAAATAAACAAGGCTAAAAATTTTGCAAATGTTAATACACAATAAACAAAATAATTATTATTTAAGACTTTTTGAATGACACTTTCATCTTTTATTTCAAATTTGTTGAATTGGTCTAATTTATGACTAGCCATTAATAATTGTTCTCTATCAAGAGTAGTTGAATGGGAATGCATCATGATTAGAGTCGAGTTATCAATTACTTTATGTTTACAACAGTCGTCATTGACAATATCAAATGTCGGTAATTGAATTAAAAGAACTTTCAAAATTACTATCTACAGAAACAAGGATAGTATTTGCTGTGTAAACTTTACAAAATTGTCTAGTACTTAGAATTCCTGTGGAATCAATTTTAATTTCGTCGGGTACATTTTGATTACTGTTTTTACACATTATTGTTATCACTGTTGGCTTGGGTAATACAAATAGCCATTTATTGTTATCTAACTTATACCAAATTTCATTGATTGATTTCATAATTCTAGTATTACAATTATCGGGTATGAATTCAGTTTTATATAAAATTTCAGTTTCACAAATGGGTCTAATCTGAAGTGAATAAAAAGGATTTTTAGTGTAACATATTAGTTCATTCTGATCTAAATTCTTGCAATCATCAAAGTTATCTATGGTTACATAAGTAAGTTTATTTTCGGAAATAGCTAAGTAATTAGATGATGGCAAAATAAATATATAAGAGTTATCTCTTCTTAATACAGGTGTAGGGATTACCTTGTACACATGATATTTAATATAATTTATTAAAGGGTTTGATATGACAAATACAATTTTGTTATTTAAAGAGAAACATTTTAAGGTAATTAAATCTAATAATTTATGCACATTTTTGAGTTCTACTGAATATGGGTATGTAGTAAAAGCTGGTAATAAGGATACTGTTTGCTTAATTATTAATATGATATATAACGCTTTAATCTATTTGCATGTACGGTTACATTTTTATTTCTTATTTTAATTATATAATTTACGGGGGAAATTATTTTAACTACTTCAAAGTGTCCAGTATATCGGCTAGTAAGTTTTCTCGATTTTCCGGGTTTAAAAATCTCATTATTTAAATATACTAAGTCTCCGATTTTATATTTATCAATTTTTATATTTCTATCGTAATATTTTTTGTTTATTTCTTTATTTTTTATGCAATTTTCTCTAGCAATTTTCTGACTGGATTGTAATTTAAGTCTAAGTTCATCAACATAATTTTCATATGTTTATTTAAATTCTGGTTCTTTTATTAATGAAGATGGAAGCGTTGCTTTGTTTCCAAATATCAATTCATATGGAGATATTTTAGTTGTCGTATGTACAGCTGTATTGTACGAGAACATAGCAAAATCTATCCATTCATCCCAATCAAGTTGATCTTGGTTTACATAGTGCTTTAGGTAGTCGGCAAGTGTCTGGTGACTACGTTCCAAAGCTCCATTAGTTTGAGGGTGAAAACTTGTACTTTGCAGTTGTTTAATTTTAAATAATTTAGCTATTTCTTTCATTAAATTTGACGTAAAGTCGGTACCTTGGTCTGTAAAAATAGATTCAGGAATACCAAATTTACATATAAAATTTTGCGTTAAGGTTTTAGCAACTGTAATGGCTTCATGATTTGGTAAAGCATAAGCTTGTGAAAATTTCGATAAATCGTCTTGGAGAGTTAATATATATTTATTTCCTGATGAAGTTAAAGTAAGGGGACCTACAATATCTAATGATATCTTTTGAAAAGGTTTCGTTGATGTAGTGGTAATTTCCATAGCTTCTTTATTTTTCTTGCGCACTAATTTATTTTTTTGACATGATTCACATTGTGCGACAAACTTCTTAATTTCCTTTTTCATATTGGGCCAATTGTATTTTTCTTTAATACGATTATAAGTTCGGAAAAATCCCGAATGACCTGATGATGGATTCGAATGATTTTCGGTTAAAATTGTTATAATTTCTTCTGCTTTAGGGGTTATTATTTTATCGTGATATATTTTAACATTAACTTTAGAGGTTTTAAATACATATCTTAACATAGCACGTATTTTGTACCATTTTAACTTATCATATCTATCAATAAGATTAGGCATATTTATTTCTGGAATATTTCCTATAAATAACATATTTCTTAATTTAACTAAATTTACATATAAATTTTCATATTCTCCATTATTCCAATAATTTTGTTTATTTATAAGATAATATATATTTTGGTTACTTTCGCGGAATTCTACAACATCAGTTACTTTGATTACTTTTTTATCTATTACTTCGACATGAGCTTTAAATTTCTCCTTAATTTCTTTTTGGATACCCGTTTGAAATTCTTTATCTGCTCCTAAGCAAATTACAAAACTTCCTGAAGTATTTAATTTATCATTTATTTCTTCAATATTGTTATTGATTATAACTGTAGATTGATATTTTTCTAAGAAATCTGAATATGATTCGACGTTCGATTTTATATTATTAATATATTTAATATTATCTTCTTGCGAGGTAGAAGGTTTGTTTTCTTCATCAATTTTTATTCTGCTTAATGTATCAGCATTCGTATTTGATTTTCCTGGTTTGTATACTAAAGTATAATCGTACTCTTCAAGAGCTAGACGCCATCTAACTAAGCGTGATCCTGGATCTTTAACATTGAATAACCAAACTAAAGGACGATGATCTGTGAGTATAGTAAATTTCCTACCATAAAGGTAATGTCGAAAATGTTTAATACTCCATACGATTCCTAATAATTCTCTTTCAATGGTGGAATAATTAGTTTCTGCGTGATTTAATGTTCGACTTGCGTATGCAATAGGTAAATCATTTGGAGGTGTTCCTTGTGAAAGGACACTTCCAATAGCAAAATTACTCGCGTCTGTAGTTAGCAGAAATTCTTGACTAAACTCTGGAAATTTCAAAATTGGTTCAACGGTAAGGATATTTTTTAGTTTTTCAAAAGCATCCTGTTGAGCACTAGTCCATTGAAATTCACAATCCTTTTTTAATAATTTTGTTAATGGTTGCATTATTTTACTACATGATGGAATGAATTTCCGGTAATACGACACAATTCCTAGAAATGATTTAATATCTTTTGCTGTTTTGGGAACAGGATATTTTACTAATGCTTCTACCTTTTTGGGATCTGGTTTTACTCCTTTGCTCGTAATAGAGTGTCCTAGATAAATTACTTCTGGACGAAGAAATTCGCACTTATCTGGCTGGATTTTTAAATTGAATTTTGTGAGTCTTTCGAATACTTCTCTTAATCTTTTATTATGAGTTTCTAATGAGTCGGCATGAATCACTATGTCATCTAAATATACAAAACATCTATAATTTTTTATTCCAGATAGTACGTTATCCATTAATCTTTGGAAAATTGAAGGAGCTCTACGAAGGCCAAAGGGCATTCTCGTGAACTGATAGTGACCACTAGGTACGCTAAATGCAGTTTTATCAGAATCTTTGGGGTGCATTTTAATTTGGTGAAAACCCGATGTAAGGTATAAAGTTGTAAAATATTTAGAATTGCCTAATTGTTCTAATATTTCGGAAATTTGTGGTAAGGGATACGAATCTCCTATCGTTATTTCATTAAGTTTTCTATAGTCGATCACCATTCTCCATTTCTTTTTACCAGATGCATCAGTTTTCTTTGGGACAACCCACACTGGAGAATTCCAAGGGGATGAAGATGGAATTATAATGTCTTCTTTTAAAAGTTTTTCTACTTGCTTATCAACTTCCTCTTTTAAAAAGTAAGGATATCTATAAGATTTAACGTTTATTGGATTAGACGAGGTCGTTGGAATTTCGTGCATGACCACATCAGTTGAAGTTAAGGTATCACCTTCTAGATAAAATATATTATTAAATTCTTCGCAAATATCAAGTAAACAATTCTTTTCAATCTCATTTAGATGAGATATTCTTAATGAATTCCGTAGAATTTCTAATCTATTTGCTTTGAAGTTATCATTCTTGGATATTCTTCGTATATTTGCACTTTTGCTTATCTCAGGCATTGGTTCTAATATTGTTTCAATTTTATCGATTTTAATTTCTTTATCACTAGAATTCAATATTGACGTGTAAGCAGTATTGTCACTGTTTACTTTCACAATACTTGGACACAAATGGACGTTCTCTGATAATTCCTTATCAGGGCAAATTCCTTCCTTTATTTGGTGGTTTAATATGTGAATTTTAATTATTTTCTCCGTGCGCGGCGGAATAATTTGTACACAACACTCACCATTATTTGAATTATTATTGAATTTATTTACATTATCATCATTTTTCGATGCATTTTTAATAATTTCTTTGTTAACTTTATAGTTATTAATATTTTGATATGACGATCTTGATTGAATTTCTTTTGATTTGGAATTTTCTTCCTCAACAATAATTTTATTTTTTATTTCCATTGATTTTTCAGATCGTTTATTATTTTCATTGATTGTATTTAAATTTTCACAATTCGGTGATTGTGATAGAGTCTCCTTCGACTCATAAAAATAATTTCCTATCGTTTCGGAATTCGAGTGATTTTTATTTTGTTCACAAAAATATGGTACGTTCAATGGGCGACACGATCTATCCATATTGTATGCTTCCTGGATCGGTGATTCAGAATAAGCATTGTGATACAACATTGGGATTGATTTATCCTTTATAAGTAGATGTCGACTACGATAGTCTACATTACTCCTAAATTTTTTCAGAAAATCGTTACCAATGATACCGTCAAAAGGAATTGGAAAATCACTCTTTACCACGTGAAAAGGATAATTAATTATCTCGTTTGCTATACTAATTTTTAAAGAGACATAACCGAGAGTTTTATTAGGATTTTCTTGTGAGGAATCTATACCTCTAATTAATAAAATTTCATCCTTGTTAATTTTTATATTTTCTTTTAAAACGTTTAATTTTATTAAACTAATGTCTGCACCAGAATCAATTAAAAAATTGTTCATATCTTTTATATAGATGTTATTAATTTTAAGATTTACATAAGACGTGAAAAAAGCGTTGGTTAATGTTCCTATTCGGCCTGATTTATGCACGAGAGATCCTTTAGACTGGCCAGTTCTAAAGTCTCTTACGCGTTTAAATTATCCGAATTATGATTTGTTTTATTATGATTATGCTTTTGATCATTTTTAAATTTTAGTTTAAAACAGTTTTCTATAGAATGATTATTTTTCTTACAATATTTGCAAAATAAGTTATTATTATTTTTATTATTAGCAGTCGTCGTATTGGATGATGATGAATCTTGTGCTACATAACGAACGTTAGGCTTCTTATTTTTAAATCTACAATCAAATGTGTTATGGTTGGTTTTATTGCAGATTTTACAATATTTACTATTAATATTATTAGAGTTATTTTGAATATTTGATATTTTCTTACAACATCTCTTGATTTGATTTCTTGTTCTTCCGCTAGTGCGACCGATATTGCTCTTTCTAGAGTGTCTGGTTGGTGTGTTTTCACTGGTAGAATTAATTCTTCTTTTAGTCCGGTTATAAAAACACACTTAGCTTGGGATTTTAATAGATCTATGCAAGCTTCTCGACCGTCACTTGACATATTTTCTGATAAATTATTTAATAATTTTATATAGCAATTTTCTACCCTAGTAGAATACGAAATGACATTTTCGTTTGGTTTTTGAGTACAGGAATTTAATTCGAGTTGCCATTGATTGTTTGTTCGTTTATCTGAATACGCGGCTAGTAAATGTGATTTTAACATAGGAAAATTTTCAAAGTTTCTATTTCTTATTAGTGCTCTAGCATTACCAGTAATCTTACTTTCTATTAATGTGTACAAAATATTTTCTAAATTTTTATCTATTAATCGAAGGGCTTTTTCACTATTGTCCAAAAACTCGAAAAGTTTTGTTTTATCTCCATCAAATTTGATTAACATCTTCTCTGCAATATTTAAATCTATACACTTGTTGATTTTGGTGGTTTCTTCTTTCTTTACAGACATCTTGAAGTATTATTATTTCACTTATTAAATTTTATTTCTTGAATATGTTGATAGTTTAAAACTTGAGTTTTGAATGTTTGAACACAAAATTTGCACGGGGAGTGAACACAAACAATGATTGCGACTTACATGAATAAAGTTGTAGTTGTCTTCATCTTCTTCCTTCTAGCAGCAGACTCGCTTCCACAGCACAGGTAGATGAGTTTGAAAAGGACTTGAACTCTCTGGATTTCAGTGATCTATCAAGACTTTTCCTGGACGTTGCCTTTGGGATATATATGATACTTGGTTGAAATATCAATCCCACTTCACTTCTGACACCACTGTAAACGACCCTCTTCCGTCTCTTCCAAAGGGTCTTATTTAACAGAAATAATACTCTAACACGATGGTTGAGATTACTTTTTATTTTGGATTAATTACAACAATTAATAAAAGCACAATTACATTGATGTGAACACTCCCGTAGTCAATCTACTTCTACTGAATTTATGTGAAGACTGATCAATAATGCTTCTAGTTAGAGACAAGACTCTGCTTATATGGGATTCTAATCCAAACAATTAGGATGATAAGTATGGAACATCGGGCGGCTCCGGGTCAAAGTTACTTTATGATAAGACCGGGGTCGTTGTAGGGACTCTAATTGATATTAATATTTGAATTTACATTTCTGTTTACAAAACTAAAATGTTTATTCCATGTTTATCATTCCTATACAATGTTGATTTATATAATGGTTGGTATAGGTACATTACAATTGCAAGTGTTTTTGGTACTCGACTTTATTGATAATAATATGATTGCGTTTTCAACTACTGCTAATGGTCGGGTAGAAGCAATTGCCTTGAGGCAACAACAGTCCACCAAAAATAATGTTTTCTAGTGTAATTAGATAACTTTTACTTGTTTTCCATGAGACTCGTGATAAGGGAACATTACATAAAATACTATAATGGTACGCGGTACCATTATAGTATTTTTTGTATTTTTTTTAATACCATTTTATTATACTTTTTTTTTATTTAATAACATTTTTTTAATACCATTTTATAATACATATAAAATACCATTTTAAGAAAGGCCTCTATATTTTTGTCACGATCTGAATCCAAGTAGGTAATGATAATTCGCGTTCTTTGAATAATTTGTTCCGTCTTCCATTGAGGAAAAGTGGATTGAATTAGCCTATCACAACGGAAATAATACCGCAACAAAGAAAAATAAAATCTGTTGAGTTTTACAAAATACATTTTTTTAAATTTGCAATCAAAATTACGTCATTAGCTCGGGTAGGTAGGCCACATACCTCGACTACTCCAATTAGTTGTAAGTAGGTTTGTAAAAATTCACAGAAAATGCGACACATAAACGACATTATAAGACGAGTTTTAAACACCGGTTAGTAAAGTAAACGATCTAAAATTTAATCCGGAAATAAAACATCAGATAAATCCAAATCTGTGGAGTCAGCTGAAAAATAGTCATTCTGAAAACCGTCGAGTATTAAGTCAATTGATGCCGAGAAGAAAGATTTTCGATCTCGAGATATAAGCGGCCTCAATTCAATAGACTGAATATAGAAATTGCAGAGGGCGAATATCAGTTCGTAATGGCTCCGAGAGAGTAATGGAGACATAACAAAATGCAAGTCATCCGGATTAGAAAAGTGAGACGAATAGCTTGAGAAATGAAATAAATTCTCTTCGCAATTGCACATCTCGCAAGAGTTAATATTTTTCACCGCCTTAATAAACCGCGATGAGAGAAAGACTTTAGGTAGGTAGGTACTAGCCCACTTTTTGCCGATACAAAACATCAAACGAACTGACAAACGAAGCGTGCTTGTTCTGTGTTTAAGCGCAGCAGAGGATTCATCAACAGACGCTTGAGGCGTCAGCCGGGACTCCGAGGCTTTAAAAATAATTTGATTAATTCCTGCTCCATGAGAATTTTTAAGCGGGTAATCTTTTTGAGAATTTAATATTTCCAATATAATTCCAGAATAGAATATTATCAAATAATCGATACTTGACCTAACCATCTTAAATATCGTATCGCAAATACGTACTTTCCTGAACCTCCTAGACTGATGAAATCATGAAATTCTGTGGAAATACGTGACAATGACATATAGTTGAAATTGAGAGACTGTAAGGGAGGCTTTTATCCAGCAGCAGACAGAAAACTGCTAAAGATGATAATGATAATATATACACACATGCATAGGTGCAGCAGCGTGTAGTCAGAATGTTAAAGCACGAGTTGTACGTAAACATGTATTTTGAAAAAAAATATTCCGATCATAATTATTATAATATTATTCCAATTTTAATAAATTACTAGCTGTAACCCATCCAAAATGATGGTACATTACATGTCGGTTAAAAAAAGATAAGAAAAAATAAGTTTTTATACTATAAAGAAGTTTTTCATTATTATTGAACTTCTTCACTGATAATAAAATGAATACATACATGTTACAGTGACTATAACATTTTTTGTACGTGTACTGTCCCCAGAAAAGTTAAAACTTGTGTTTGGGGACAGGAGTGGGAACGTTACACGAAGTAACGACGGACGGACGGACAGAGAGCGAAATTATTATAATTATTGGGATAATATTCAGTCAGATAAATATTTGATTTCGCTTTTTTCCAAAATATATGTTAACGATGTTCTGACTGTATGCCTCTGCATATTATACATATGTTATGAGTAGATCTATAAATATAGATCACAATAAAGCAAAAGATTCATTAGCTGATTGAAAATCTAAAAAATTTCCTCCGTAATTTTACATAGTTTTTGAACATAATTCTTTTAAATTTACTATCCTTTGCGTTCATTTATTTAGGTACTAACTTGTGCATATAAATTTACAGAATGTGTGTTGGAAGAGTTGCTAAATGTTTATTTGAGACAGCTGTCACTGTTCTATTGTTCATAAACATACTCGTACATGCATAAGAATGCCGGTTTAAAATGATGAATAAAGATAAAATACTTTTGTATTTCAAGACAAAAATATGGGCAAGTCCATCATAACTGCATTACCGTGATGGTAATAACAAAGACAAGAACGGAGATACAAAAAATGCCAAGGCATAATTTAAAAGTTTATGGTTACTTAGGTAGCTATGTCAAGAACATAAAAGATTCTGCAATGTCAGCAGAGGACGCATAATGAAGGGTGCACAAGCAAGTCACAAAACCTCAGATCAACATGCAGAGATAAGCTAAGAGCAGGAAGTAATCGTGAGGTAATTCTATCCCCTCTTTATTAGGGGTTTCGAAACGAAACTGCCAACAAAGGCATCCTCGAAGTACAACCGAAAACAGGTGCCGGATAGCAAAAAATATTATTTAGACGCCGCCTCTCAAATTTCATTGACTGAATATCTCGGGCCTTTTTCAAACGGTCTTTATTTTTTATTAGAAGCCGTAAGCGTGCCACCGTATGCTGGGTAATTAGACACTGTAGTAATTTATACGCATTTTAATATTCACTCTAGCGAGACTTGTGTATACACATCTCGCTTTCGATAAGATCTTCTCGGCCTAAGATCATGAGGAAGGAATTACTGGAAATAATCTTTATACTCTTGGCGCCAGACTTCACGGTAATACACATAATCACATCATCATTATGTAATAAGGAGAAGCAATTGGATGCAAGGAAAAACAGTGTTAGGACTGTTAGGTTAATAACATTATTATAATTATTCATTCGAATTAATCATCTTACACGGTTTCAATATAATTATTTCAAGCTCACCATACAACAAAATTTACCAAATTTTAGGGATCAAAATGGCCTCGATATTTTTCTTACACAAGAAAACACAAGAAACTTGATAGATACGCGCCATGTATAGCAATTTTTTTGCTAAACATTTCTGTCCCCCAAAGAGTTCGCACCGGTTGTTACGTAGCAGCGTTTAGTAGCAGCGAACCATCTATAATTTCGGTGTCTGTCTGTTGGTCCGTAAAGTCCGTGACTTGCTGGAATTACAACTTTAAACAATTAGACTATGCCACGCAATCAGCGCGCGGCTCAAGCGACACGAAAGGGTAGAAATTACACGGTCTTGACATTTTTTTTAATTATCATTTTATTATGTTTAGTTTTAGGTTTATTTTAACATAATGTCAATTTAAAAAAATGGCTCTCTATTAGTCATTACACACTAGCTGTATCGACATGTAAAATTATCGTCAAAAATTACGGTACTTTTACATGTCGATTCTTAAATTTAAAAAGTTTTATAAGAGAAGTTACGGTTACGCGAAGTTACAGGGGCAGACAGACAGAGGACGGACGAACAAACAACGAAATTTTTATAATTGTGATTGATTATTTTTTTAAAATAAATATTGCAGAGAAAGGGTGAGTGAACAGTGGGGGTTTACGAACGAAATACGAACAAAAAAAAACAAAGCTGAAGAGTGCTGGCTATGTTAAGATGGAAAAAAAATACAACAAAAGGTTTCGGACGCGCATCATACATCAAATAAAATTTATGTCCATTTTAAGAAGATAACAAATAACTTTTAATATTTTTTACGTTCATAAAATACCTACTATTTTTCTTTTTGTTACTCCGAATGACCATAAAACGCCAATATAATGAAGGTCGGGTCTATATTTAAACAATTAGACTTTAATTACACGTGTGTAATGGTCAATTTTGAAAAGAGCGAACAAGCCGAAATGTGATGTAAGGAATGTTCGGCCCGCTGAACTCCGTAACGAAAAGTTTTATTATACATATGCCATAACCTTTTTGGCAACTACACTTCAGATGATTTACCGCCGTTTTATGGGCGGCGCGAAGGAATTTCGGGGAATCCAGAAAGTGGAAGAAAAAACCTAAGTGGCCGCTATATTATTGAAGGGAAACGCTCCAACGTATTTATTAGATGCGCCAGTCACCATAATTTTGAGGAAACCGTCAAAAGCTTTGCGGACCCTTGAGAAATGTTTTTTACCACACGCTTTTAGGCCATTTCTACATGTAATGTGAAGCAATGAATAAAAGACTACAAGAGGAATGTCTTGATATCCATTAAAATATTTTCATGTAACATCCACTTAAAAATAAAAAAGTTACCGACTTGTGCATTCCATTTTCGGTAAATAACAGACAACTAACTCTTCGCTTAGCATCAACATCTAATACAAGTAGGTTAGTTGAAGTAAATAGCGTCCACAAAACCATTTTCGGTGAGCGTGCTTTCGCGGAAGTTGTGGAATAAACTAGGTACCTAATAAACTGAGACAAATATAGAGCTTACCACAATTCAAAAAACTTAACTTAAAACGTATGTACGAAGATGTATGAATGTAGACGAAGCGAAAGTTGTATGTCAGGACAGAAGAGTATGGCGCTCTATCCTCTCTGCCTACCCCCTCGGGGAAACGGCGTGATGGTAAGTAAGTAAGTAAGTAAGTAACTTAAAACGTATTGTTTAGACAATCATATAAAAACCTATGGAATCAGACCGTTACAACAGTACCTAATGTTTCCCACTCCTAGAATGAACTCCGCGAAAATACCTGATTCTTTCTTGCACTCCTAACTATTATAGTTTGAAATGTTAATTCTACTTTTTCCATGTTATCTGCTGACTAAGTAATAATAGGTAAGTGTTTTAAGCCAGTAAGTTGTTTTGTGTGAAGCGCCCTTGTGGTGAGTAGGTACTTACTCACGAAAACGGCGCTATATAAATGATCCACCTATTATTATAGTAATCAGATAAATTTTTAATTTCGATTTGAATCGTACAAATTATAATTATGATGAATATTTGAATGCAAGCGTTGCGAGCCGCTTTTCGCTACATTTACTTAAAAAGGTAATATTACTTCTAGCTGGAATTTTCACGACATTGTAGCCTGTCGTGACTGGGGACACTTTTCACACTGTTTAAGTATTATAGATAAGTTTAAGTAATATTATAGACACAATCAAATTTATTATAGGTTCAATACATACAAAATGATGAAACAACGTAACCACGAATGTAACCAACGTCAAAACTTTACCATTGTTGTTCCATTCAGACCGTTGACTCGTGTTTCTGAGAAGGGTAGAAATACAAGAAGGGTGAACCGTCTTCGTATTGCCTCATTTCCTGTCCATTGGGGGATAAAGGGAAAATAAGCAGGTAGTAAACGATACAGGTGCAAGGAAATGCAGGGGCTAGAACGTCTTGCGTCCTACTCTATTTTACAGCCCCTTCGACTGAGAAAAATAAGTTACATTTTTTAATTTTCTATTGCATTCAATTATTAAATGTCTCGCCAGTTTATACGATTATTTATTTAATTAAATTTTTATAAAATATCGACTGAAAAAAGTTGTGGTACAATCCAGGCTACCGAAATGATATACGTATAATAAAGGCACCTTGGACATGCCTTGTGAACCCCAGAGAATCAATTACCATAGCCTATCTTCTTTTGTAACTTCAGAGGAAATGTACGTCCCTTCAGACTAGTAATGGTCAAACCGTTATTATAACCGGTATTAAATTCGTGGTAGTTATTTGAGACATGTATCTGATTGTATTGAGGATTGGTAACTAATATATAACTATTATCTGATATTATAATACACATGAATGCCCAAAAAGTGCTTTACCCTATAACACCTTCCTTTTTTTGAATAAATAACTATCGACATACCTAAGTAGGGAGATTATTCTACGAAATATTATTTATTTATTATTAATAACGTAGGTGTATAAATTCTATGAAATAGAGTATTATTAACTTTCAAAGATACATGTAATTAATAATAATATATAATATAATTAGTCAGTCATCAGATCTATCAGATAACATAAAATTTTATACTCAGACGCTTTGACTAGCGCCAATATGTGCACATTGAACATGATCAATATAATTAATAAAGTTCTGACTCATAATAATAATAATACATAGTAATTACGTTCCAAATCTTTAAAATTTGTATCCTATAATTAATTAATAAATTGGTTAGGAAAACATTTATTTTTCTTCAATGAACTTAATAATGACGTCAATTTTAAAAGCAATATGATGATAAATAATACTATTTGTAGTCAATATTATATATTAATAAACTAGCAGTCTGTGCCCGGCATTCATTGAGGCTGAAGAGAAAGGGGATGTGTTTATTTTATGAAGTCCCTAAAGAATATCAAGAATAAAGTATCTATATTTTTATCAGGGCCCTAGAGAGAAACTATGCAATTTTTGGAATGGATAACATAGAATTACAATATACATTTTTATCGGAGAGAAAGGTTGGGTTGCCGGGAGAGAGGTTACCTGTGTTTTGCGTGAGTTCTAAAGTATAACTATGCAAAATCTAAAGTTAATAGCATACGATGTAAAACCCACTTGTAACGTGGAGAGGGGAGTGGTGCTCATGTTTTGCTCAGAGTCCTAAAGCGCAACTGTTCAAAATTTAGTTTCGATAGTCAGAGTGTTGAATTTATACGGACATTCATTTTTATGTATGACAAAATGACTGCATTTAAAAAAAACAATCATTACTGCATTTAAAAAAAATAATTATAATTGCATACAGTTTTTATCCATTTCTTTTCGAGGGTTTGTTTATGTTAATATTGAGTGCCCTGATTTCATAAATTATTATCATTTATAATGTCATCATCATATCATCATCATAAATTATTATCATTTATAATGTCATCATAATATCATCACATAAATAAAAAAATCATAAAAAATCATATATTAAAAAAAAACATAAAAAAAAAAAAATATTATTGAGAAACTTATATACTAAAAAATTCGTAAATTTCACCACACATTTTGACATTTAAATCACTGTATCTAAGTATCAGACCAAACCAGAGACAATAAAATAGTTGTGATATAATAAATTTTGAGATGTTTAATAAAAAAGGAATATAAAAATCTTTTATCAAATTTTTTAAAATTAATTTAACTATTTTACAAATATTTATTTATGAATCAACCTTCTTTGCCGCATCTTTACATGCATGCCCCAAGGGGCCATCGTTACTTTCACAATTCGATGCCAAATGAAAGCCACAAACAACTAGTATGAGATTTCCTGTACGTTTTTACGGTTGGTTTGCGTTTATTACATGAAATCAACTGATGAGAAATCTATTTTAATAATAATATTCTTGTGGAATGGTAGACCAATTCTGCTGTAATTTAGGTAGCTGACAAACCGCGGAAAGGTGGTAAATTATTTCATTTCAATCAATACCGGCCTTCCAATCACAAACACGTCGATTATAGTAAAGTAGATTTATTTTATGATGTGTAAGCATATTCTATTCACTACCCATAAATGTCAAGCTCCCGTGTTGATAATTTTTAGAAACTCATGAGTTCGAAAATTAAAATATGTTGTTGAGGAGGTAAAAAACATGTTGGTGTATTCAGTACCCACATAGTACCTACCTAAAAATAGAATATAAAAAATGTGCATACCTCATACTTGCCTACAAAAAGAACATTACAAGCTTAGAGTATATACAATCCACAAGCAAGCGCTTTTTACAAAAAATATTTTTTCAAATATCAAAAATAAATTCATTTCTTCCTTCCTTGCCAGTGAACGCCACGATAGTACCTACTTTTAATTGAATTGATTCTATTTTTTCGTCAATCAGTAAGTATAACATAGCGAATATTTTTTAGTGCAACACACCGTATATTAATTGTTATTTGAAATTGTTGAGAAGTACGAGATTGTATCTCTATCGGTAAGAGAAATGCGAGGTGTTTGTTGCAGATGAAAGTTTCAATTCACTTCCACTGATGTAGAATAATTGAAAAAAATAATGAGGTCTAGCTCTGTCAGATTAGACCATGAATACTGTACTAACAGCTGTAATGTAACGTTCAAATCTATTAAAATAATGTAGAGATCGTTACTATGTACAGTATTAGGATTCCATATCATATAAATGGAAGCGAGAAAATTATAGCTTATTGATTTTGGATTAACCAATGAACAAATTTTTAATGGTTCAGATACCAGCATCGTAAGACATAAAATCGTATCATAGAATAGCGATATGTCAGATTAATCGTATCATAGATACGATCGATTAATCTGAGGAGTAATCTTAAATTTCATAAAGTTCATATAAACAAATTTAATAATTAATTTTATTTAATACGATATCTTAGTAATAATCATCACATCGCTATTGGCTCTAGAATACCTGGTGGATATTGGGATCCTTAAGAATGTTCCCTCGTTGATCTCTATAATACCGTTTCTAAAACAGAAGTTCATTGAAGGCATTATCACTCTTAGCTATGGCTTTACCTTATTAATTTTTTGACGACATCTTAGTAAATTTATATAAAACATAGACTTATCGATTAAATATGGAAAATTGCATTGACTCATTAAAAAAATCATAGTTTAATAAATATTTCGAATACTGGAATTTACAATATTAAAATCAGAAGAGTAGACAATAGTTGACGGCGGATGGACATTAATGATAGTCGTAAAATAATTCCATTCAACGAGTTAATTCAATTAATGGATACTAGTAATTCTTATAAGGTAATAAATCTTTCGTGACTATTCTTAAATTGCCAACCGTTTGCGGTGCCTTAACAATCGTGATTTGATTTATATGTATATCATATATAATATTAAACAATTCTATCAATAAATTGTCAGATATAATAATCATGGCTGAGTAATAGTTGCTAGAAATATGTAGATTTTTATATAACTCTAAGGTCTTGAATTTAATACTTTTAAAACCAATCTTACCATCATAACGATTGAAATATTGAGAGACAACGTTTGTTTCGAAATATTCAAATTTAAACATTATACGGACGTTATTGTATACGTCTATCTCTTCAGCCTATTTTTGAGTGAATAGTTAACTATCATATCCTTAAGAATGCTTTTATTTTCAAATCAGTCTAGTGTGTTAGCTGTCTCGTGTATGCAAGATAAATAAATCTACAAGCACCGAATTCCAGAACTAATTTCAAGAGACCATCCGAGCAACATACCTGATACCTTAATGTGAAAGCAATTCTCAGCGTTTCTGATACCAGTGATAAAAACAGTATATTAAAATATGTAGTATCAAGAAGGCGGGTTGGCTGGCGTTATCATTGGCGCTGATATCAGAAATGATTATCGTTCTTGTATTTTGGCAACATTACATTCGAAAATTATAACACTAAAAAATTTAAGTACCGATTTAAAATTACTGTAAGTGTAATTGTGTTTCTTTTTTTATTGCAAAAACATAGTTGAATTGAAAAAATATGTATGTATTATAATGCGTAAGGTTATGAACAAAGTGAACATAATACACAAAGCTTATCGTGTTCTTATGTGTCTGATAAGCGCCTGACTATACCTTGCCTTCCTTATTTGTTGTAGGAAAGAAAGTTCCCTTTCTGTAATTTATAAGTACCATTTTTATATTATAATTATTTGCCACCAACCATGATAAATTGACCAGATGGGAGGGGCCATCATTAATGTTTTAAAATATGATTGGTGATGGTGATTCTGTTCTAATTGAAAACGAGATCGATACCAGTAGTTATGGTGGCATCGCGTACTTATCTACATAAATTGTGATTTCAGCATTTTCAATATATATTTGGATAGTAAAAAATTCCATATTATTACGAGCATTATAATACCTTGCATACATATATAGGTAAATACAGGTAAAAAGGATAGAACGCCAAAGATTATACGTTTTTACTTATTTTCCATATATGTTCGTCGTTTGTTTATGATTCAATATAGTCCGACTTTTTCTTCTTCACAATTTTTCTTCGTTGCTCACATACTATTCCATCCAAGGTCACCAAATATTTACATACATACATCTGTGTGATAGTTTTGCAATAAATTACGCTGAAGTCTTTGTTTATTACTAGATCATTCATAATCCTCAAAGAATAGTTATGTATACGTATTCAACCGGCATACAAGCTGCTTTCTGTCCGCCTCATATAAACTGACTTCAATCTGCCCCATAAAAATTGCATTCCATCTCTCTCACGTAAATAACTTCCGACATCTTCATTATATTTACATCATCCCATAACTACTTTCATTATTTTCCTTGAAATATTTTCCTCATATTCCTTCATCGCTTTTTTAACTCGACCAACAGTCTCCTTCTCCACTCCTGTCAGGCCCATCTCATCCGTCACTTTTTTCGTAAAATTTTCCAGTCGTAAGCCCTTTATTGTACCCTTATAACATTTCATTTCACGAGGCTCTCGAGGTCTTCCATCTCAACGATGATGTGTCCGTCTAAAATACCAAATACAGAACTATTTAAGTTTGCAATTCTTTCCGTCAATAGAAACTCGTCTCCCTCCCTAACCATGTGAATTATATACATTACAAACCCTTTTATGATTATGATAAAGTTAAATTAGGAACAATCCCTTAAATTAGACTGTAAAATTGTTTGATCTATTAAACTGACTTGTCTATAATTTATGTGTGTCTGTGTCATCCTTTAATTGTGGGAGACATTTTTTTTTCTGTATTTTGTCCTACCAAGCAATTATGTCTCCCTGTTGGATGACCGAATAAAATAAAATAAAATAAAATAGCAGAAACTGTACATAAAAACGAAATTTTTGATAAAGACCATTACTTTATTTGTAACTTTCGTATTTTGTGCTGATAAAGAAATTACATGTAATCGTCATCATCAAAACTAGTGTGATTTGAAAGAATATTAAAAATGAAAACGTTGCATTCATAACCCTTTAAGCCAAATATATCATACATATGAATCGAGTAAATAGATCATTATGTTATATGTATGTATGATTTATTTTACATGTTGTGAAGTAGGTAGTAATAACCCATACGTGTGAACCTATGAACTCGTATATATACAAATTTAATACGCAAGTACTGTGAGACGGCGGATGATTCATTAAGGTAATGTGAGATCTGAACGCACTTGTGTAAATCTTAAACTGTACGCTTTAAATAATTATGGAATGGACATTTGTGGTTTCCGCATTTCATATTGTTATATTATTATTTTACCGTGTATTTAAAGTGAAATCTCTTCCAGGAAACTGACGTACCGGCACTCATTCAAGCGTTACTAATACAAGTGGAGAACTAGGTTTATGATTGTACATGATTACGGTATTTTAAATTGGACAAGTTTTAAATTGACATTTTTATTTAATTTGACGAAACAAAAGTTTTGCAGCCGAATATAATGTACAGGTCTTTTCATATAAGCTTGCAATTGAGTTAGTGTGGGTGCAGTGCGTAATGCACGCAATGTTTCGTTGTGTTAAGTTTACAGATACGCGTGTTACGCACTGTACCCACACTAACTCAATTGCAAGCTTATGTGAAAAGACCTACCCCCCCCCCCCCCCCCACGCGTATACTAAAAATTACTTTTAGTTATTACTCCTGACCATGATAAATATTAAAAAAAATATATATGACATAATTAAAATAAAACTTTTTTTCCAGAATTTTTGTTCAGCAGTTCAGGAACGAACGGTTTGAGGCTTAGATAGATTGTATATGCTCTAAGGTTTGAGGAGAGGTTTCCAATTTTATCACCCGGTTCCCTCGAACCGGCGCGAACCCAAAGGGGGACATCACTACAATGGGTAGTTACGCAAAAACGAACAAACCCACAAGAAGTTCTCAAGCTACCGTTTTGCATTACGCAAAATATACAAAACCTACAACAAATATTTTTATGTAAAATGATGATGAAATTCACTCATAGATAATTTTATCTACATTGGTTAAGTGGCTTTTTCATCAATTAAGGATAAACTAGAAGAATCTCACAGAGACTAATTTATTTATATATATGAGAAAAGTGGATGGAAGTCTTTTATACGATGTCTCAGGGCTTACAACCTTATACGAGCTGGCTTAAGTGATCACTCTACACAATGCAATGTTTAACAATTGCGTTCATCGTTGATTAATGTCGAAATAAAACATTTTGAGAACAGTGTAGAACTTGTACAACCGTGGAACGTGCATGAGAAGACATACGAATATAGCCGAAGAAAAGGTTGTGTGCTAAGACAGAAAAATATAGCGTACTATCCACTCTGGCTATTAATACTCTATTACTAAAAAAATCCTAATTAAAAAAACAATTTATTTTGAGAAAGAAAAATATTTACTCCCGCTACTCCCGCTTTATATTTAGATATTTAATAAAAAATAAGTAAAAACATTTAGTATTCTATTTTAATTTTCGTTTTTAAATAAAACCATATTGAAATTTCGAAAGATTTTTTTCTTCTTCCGCATTCATACACCTTGCTACAAACGGTTGTCGTTTTATAAAACCAGTAATATTCCCCTTTATCTGGTCGAACCAGGACTCGCATGGATGACTCAAACATGTTTGCCCGACTATACTTTAATTCCCGTAAGAAAGATATTGAAAAATATTCATAAATGTCGTACAATTTCAATGCCGAGAAAATATTTTAAAAATCCAAATTTAATTTAATTATTTCATTTTTTTATATCTTAATATTAAACGTAGTTACTCCAATAATACTAATAATTAATTGTCCCTTCGTAACAAATTGTATAAATATGCGTGATATTAAAAAAAAAACATGATAGGATTACCAAAGCAAGTTTCAAATATTATATGTTATATTTATCCAAAGAAACGGAAATATTTTAGATGTTGTTATTAAATTGTCATTAGGACGCGAGTACCTACCTACTTAAGAAGTAACAAAAACACAATTCACTTAAATTATAATAAACCAATTCAAAAGAAACAAAAATAAAATTACACTTATTCGCACGGTAACAATCATAATAAACACTAAATCATAAAACTGAACATCTTCCCACACTTGTTGATCTGACACTGCCACACCAACATCCGAGTGAAACTAAATGTATACTTTTTCACTTTGCATCAAACGCAAAAAGTTGTGTTATCGCCGTCGACAAATTAAAAACAAATTTCACTCGCCGCGGCCGTACGGAGACGCGTCGTTTGACGTTCGAAAGTTAAAAAACAAATGAACTCGTTTTCTCACATAAACTTGCCCATAGACGACACAAATGTCGCGTTTTTCGTCGTGTTCACAAACGTTCCACGTTCGAAATTCAAAAATAAATACACCGCCCCAGCGCACAGGCGACACCCACGCGCGGACAGGTAGGATTGTAAATTCAAATACAGAAAAAATCCACCGGCCAGGTATAAGGGGTCCCGAACCACGTGCGAGACGAAATTAAGCAAATCAGTAAAAAATACACGGCGTTCATTCAAGTTCGACACTGCACCGCGTGGATTTTTTGCGCAGGTGCACAATTACTTACAGGAATACTCGTTGCGGTCGAGACACGCACATAGCCTTGCACTTGAGACGCGAGTGCGAGGGAGAAAATTTTGACGTCCTCTCGTTTTATCATTCAGGTATGTGAAACGCATGCGTGTTGGTGAGATCTCACCGTAGTACAGACGATCTTACGAATGCAAACTGAACGAGACAAAATGTTAGAGCGAAAAGAAAAGGTATACAGATGAATGCCTGACATAACATTATTATTAATCAAGTTTAGTTGACATTTTTACAAAGTTTCTTGTTGCTGTCCGATCTGTTGAATTTTGCAGATCGAGCGTCCACCCTTGTCGGCAAGTCAAGCGGAAAGGATAGCCGGTCGAGAATTAGTAAACAATAATAATTTTACGATGAAACAGTGTACGCGAACTGTGGTTCCTTTTTACTTGGTGAAAGAATTATAAGATGATTATTAACTTTTTGTTGGCGGTGCAGATTTCAGAGTGTACGGGAAGCGAAGCTTTGGAGCGTTTGGAGACATTCAACCGAGAAGTAGCAGAGGAAAAGACAGAAGCGAGAGTTTTCGTACGAGACTTGAATAAAAACGTCGTGCTTAGGTTAGTTACACCCGACACATGGCACTTGCTTGCAGTCAATAATAACGGCCAAAGTAATTGACGAACATATTTCAATTCCCGCCCAATTTGGATATTAATTATACTTATGGTCCCGGAAAAACTTTACAGCCATTATATCGATGGTCCCCCTACGCATACTGTCGGATATGTAAAAAATATTTTTTTTTTTACTATTTTAAATCATCAAACTTACTCTTTATTTTCGAACAATATTAAAGAAAATTAAATTTTCGTTTCAAACAATGCATAATATTAAAGGAAAATTATACTTTTTTTACATTATCTGAAAATATAGAGTAAAAAAATGTTAAGTTTGCATGGTTTAAGATACTGAAACAAAAATTAAATATTTGCAGATTCGACAGTATATACAAAGGGATCGTCGATATTACTAAAGCAAAAGAAAATAAATATACTATATTTATAAGCACTGCAGTGTAATGTACCTACCAATTCAAATTATGATTTAATGCAGTAATCGTTCTTCTAAAACGCATTGTCATTATACTAATATAGATTAGTAATTAATTATTATTGACGAACGCACGGGAATGATGTAATGACTAATCTATGTCAGTACTCCCACAATTACTTACATATGTATTGTCTATGCTAACAAAATTCAAAGTTCATTTTCTTTACCAGGTAAATCCACACTGTCACTCTATTTATTTTTTTCGAACTAACAGAATTAACAGAAGCCAGTTTATGAACTACATTAATTTTTCACGGACTAAAACTTATTCAAGGAGACGAAAAGGCATCATGAAAGTTATATATCATCCATATCCGTCGTCGGCTGTGACATGCGTTTTTCCCAAGCGGTAGAAGTCGGAAGACATGATTCCCGTTTGTCCCCGTTCTAGAAAATAATTCGGAAAATCAAATGCAAAGTTTTTTTCGACATGTTTAAAAAAACCCATAAATGTCGAAACACATAATGAAAAAATGCAAAGAGCATGCTCGGCATAAACCCCGTTTCTATGAGCTGGCTAAAAGTTATCTCAATTTATAATTCAAATTTGAAGAGTGTATGAATTTGAATGCGACTAGAGTCAAACAGTTATTTTAACCGGTTACGCATAGTACAGTTATTTGAAATTTGTATCTGTTTGTATCGATGATTGGTAACTAAGATATACCTAGATGTTGTGTGGTACCGATGGTTGTCGTCGAATTGTGAAAATCATCAATCATCGATACAATCAGATACGAATCTCAAATAACTGTTAGTGTGAACCAGTTAAAATACCATCACAAGATACGTGCACTATAATCGATTGAACACGTTTTCATATATGTATAGGCTAGAGAATGTGCCTATATTCCATTTGAATATACGAAAGAAACTGATTTAGAACATATATTTAATACAACTTATAAAAATTTGATAATATGTGGATATTCTTTCGGTGGAATTGTGAACATTGTGTAAAACATTGTGTAAAATGATCATTTATGACAGCTTAAATGGTGGCCATCTTTCAAAGACTTGCACACATTTTTCCTGTATAAATAGCTTCATCTCTATGAGACTTCTATAGTTTTTCTTAATCAATGTTATAAATTTGTTTGTATTTGTGTGTGTGTGTGTGTGTGATTTTTGGTAAGTGGAACGTTTATTTTGTATTACTTTACTATTAAATCAAATATTTATTTCGGCCAAATAGTCAAGGCGATAGGAGCAGAGCAATCAACGAACGTGAACGAGAGAATGCAGGAACATGAATGTTATGTTACTGCAACGAAACGACATGATGGAGAATTAAGTTAATCAAAAAGAAATGGATTAACCTATAAAGGTAGACTATATAATTTCTCAGTGTACGTCTAACCGCCACGGGTACGTATATATGATGTACGGCATATACCAGGTACCCAGGACAATAGGCAGGTAGATAAACCGAACACACCTTAATTCTAAAGTATATACTATTTACAGGTGTGTTGTAAGGTTACCAATATTAAATATATGGTTGGATTATATCTTGAATATTTGTTCTCTGTTAAGTAAATCTACCTTTGTCTTCTACGTCTTATAAGTCTTATGGATTGAAATTCTAAACATTGAATAAGATTTATAAAAAATATATTAATAAAGATACTCCATCAATATAACTGTTACTAGGAATCAGCATTATCGGCAATACGACAGGATTAATATGCTGTAAGAATGCAAGTAAACTGAACGTAGTTGAAATGGGAAAAATGGGAAATCTTTTTATGATTCAGTGTAGAGTTAATGTAAAGTTGGGGAAGGAGAACCAAACCAGCGCAGTTGACCAAAGTAGAAGAATGGTATGGCAGTCTTTAGAAATCTTAAGCACGTACAATATTAAATGAAGATACCTCTAATCTCCCAAACCGATTAATGCAATCTTACTGGAGCGCGGACACGGACACGTACACTTACAACAGCAGATTGTTTCAAAACTGGCTATTACAAATATATATTAAGACAATAATACAAAGGTTATTGACATGCCAGAAATGACGGTATGAAGAAAAATGATTAATTTTCATAGATAAGTGTTGTACAAGACGTGAGGCGGTGGTATCACTTGATGGAGGCCTATATTCGAATATGGATGCAAACCGATTTGTAATAATAAAGAAGAGTAAACAAATAAGGGATGGTGATCACAGTGTACAGCAACTCCTCACCTAACAACCACCTCGTTTAACGATCGCTCACACTTACGATGGTTATCTTACGCCCACCACTTACGGCCAATAATAATCAAATCTCGACGTCTCATCGTCGTCGAAATGGAAGAGGTACTTGTATTTATGAGATGTGCTGCATCGCCTACCTCTAGCGTTAACTGTCGAACTGACATCGGGGAGCATCCCTTCCCCTTCCTTAATTTACATTGCGCGTTGCCTGTGTTTAGTCAGCGTGTCAGTATTCAGTGATGATCAATCGCACGCCACGCACAAAATATATAAAATAGTGAGGATTTCGTTTACCAACCACTTCGCGTTACGACCAGGTCGCTGGAATGAAACCTGGCCGTTAAGTGAGGTCTGACTGCGACAATGCGGGAAAATGGCAATTTTTTGCATACGCGAATGGGTAGGTACCCTGTTTCGTTCCGTATGAATGTTTCCTTTTGTAACTTTGTCCTATTGTAGTTCTGTTGGTATCAATGCGCTCCAAGGCGCGGGCAATCAGTGTGGAACTGAACAAAACAAACAATGCGCCCAGGGTTCTGTTCCGCCGCAGATAAGCCCAGTTTTATCTGCCGCGCGCACTCGGGTCCACTGTGCGGTGCACACTCGTACTGCGCTGTGCCTGATGGGCATAGTGATGAGGGGGCTTGATTCCGTTTTTCCGTCATTATGTAATGGAATATTTTCTGTAGATGTAAACTATAGTAGGTAACAAGGTTTGGATATTATGGCAATTGAGTTCGAGGGGTTTTGGCAGATAACTGGTAATACTTACTTATTTACTTGCCATCACGCCGTTTCCCCGTAAGGGTAGGAAGAGAGGATAGAGCTTGTTAGTACCAGGTACCAGGATAGAACTTATTAGTCTTTAGACTAACAAGTTCTATCTATAAATTAGTGGTATTAGTACTATTATATGCCTTCGCCAATACATTAAACACTGCACTGCTCTGTGTTAATTTCCTAGTTATATGGGAATGCAAATCGCATAAATATTAAGCGTCGCGTCATTTTTTCATATAAATAAGGCACTAAACGACATGAGTATTTAACAAAAATGACGATACTTTTATATGTCGGTTCCCAAGGAAAAAGTATTTATTTATTTATATACAAAAAAGAAAAAATATATATTATGAAGAAAAAAATACGTAAAAAAATAAAAGAGATAAATTGTAATTTTTTTAACGTAAAAAAATATATAAAGAAGTCACGGACGTTACACAAAGTTACGGTGACAGACAGGCGGACGGACGGACAGACATGCAACGAAATTATTTTATTATAATTGGGATTTATAACTCACGTGTGGTACCTACTGTTGAAAATTTTAATGAAAATATGTTTAAAATAGCACACAAAAAGCGAAAAAGACTATATTCATTTTTTACATTGTATCTTAAAATGAACATTCTGGCACTTAGTGCTATCATTTCCAGTATTCAATTGCATATTTTGTGGCGTAAACCAATTGTTGACATCTTTCTCTATTTCCTCCACAAGAGCTTTCAGAACATAAATTTTAAAATAAAAACAGAACCGATATATAACTTTGAAAAACAAACGACCTATTGCTTTTATTTATGAGATTTCAAATGGAATAGATAGGTATCGCATAAAATGTTCTCCGTCACACTTGACAATGACGGGCGGTGGATATCTTGACCTGACCCACGCTATTCCAAGAATTGTCCCATTTGCTGCGGGCTCGGTAGTCGGGCGCTATTGTCTTGTGATAATTTATGTACTCAGCTAGGTACTTACAGAAACCGTATATTACAATAATTTTACGTGGAATCAAATCTTGACGTCGGATTCCCAGAGGTATCTAATATTATGTGTTTTATTCTTATGCAAGATGAAATATACAATTTGCTTGGTAGGTATGTCTTTAGGGAGCGTCCATAAACCCCCGAGTAAAAATAAGTATTTTCCTATTAATTCCAGAAGACATTTTGTGATGTTTCCACTTAAGAAAACTATTTTTAAATTTTTGATGTGTTCAAGCCGATGTGTGCAGTTTATGTATCGCATATTTTGTATCGTTTTAATTGTGCTAAATAAAATAAATGAAAAAATTACGTAGCCCATCTCCGACCCCCCCCCCCCCTCCCGTCACGTAGTCCAGCGTAGTATTCTACCTAATCCCCCCTACCCTTTGATTATTTCACGTGGTTTATGGACGATTCAATGGAAGATAGAAATTGAAATAAGGGATATTTTATACGAACCGTATGGATGTGTAGAGATTCGATTCTCGACGTTTCGCCGGAGTCGTACGACAGAGCCATCAGGAGAGTGCACATGATCAAATCATTTTTTACCACGCTTATATTAGCTTCGCCTGTTTGTTTGCACGGAATCTTATAATAGATCTTCAACCCGCTTCCCAATGTCCAATCGAGCTGAAATTTTGCACACAGGCGTATTCTCGATGACAATACATGAATCAATCAATACGTCAGATTCTAATTAATCGACCATAATTCATTAATCAAGTATTATGTGGGTAATTAGATACTTAATGAGCCCACCAAAAGACGGCGCTAATTTTCTACTGCAGTGATTTTGTACACTGGGTAATATTAAGACTAAAAAGTGGAAAATTACATTACGTGAAAAAAAAATTTTTTTAACGACGCTCATATTTAAATGTTCTAAAAAGTAAATACCTAATAAATTTTCTGGAAAGAAATTTTTGTTTCACTCTCCAAATAAAAGCGTGGGGGCTTTCCCTCCATCAACAACAGAAATCTGCAATTTATGTATACCAATTTAATAATAATAATAATATTATTGTAAGCGTCATCAGGAGACTGACGACGCTTACACATGAAGCAACTTAGTTTATACAAACTGTGTTAGTTTTTTGAAATTATTAATTGTGCCAAACAGCAAATGCTATAAACACATCACAAATAAGGCCCGAATTCAGAGTCAACATTAAGCTTAAGGCGTACCTTAACCTTGACTCTGAATTCAGGGACTTATTAAAATATACAAGATTTAGAATCACGCCCTTACCGCTAGTCTCACCAACACTTCAAAGATAACACGAAATGAAAAGGTTAAGGTACTTATAATTACTACGCAAGTCACAAGTCAATAACTGGTTGAATGCTTCCAGACCTCGGCGGCTTGCACGACTGAAACTCAGAGGCGGGCGCACGGTAATCGTTTGAACCAATCAAAATCACCGTCTAATAACCACTTTCAAGGGAAAAGCCAATTTCATGAATCACATATTGAAATGTCAAGTCCTTTTTCCTCGATGACAAAGGAAGGATATACAATTAACGGAAAAAATGTAAAATAAAATAATAATTTGCGTAATAGGTTCATAAATAGTAGGTACCATCTAAATATGTGGGGTATAAAAGGAATGGCAGCAATATCTTAAAAATTAAAAAAAAAAAATCTAAATGCAGTCACCGAGAATTATAAATTTAAAATGTACTGAATTCTAAATATCATGTTTCCTATAAATTTATAGACTGTATTTCCTATAAAATCTCGAATTCAGTACATAATAAATTCGTAATCCTCGATGACTGCATTTTTTTTTGGATATTGCTGCTATTTCAATTTTTGGATATTTTATAGCCCACATATTATTATATTGATGTTAATTTCTCTATAAAGGTTATGTGGAAAACATTAATAACCTCGCAGGACTATATTCCTGCCTTGATTATTAGTCGAAAATGTTCGAACAATACATGGAGATATACGACATCTAAGTTTGCATTTTTCTTTCAATATTTCTGACTTATTTTTTGTAAAACGTTGGACTATCATTACAGGTATATTGATTACGAAAAATTCATGCGTTTCAATACAAGTTAAATAAAATAATAAAAATCCTGCATAAATTCTAATTAGAACGTTTTCCAATTGGAAGGTTTAAATACAGGGGGGTATATATACGGAACTACACCGCAGCGCAAGGAGTGTCGTGTTTTGACAGGTCGTTCAGTGCGAAGTCAGCCGAAAGGCGACGGTCATGAGACAATCGAGGCGATAAATAAAGCGAAATAATTGAGCGAAGTATCTAAGTGGCGAAATAAACCAGTGCGACTTCTGTATGCGAAAATTGAATATTCTACGACGAATAAGTGTTATCCAGCGATTATAAAGTATTCACAGACGAAGTGATATAATGCGAATTAGTGTAGATTAAACAATAGCATCAAGTTTAATTCGTGTGAAGTGACTTTGTACATTGAATAATTAATTAATCATTAATGAATAAACCGCTAATTAATTTCCAGTGTTTTCATTTGCTACCGCATCCACGACCTGTGACATGTATTATGTGTAGGACATGATGTAGAATTTTGAAACCTGTATTTCTATCAAAAGAGTGATTACATCCTATTAGACGATTCGCTAATTCTTACTGTTTAGACAGCTCAAGTGCTCATTAACTCTAATTTATTAATTAACTAGTTTACTAGTACTTACCTACTAACAAATACACGGATATATCGAGAGGTCACATAATTTAGAATTTTGCAAATTTTTGCGATTAATGTTTGACAATATACAGATTCACCTGACCGTTAAAGACATGATACGATATGACAAGAGATAATTAATGATGAGAATTGACTGTGTTATGTCAGAGATTGTATCTACCTCCAGAAATAGATGGAATTCTGCAAAGCACTTATTCATCCATTCTCTGAGCAGCTTCAATCAATCATTGGGGTTGTTTTGACGTCTTTCTGACTTGTTTTCAACATTTTTTCGCATTTAAGGGAAGACATTATTTATCTGATTTCGTTACTGAAAGGGCTTCAATGACTCACTTTTGTCGAATGGTATTTTTGACTTATTCTCTTCTAAAGAAATGAATTCTTCCACACAGATGTGAGTAAAATATATATATAGTGTAGAATCAGAAAGAATTACACACGGTCCTGGATTTCCCAACACGCTGGACGTGGAAAAAAAGGTGGGGTCTTCAATATACGGAAATATTCCGGAAATTTCTAGAAAATCGAGGATTTAAATACACGCGCGAGTCGAGCGGTGTTTTTTGTTTTGTTCAAAAATCAATTTTGTTTTGAAGTTTATTAGCAATCAGAGATAAAAAGCAATGGCTGATTTCATTCCGTTTTATTTATAATTATATTTTAAATTCTGTTATAATTCTCTACATAATAATGTCCGTCGCTAACTAGATGGCACAAATAATGATGAAGTGTATAAAATGAGGTACAAAAAAATATAATTCTCTTCGTAACAATGTCCACCACTAACGTTACCAGATGGCTCAAATAATAATGAGGTATAAGAAGCAAAAAACATAACTATTACTTTTAATTAGTTAAAAACTTTTTATTAACCACTCGGAATAACTTAACGTTTCAATACCACTGTATCTTCGTCAGGACAGACACATACTAACATAACAATTCATTGCTTATTTTAGTAAACAAATTAATTTTCGAACAGGGGCGTGGCTACAGTTGTGGTGGGGGTAATCGACAAGTAGACACCGAAATGGTCCATTTCTGGAACTCTTTTCTGTAGTCTTACTTCAGTTATATTGCTCCAAGTGACGGTGTCGAGAAGATAACGATCACTGGGAGTGTAGAAGTAAGACGGGTAAAAGGACGGTTTCTACCAAGACGGCCAGGCCAAGGAGGTGATCACCACCTCACTAAGTGCAGCACTCAATGCGGTCCAAGATAGAAGGGTATATTATAAGGTACAAGACGGATATTTGTACTTTTTCACGGAAGGTATAGGTCTTTTCATATAAGCTTGCAATTGAGTTGGTGTGGGTACAGTGCGTGTAGACGTACCACTATAACTTGCAGTGCGAGAGAGGGCGTCCCTGTCGCGAAACAGAAGTTGTCAGGGTGTAAATTTATTACACAATACATAATGTACAGAATGTCCGGTGACCGGTGTCTTAGCCTTTAACAGAAATTTGGTCGGGCAGCACTAAAGAAACCATGCAGTAATGGCGGCCGTTCTAGCTGTCAAACTGTCAGACGGTAATATCGGTCCATTACTCGCTTTTTCAGCTTCGCAAAACTTTAATACTGCATTGGCGCATGTTCTTGCACCATCCCGGACTGTTTAGGATGTTTTGGACATAATAATTCCGTGAATATCGGTAATCAAGATGTCACAGCTCCCGACCAAATATAAAATTGAAATAAATAAGAGGGCGAGGGGTTACCGCCGGGTGCGGGCGGGGCGGGTTTTAGTTCCAAATTCGCCGCACGCCAAGTTACGTTGGGCAAGCAATAACACGCGCATTGTTTCGTTGCGTTAAGTTTACGGATACGAGAGGGGCGAGTCATCTAAAATTACAAATGATATGATCGAATTTATTTTCAAGATGTCCTTCTTACTAAGCGGAGAAGAGAACTGCAATGGCTGTCACCGCTCACGTGCATACATAAGAATAATTACATATTTTATAAAAATTGTTTAATTATTTACGGATGTCGGCGAGGCGGGCAAGCGTTGCGAAAAGTACAGGGTTACAGAAAAAATACTCACTTAAATACATACAACAATTATTATTGTCATACAAGTTGAACTTTATTATCTTTTTTTCCATAATTATTGATATTAGAACCTACAAAGTTTTGTGGACTAACACACCCAGTACATTTTTTTACTACACTTCCTTCCCACACTTCCACTATCTTTATACTAGTTTAATCTTTGACATGCTGTTTCTTACTGAGTAATAAATCTGCTTATTTAAAAAAATGATACTTTTAATTTCGATTAATTTTAATACCTACTTGTAAACTTCTCCTTTCTAGATATTTCTAGTAAAACAAAGAGGTTTAATTTTTAATTATATACGGCGTGTCTCATAGCTATTAGAAAAAACTTCGAATGAGTCTTCTTCATTCAATTTTAAGTAGAGAATATTATTTACAATTTTAGGTATTATTTACATTTTAATAGTTCAGGAGATAAGTGGCTTCAATGTTTGCATTTTTTGTTAATTGATGAAAGCAATTTGTACCGAATATTAAAAATTCATTCGCTTTGATACAAGTCAAATAAAACAATAAAAAAATTGAGTAGCTTCTTGGTCTTGTGGTTAGGACTCTCGCCTCGTGATCCAAAGGTCGCGGGTTCGAACATCACTCCGGACCAGCAAGTTAGTCCTATGTTCATAGCACAAGCGTTTAGCTTAGTTTGAAAACAGTAAGAATATTGGTGTGACAAGTATTACGTGTTCGCATCTCTACTTTATTTTTAAAAAACGTGTAGGAATTTGAAACAGATTTTTCGCAAGGTTTAAGTCATTTAAATTACTAACTTTGATGTCAATTATCTCTTTAACTATTGACTCAATACGTAAGAATTTTTTTATCAAAATTACATTAATTATCTTTTATATATTAAATTACTTTTCTATTCGAAATTAAATTAATATATACTGTTTGTGCACTGTATAAAAAAAAATTGAAAAAAAAAGATTTTGCTTAGTACACGAGAATATCGCTTGAATCTGCTAGAGGCAAAGAAAGTCGCCTGGGGAAGAACTCATGATGACAGGCGAATGAGGGCCGGCTTAGTTAGTGCGTCTGAGGCGTTGAAGAGGTCTCGTATTTTCTGAAGAGCCTGTACCCCGCGGTAAGAAGTAAGAACAGGTAAATGAATGTCAGGAAACAGAGCGTATCGTTCTGCGTTACAACAGAGGCAATGTCTTACTTGCACAGGTGAAAATATGGGTGCAACACCGTTGCTATCAACGATGGGAAACGTTTCACGTGTCGGAAATATAGTATCTACATTATGCATTCCCAAAAAGGTGGCCAGATTTGTCAGTCGTCTAATATCGCATGATAGATGATTTGAAAAAAATAAATGTATATCACAGACCAACAAAATACATAGATATTTATTAATTAATTAAGATAAATTGTAGAAGTCTCACAGAGATGAAGCTATTTATATGGGAAATGTGTATGGAAGTATATATAGGGTGGCCCAGGGTGCCATTCGAATATATGAAGGAAAACTGATTTGGAACATACTATAGACGCATATTAGGTATAACAGCAAAGGCAGCAATATCCAAAAAAAATTAAATAATGTTTTGAATGCAGTCACCGAGGATTGCTAAATGCTAAAATGTACTAAATTATAGAGTTTATGTATATATCCCTTACAAAATCATGTTTCTTATGAATTTATAGTTTATGATGTTTCCCAAAAATCTCGAATTCAGTAAATTATAAATTAGTAATCCTCGATGACTGCATTCAATTTTTTTTGGATACTGCTGAGTTTTCTTTTATACCCTATACATGTACAACTTTTAAAATTTTGATAATGTGTGGATGTTTTTACGACAGAATTGGTGAACGTTACATTTTGTAAAGTGATCAATTAAGCCAGCTCATACAGGTCGTAAGCGCTGGGCCACCCTATAAAAAGACTTATGTATACGTTTCTCATAAAAATAGCTTCGTCTCTGAGACTTCTATGATTTACCTTAATCAATAATTAATTAATTACTCACAAAGGGAGCCGAAATTGACTTGGTACCCGCTCTTGATTTTGTCGGGTCCGTTCATGACATATCGACGGAATGCATCACCGTATGCCAATCTTATAACAATACATACGTATATGTATGTATTGTTATAAGTACTAGTCTTAGAACAATACATACTATTGTATGTATTGTTCTTACGCTAGTTTTTTTAAATAAGAAATCCATTTCATTTCAACTTTTATTGCAGTTCTGCAACCCCCAAGCAGCTCGCGACCTTTGATTATGTTAATTTCCAGAAAATAATCTTCTTCTTATTCCTGGGCCTTTATCTCTCCACTGCTGGACATATGCCTCTTTTATACTCTTCCATTCTTCCTTGTTATTTGCTAGTTGTAGCCGTTTCTTCCCTTCCACAGCGGCTATATCATCGGCCCATCTCTTTTGAGGTCTTTCGACGCCTCTTTTATTCTCCCAAGGCCTCCACTTCAGAACTCTGGGAGTCCAGTTTGTAGCATGCTGCCTTGCAACATGCCCTGCTCATTACCATTTTAGCTTCGCTACACGATTCATGATATCCACTACTCATTTCACATATCGCACAAATTTCATTATTTATAATTCTTACGCCAAACATGGATCTCTCTGTGGATCGTTGTGTGCATTTGAGCTTTTCTCTACTTTTCTTTGTAACGGCCATCGTCTCCGCTCCATACGTCATCATTTGCAGTATGTACGAGTCAAGGGATTTTCTTTTTAATCTATTTGGGATCTCTCTGATGTTGAAAATAATAAACATCTATAATAAAGCTCTGATTACAGTATAAAGAGTATTACGCAACGTCTTTCCAGTAGCCAGTCGTCCATTCATTCGCTGTGAAACAAAGGATTTTCACATGATTATATTAAACCTTGTAATTCTCGTGTCGTGTCGGTAAGTGGGATGAGCAGGCTACCTACTATACCTACTATTATGGTTACTCCCGCCTTTTGATGTCGCCATTCTCGAGGATGGATATCATAATTATTCATGCATTTTCCACACGTCACTTCTGAAAATACTTCGCTGTTTCTGGCCTTGATATATCAATACTTGTATAACCATTTGGTGAATTGAAAATTCAACATGGAGTATGTTTTTCGATGGCTTCTCAGGATAAACGCTTCCTCAATATACTCAAATAAAATGATAAAAATCTTGTAAAAAAAATCTTTGCAAGGTTTATTATATCATTTTATTCGACTTTTATTAAAGAGAATGAATTTTTCATAATCAATATAAGTTGCAGTAATGATATTTAAACTTTTTGCAAAAAAATAGAAGTATTGAAAAAAAATGCAAATTTTTATATTCTATATCTCCATAACTATTTATAATAGGTCATGCATGTTTGAACATTTTCAACTCATTATTAAGGCAGGAATTTTTGCTACTAGCTATAAGACAACCCGTATAAAAATATTGTATAAAGTTTGTCTTTATTTTATTTTATATCTACTTTGCATATCCCAATTATAATAATTTCCTTTGTCTGTGTAAAATAAAAATAATTTAAATTTAAATTAAAATTATTTTTTTATAAATAAATAAATACTTATTCTTTAGGGACCGACATGTAAAAGTAACGACATTTTTGACGGGTTACAGCTAGTTAAAAGTTAAAAACTTTCTACGAGTAACATCAATGCTTTTATATCAAAAATTGTGATAAACATAAGTAACTTTAAAGTTTGCATTATTTATTAATATTTTTGACTTTCTTTCTGTTAATAAAATAAGTTTAAAAAGGAGCGTGCGACTATATAAACATTAACGTTCACACACGTCTAAAATGGAAAGATATACATAATATGTACTTTTTCGACTAAAATTCCACAACCACGCAAGGCACCTCTAAATGAAAGTAAAATAAACCATTTGGTCAAAATCATAAATCATTTACCTTCTGTGCTCTTATGAAAGCTGGCGTTGAACGAAACTGTTTGCTGAAGTGGCGATACTTGAATCTTAAATGTATAAATTATAGATTTACCTTCTTAATTCATACACCGTATATAATCTTCCTGGGAATAAAAAAAACTTTTTGTCGTTTCTGACGCTGTTGGGATACAAGGATAGGCACCCATATAAGATTTTTTTTAATATTTTTGCTGAACGGTCAGGTACCTGGGAAGCAAGGGATGATTTAAAAGAATTTCCAAACAAGATACACCACCCTCGAATTATTTGTTATCCTTTCATGATAAGGTACAATGATTCATACCCTCTAGCAATATATTTATTTAATACATGGTACAAATACAATTCTTATATATTTACATGTCAAGTTGACATTTCTATTTAATTCTTTCTAGTCATGTAGACCTCATCAGTGAAGAGAAGCTCTTGAGTCTGATGAGGGAGCCTCAGTTTTATTATTATATATTATATATAGGTACATATGCGAGTCATTTAATAATACGGTAATAAAGGTAATTTGATGAAGTATATGAAGTACTGAAGTGTATTTTGAAAAGCTATAGGTTTAAATGGTTTATGAATTTATGTTTGATTTTAGAAAGATTTTAATATTTTTGATATATTTTTTTTTTAATAGAGATGCGAACACGGAATACGTGTCACATCAATATTCTTACTATTTCCAAACTAAGCTAAACGCTCGTGCTATGAAAATAGGACTAACTTAATAGACTGGAGTGAGATATACCTACCTGTTTTAAAAAAAAATTAATATTACGAAATCACAAAACATTTTTATTCGCGTTACTTCGTTAAAGGAATAAACGAACCGAAAAATTCTGAATAAAACTGAATTATTAACTAAAATTATAGTTTTTGACTCGTGGTGCGATATGTCCTTAAATAGATTCTAAATTTGACATTTAAGAAATATTATATCTTTCTAATCCTTTCGTTGTTTTTATCATCTTTTTACCAATGGGTTGTATAGCTCCAATACAAATTATTATAGAACTAATTTCATTATAGGTCAAGAGTTGTTAATTTGCAATGAATAAAAAATGAAAAGATTTTTGTAACCGCGACTATATCTATCTATGACTTTGAATTATCTTGGTTCAGTTCTAATATATTATATTGTCTTCAATCAGATCAATGATCTCTGGACCACCGAGTTTCCAGGAAATAGTTCTCACCGCACTGAAGTGTGCTCGATAAACAATGTAAGGAGAAGAAAATTATGTTGCCAAGAATCATCGACGGGGAAGCGAAGATTTATTCTTTCGAATTTCGTCGTCAACAATAGACGGAGTTGGAATTAATAAAGAGAAATTACTCTCTTGATTTTGAACACGGCACAAAGACCTTCGACACGAGATGATGGACCTCGAGGTTCAGAGTGTTCAGAGGGCGCGGCTTTCATTTGGAGACAATTGAATGAGCATGTCATTGAAGTTTCATATAAATGGTTTGTCACCATTGAAAAATATACATACAATGAATAATAAACGTGACAATAAACAGACTCTTGCTATCAGGTAACGTGACTTCGAAAATATAATTAAGAAAAATTAATTATATGTAGATATTTTTTATTGTACATACATACAAATGTATTGTATTTATTATTTTTTACTTTACAGTGTGTACTCGTGTATCTTGATTCTTCAATAATCTAAATCTAATAACTTTGTTGTCTGTCTGTTTGTATGTCTGTCCGTAAATTCGTAACTTGCCGGAATTAAAACTAAACGCCGGCCGCACACTGGAAGCGTTTTCGTACGAAATTGAGTAGTACGTACACGTAAGAATTCGCAAGTACATTCCTAACCTTCAAAGTAGTATTGAACATCGCACACTGCACACGATTTAGGAGTGCGTGTACGCACGTATAGATACGACGTCCGACACTGGCGATGAGATATCTATTTTTGACTCGAATATGAAGCAATAATCTTTTTTATATGTATATGACATTCATCGGAATTATTAACTATTATACACTAGAATGCGCCTGAAAATTATTTCAATTTTTAACATATTTTTAGACCAGAATATAAATGTTAAGCTGCCGGTTTAATCCATTCTAATATAAAAATACAATCTTAGTATTTTATATTATTGATGGATTTGGCGTTAATATTGTAAAGGTTATTCGTGATGACCATAAAATGGGTGGAAATTTTTTTGTCTCTACATGAGTTTAATTACATTTGATAATTTACTACTCGAGTTTCGAGAGCATCAGAATCTCTCACTGGCAGGCGAAGTATTAAACTGACGATATTCAAATGCATAATTTTTTAAATGGATTCGGTGCAAATATAAATAATTAATTAATTCGGTACTGACAAAAGGAACCGGAATTTCTGAAGTCAAAGAAGTTGTAACGGGAATATTGAGAAGAGAGAAGAAGAGTAGTAAGTTCAAATTTATTTTAATTTGGTATGGAGAAATTTAACGATACATGAATGAAAATAGTGATTATTTAAATTTAAAACCTCACCTGTTGATGAGATATTATGATACGCTCGAAACTGTAAAAGTAAAATATAATTAAACTTAGGTAAAAATATCAAAGTTTACCTTTTTCATCCATTTTAATGATGATCTAATATATGTATTTAGTTTAAAATTTGATTTACTAAATAAATAACAAAAAAAAAATTGCCGGATAATTTTATTTTACGTATTGAATAGATATAATAAGCTACTAGCCCAATTCTAATTTTTTTTCCAATAATTGCGAGTAATGAAGAACTTCAGCAATAATATTTAAAAATTATTTTTCAAATAATTTAGAAAAACAAAAGACATTATGCATTTTGATATTTTGACATTTGTAAAAGACATTTGTAACCCTAACGATGGAAAAGTTTTTTCCGAAACATGTAGGTGTAACTAATAAAAAATATAAGTACATACATACAAATAATACAATCAATATTTTAAAAGAAAAAAAGCACTGTTTTCGTAGGTGACGTTAATTTTCCTTCAGAAGCACATCCTTTATTATATGTTTAAAAAAAATCAATTAAAAAAATTATACAGACGCTGGTGTAAAAATAGTTATTATGAAATCAAGATAAATTTATCTTACTTACCAATTATATTATGCTAATACTGTAACTGCGTGAAAATGAAATGCAAGAAGACTTAATCTAAAAAAAAATTCTTAACAATGTAAGCGTCTGGAAGCAATCAACAATAAATTATTCATATCACCTCAAATTGAGGTCAAAATTTAATACAGGATGGCCCAAAAGTAGATATGCAGCATATTTTGTTTTGTACTTTATTACTTTGTTTATTATATTTTTACACGTCTCGTAAGTACACGGAATGTCTTGTATCAACATTGAAACATTCCTAGATCCTGTCCACAACATAGTGACATAGCAAGACATAAATTACGGACCATATTAATGACCATTAATGACTAAAAGAATAAATTAATCTATCAGAGAATATAAAAACGGAGAAATACAGTAGATTCCCTATTATCCTGGATGCATGGTGAAAAAAAAAACCCAGGATAACCGAAAAGTATTGAAAAAGTTACTCAAAATACAAAAATATTCAAAATTGACTTCTCACTTAGTCCAAAAATCGCACAAGAGCAATGTTCCCTGTAAGGTGTGCGCGTGTGCGCGCGCACACCTAGCAAAATGTCTCCGCACACATGTTTTACACTCCGCACAGTCAATATAATAAAAGAAAGTTTCCTTTGCCAGATTTTAGTTTTGCTCGAATGCATGAAACAATACATGCATAATTCTTTCGCACGGTTTCGGAGAAATGAGTCGAATAATACAATTTTACCTATTAATTATATAAAATTCATCCCCTTAAAATGTCGAAAAGGAGTGGATGTGGCGACCATTAAGAAGTAATCCTGCGATAAATTTAAACTGGAATGGCTCTCTGAAATCGTCGAAACAAAAATGCCATCTTCAATGCATTTATAAAAAGTAACAATTGGTGAAATATTTGTTTATTCGGAGACATATGATCGTGTCAAATGCATCATATGTTCCGAAGCAAATATGAAAAGTAGGTACAATAGAAATGCGAAGTTTTTCTAGTAAGTAAGTAACCTTTTTTAAACTAAAAAATATGTTTTTATTTAGAATATCATATTGAGGCTTGTAATACGAGCTTGCCAGGCAACTTTTCTCCGCTTTCTTCTTACCGGACAAAGCTAGGGAAATTATATAAAATCACAGTAATTAATAAATACCCTAAAAATATACATTTTTATGAAAAATTGTATGTGTATTTATGGGGGGGGGGGGTGTAAATTTATCGCACCGCCACTGCACAGATGCGTCGAAGATCCGCACACACAATAGAAAAATTAGAGGGAACGTTGCACAAGAGTATGTTTTACGCACAACAAAAATACCGCAGGGATGTCACATAGTTGTCAAATACTTTTTTACGCGTACTTTTTATATGCTCCAGCATGAAAGTGCGGTCTCTATAAATGCTTGAAACTTGATAAATAATTTATCACATTTTAATTTTTTGTCAAGTACGGCAGTTTGTCAGATGCCGTGTTTTTAAACCTTGTTTACCACCCAGCACTAAAACCTTTCTCTTGTAATAATGTTTCACCGTTGACAGTTGACGGCAAGCAACGCCACCGTCATAAATTACGCAATATTTTGTGAAGAAGTGAGAATGAAAACTAGACGCAACTAACACTCAAAGTCGATAAAACAAACTAAATATTAACATAAAGGAAATAAGAAATCGCTTTTCTGATACTACGGACAGTTGATGTTTTCGACCCAATACGTGTTTGGCCATTATGAACAATGTAGAAGAATTTCGTTTTTAAAAATATTTTTTCAATGGCTTGTTGAATCTGGAATCAGTTGTATTATCATGTTCAAAAAAGAATGCCCACATCACAGAATAAAAAAATATAATTATTATACAAAATTGAGTGTATACATGGTTAATATTATTAAATAATAATTGGTATTATTAACTAAATAAAGAAACATAAATAAAATTAGATGAAAATTCACTCAATTTGTTCACTTTCCAAAACTTTCTAAAAAAACTTAATTCTTATCGATTATTCACTGACGTTAAGTGGATAATTATGTCGGCCATTCAATGCTGTGAGGTGTTGTCAAGATAATCCCTTAGTGCAAAAATGGTGGAACTCTGATCCCGCATCACGTTTAGGGAATTAGGGAGTAACTTATTAGTCTAGTGTTTAAAACACTCGCCTCGCGATCAGTGATCAGGGGTTCTCGCTTCATTCTACATAAACAAAGCACAAACGTTTAATACCTACATTTGAAAATAGTAAGAATATTGATTTGCACGCATTTCTATATTTTTTTAAAAGAAAAATTGTTACAATCCATAAGGTATAAGACGAAAATCGGATAAGAAAGAACAACTTATGCCAGTGTCGTGCAGTTAATATATTGAAAGCTGTACCGAAGTAAAATTTCTATGCAATAAATCTAAATAAAATATGTATCTCATACTCAAGATTCCTACCACAATTATATTTTTATTTTCAATGATTATTTAGTTCCATATTGCATGTGGCCTAATACCTTTAAAATAAAAACAACGTATAAACATTCGAATATGACGACGGTCCCTACGTAAACTACAGACTAAACTAGAGACATCTACGAAAAAGAAATTTTGCAGAAGAGCTGTTTGTTGGCTTTACGTGCAAAATGAGCATATTTTGCCGCTTTTCTGTCAGCTATTTTCTTTGAATAAATTAGAAATAAATATTATTTTAATTATGTATTATATTTTCTGTGTATTGGTAAAAAAAAGTCAAAAATGAATTTGTTGGTAGATTTCCGAGCTTGCACGAGAGACATATGACATAAACTAACCGTCAATATGACATAAACTACAGCCACTAAAAGTTTTTCATAACAAACATTTTGTGACTGTATTTTAAGTTCCTCTTTTTTGTATTAGCTTTGGTAGGTTGTCGAAGGTTTTGAGTCCTTTGTATAATAAACAAATTCTTCAGTTCTTTTGTCATAATATTATGTGTGTGCAATATTAAATTTCGTATTTTGTCCATGACGTACGCACAACTCATGTTTCAATGTACATACTGCACGCGTTTGCTGTTACTTTTAGTTATATACATAGTTACTTTTGGGCCATCCGTAAGAAATGAAAAAAAACGCGTGCCAACAATGACCTAGAAAAAAACAAACTATATATATGAGTATTGATTCATCTTCCTAGGAGATAAATCTGTTTATTCATGAGATATCAATAATTTCTCGATTAATATGAGAATATATAGAAAACGGCTTATGACTCACTGTCTGGCGTCTAGCCCACGTGGTGGGGTGGTTGCACACTGCAGTTTATAAAATATGCACCGGCACGTGGGACGCAATGGTGTGCAGGAATGTCGCAACGAAAATAGCATAAATGTCGATTTGCATGAGTAATATATCGCAAACTAATAGTTTTGATCTGAACGTGATATTGGTGAAACACATTTATTATTATGACTTGTCCTTTGTGTTATTTTGTTTAACATAAATCATTTAAATTTTATATTTTACTCTGATCGCAATAAGCTTTTATTCATCTTCTTTTCGTCGATTTCCCGACCCATTGCCTCAAATTCTTCAGCCAGGATGATATTCGTCTTCCAGGGCCTCTTTTGCTCGCAATTTCACCTTGAATGATTAGATAGTGATGGTAAAATCACTATTTTAACCGGTTATACCGATTTGTATTTGATTATACCGATGATTAGTAACTACGATATAACTGTTGTACAGTGCCAATGGTTGCAAGTTGAATTGCGAAAAATTAGTTGCCAATCATTGACACAATCAGATACAAATCTCAAAAAAACGGTTAGTGTGTCACCGGTTAAAATACCAGCACTATGATGAGATGCAGAATTAAATACTTAACTGGCTATCTCATAATATGGACAGAATATTGGAATTTCCGGGTGTTAATGGTATTTTCATTTGTAACTCTATCAACCTACATACCTTATTTTTAGAAGCCCTCTGTAAATCAACATACTTCAAGTCTATTCTCGTGTTTAGATCTTGGCTGCACGATACCTTCTTTATTCGGAAGAATGCAGTTCTGGTTTGTTCTATACGATATTTAATTTAGATAGAAGGGTCCAGTTTCAATTTAATCTGCATCCCAGTAGAGTATTTTATCTAATCATTCTAGTATAATTACATCCGTTTCGTTTCGTTTACTAACGCCCCGAGCTGTTGAGAGATATTATTAATATAAGAAGCGATTAACAGAATATCAATGCACCTAAGTTAATTATGGATACGATTAAATATAACATTTTCCTTAACAATCTTCAGCATCTTTCATATGAAAGGACTGTGCAAAGACCTCATTCAGAAATTCTCTGCAATGGTCCGCATTCACCTCGCTCACTATTTGGTCTAGGTCTTCCTCTCTGCCTTTTCTTTTCAATTACTCTCTGAGCTATCTATTGTGGATCCCTTTTCTTTCACACTCCTCAGAACCTCCTCACTCGTAATTCTCTCAGTCCAGCTTAATATTCAATCCTTTTGTAGCACCAAATCTTTCTTATTGTTATTTGTGAACTTAATATACGCACAGCATATTTTCTTTCAATACACAGTTTTCTGTTCATGTTTTGGAGATAAGTCTCATTTCACTGACAAATATGTAAACGTACAAATAGCATCATTTTTTTTTGTTGTTTCATTCATAATGAACTAAAGATTATGTCAACAAGAATGAATTCATTCCAAAGCCTGTGAAATATTTGCATTGTTGAGTTAACAAACTTACCAAACGTCACGGTATTTCTCTGCAGGGGTAGGCAGTGAGGAAATAACGCCACAATTTTCTATCCGGACACAACACTAAGATCATAATCTCATATAATACTCGTATCTTCTCATACGCGCTCTTCGGTTGGTGAAGCTTTTAACGACGCCTTCCTCTAATATTTAGTTTAGCTGATAGTGCCACATCTCTTGCGGACACTCTCTGTTTCTATCGCCTTCAATACTTGCCTCGTATATTTTTTATACCTCTCTCTCCTCGCTCATATGGTCCACATATCTAGACCACCTCAGCTCATCTTTCTTTATTCTCTGCCAGCATCATCTTCACTTATAATTTGTTCATTCCTTACTCTATCGAAGAATAGTCCACACAGTATAACACAATAATTTATTTTTGAAAAATTCACATTATACAGCTTTAGCGACTTAGGACTTCGAGTAGATACACAGTAAAAAATCAGATCAGTTAATCAAGGACGTCCAACTTGCCATTTAGTATTTTGTATAAAACATTAAACTTCCTAGATATTTGTACTTTTCTACTATTCCTGCCTCAAGCTTCGTGGCACCTAAATAACAGATAATCGCCGTAAATCGTAGTTGAATTATGTCTCGCCCAACTGCGAGCCATTACATAACATTACCTTATGAATATTTACAGAAAACGCGCACAATCTTTTATGTATTTCAAGTACAATGCCGCCATGAACGAGATAAAATCCCATAATTAAACCTGACATTGAATGTACGCGTGTACATTTCCATACAATACTGTAGTTACGAGTTACTTCATACCTATGTATTTTAATATAACTACAAGTATTACACATCTAAATACCATGTAATTTAATCGAATATAAATATAATAAAAGCCTATCTATGAACTTCACAAACTTACTTTGATTGTTGTATTTCAGGATTCGTTTGTAATGATCCCGTTAAAAATCACGAATTATAACATGTTCATTTGCTTAACAATTAAGGATCTTTGAGTAAAAAATATTATAGACAATAATTGCTAAATGACTTATGAATTATGAATAAAATACTTGAAATATAAAACCAGCTGGATCTTATTTTCATACCCCTTAACATCCGGGATTACACAAACTACTAGTCCCGGGGATTATTAAGTACGTTAAACTGGGCTGGATTCCCGGAATGGTGAAGTAGAATTTGAATTTTCATTTTTCGGACTTGGACATGAGGAAATAGAAACCAAAGCACCACTACACAACACACGAAATTTAGATTAAACAATTTTGTATCTGATCTTAAAGCTTTTAAAGGAGAATTTTTAAATTAACATGCATTTGATAAAATGCTTGTGATAATACAATTCTTAAAGAATCAGTTATAAATCGTGAAATAGATACTTTTATAATATAATGTATGTCGCTAAAAGATCATTAAATTAATAAACATTTTAAAATGTCACTGTCGAGTGGAATAATATATAAATAAACACAAGTAAAGTTAACATATTTTTATAAATATCCATATTAATTATCATCATGAATAATCTCTAAAAAGTCTAACGCCGATTCTATCAATAATAAATAAACTATCTTTCTGAATTTATTTAATATTAGGAAAATTACTAGATCATTCAGAGTGAAACGTCAAGATTTTTACTCGTCTTAAGATGGATTTTAATCGTAATTGATTGAACCAAAAAAAATTGACTATGTCATTCCAAAGTTTCTTTTTAATTTTTAATCTTCTATTTCTGCCGATGTGCATCCAGTGTTAAATGTATGTCTAAATTTTTTTCCACATCTCCTTGTCTATTGCGCTTTGTCTCTGAGTTTTCCTAACAACTTGCCATTGTCTCTGTGTGGATAAAAGGCTAGTTGTATAATCGAATTCATAATGGTTCATGAACTGAATTTTAAATAGAATCATGTGGGCCATTATATTTTATGGGGAGCCAGTCACGAATTTTGAAACCGAAATTTATACGGCCACAATCTTAATTCACCAAAATTCTGACAATCTCACTCTCAATGAAAACTACATACGCATAAATTTATATCGAAGTTTCTGTAAACTTATGGTATTTTTTAAAGAAGTGTACTTTTTGCTCTAATTAATAACAGCAATAACTTATTTTATCTAACTCTACAAGTGAAGTTTCTGATAGCAGAAATATCATATCATATTTTAAAAATGAATGCAGTAAATATCCAACACAAAAATGGTTAAATGCATCTGACACATATATGTATAGCACCATCCAAGCACTGAATATATATTTTTTTTATTTTTCTTTTTTAAACGCTTCAACAGCCCAAGAGACCAAATTAATGAAGCCGTTACATCACAAAAACTCCCAAACTTGAATAAATCACATTAATTTTTTGTGACCTCACCGGGAATCGAACCCAGGACCCTCGGTGTGACAAGCCAGTGTCACGCTCACTAGGCTACGGAGGCCTATTGTATTTGTTAAAATAACATGGAGTCTACTTGGATTCAAGCTTGTCTCTTAGTAAACAAATTAATAGCACAACCAGCTCTGCATTCTATCATTTACGCCGCATTAAATCTATTCGCAAAAGTATCCCAACAGCAGCAACAAAATCACTAATAAATGCATACGTTATCTCTCGCTTAGACTACTGTAATGGTATCTACGCTCATCTCCCGAAACAGGAAATAAACAAATTACAATCTGTATTTAATGCCGCCGCGCCGCAAGACTCATTACTGGCGTTTCAAAGATTGCGCACATCTCAAACCATCTTCAAAACCTTCACTGGCTTAGATGTCCAGAGAGGATTGAATATAAGCTTTGTCTTACAATGTTTAAGGCTATTCACAACATGGCCCCTCAATACATAACCGACTTCTGCATTCCATTCTCCACAAATAATAGACAACTAACACTTCGCTCAGCATCAACATCTAATACAAATAGGTTAGCTGAAGTAAATCGCGCCCACAAAACTAATTTCGGTGATCGTGCTTTCGCGGTGGCTGGACCAAAGTTATGGAACAAACTACCTAATAAACTGAGACAAACAGACAGCTTACCACAGTTCAAAAAACAACTTAAGGCGCATTTATTTAGACAATCCTATAAAAACCTATAAAACCTATAGAATCTGACCACAACAACGCTAGCTAATGTTTTCCACTCCTATTGTGCACTCCGCGAAAACACATAATTCTTTCAGGAACTCACAAACTATTATAGTACTCAATTTTAATTCCACTTCTTGTATGCCACCTAGTGAATAAGTAATAGTAAATAAGTTTTATCTTTTCTAGCAGTAAGTTGTCTTGTAAGATAATAATTTCTCTGTGTAAAGCGCCCTTGAGGTGAGTATTCGCGAAAACGGCGCTATACAAATTATCCAATTATTATTATTATTATTAACATAAAACATCAAATAACAATAAACATAGACGCCGCTGTATTTTTCTGGTAAACAGAGAGACCGCAGCAAAATACAATAATCTTTATGCACTTAATGTCATACAAAATACGCGGAAACAAATATAAACATTAATCAATAATTTTGGAATATGCGTAGAAACAAAAAAAAAAATAGTTTTGGTAGGTATATCATTCATTGTACCTACAAATAATTGTAAATCCTTGACAGACCGAGAGAAGCAGAGTCACATGGCAACGCTCAAGACATTACTGTCTTGAAACTACGGGGATTGAATTCACAATGAAGTTAGTTGGCCACGACAAATACCTCCTGTCACGCAGGTACCAGGAACTCACGAAATCAAAAGTTAAGCACACTGTGGTATCATCTCGAATCGCCAAGGACAAACATTCAAGATTACCCGAGACACATGATTTCCCAAGCACGCGTGCATTCTCCATTCATGAAAGAAATATACATTACGCAACCGCGAGGTAAATTAATATACGAATATTTGCGATTTAGGATGACAGGATGCTATTATTTTCCGCATTTTATGACGGCTTATCAAAATAAACCGAATTGATTGGGTTAGTAATTTATTTATTTATTTTGTTTTGGGTAAAATTAACAGCAAAACAACAATCTTAAAAATATGAAATAATGGTTTTTACAATTATGCCAATTACAAATTTTCCACTGAATATAAAAATTTACTTTAATAACGAGTGGAGAGGGTGGAGGGGAATGTGGGACGGGAGTAGAAGGGAAGATATAACGTACAAATTAATTTGGGTGCGGTAGTGTAGATATTGTTTGTTTTATGTTTCTTATTGTTGCGTTGAAAATGTCAATGTGGTGATAGTTTGTGTTAAATAAATTTGTGGATCTGTACATAAAGGAGTTTTGTTTTGAGTTGGTCTTACAAAAGGGAAGATGAAAAGTAGGTGAATGTCTGTTATTGCGAGTTGGGATGTGGTAAGATATTCGTTGAAGAAGTTCCGGACTATCAACTAGATTGCGTGTTATTTTGAATAGCATACCGCGTCAGCTATGTTTCTTCGACGAGTTAGGATCTGCATGTTAAAAAACTTCGCAAAGTCTTCATTGCTTGTATGAGATCTAAATGAACGGAGGTCTAGGTATCTTAGGAATGTGTTTTGGACGCTTTCAATTCTATTTTCGTGTACTGCATAACCTGGATTCCACACCTGAGATGCATATTCTAAAATACTACGAACGTATGAGAAATAAAGTGTCTGATATTTTTGAAATGTTTACATGTGCGTATGACAAAACCAAGCATAGATGACGCGTTGGTGACTATGTAATCGATCTGTTTGTTAAAATTTAATTTACTGTCAAGTATCACCCCAAGGTCTTTGCTTTCGGATTTAGTAGATAATGTTATATTGTTAATTGAATATTCATTAGAGAATACCTTTTAATTTCTTGTAAAGCGTACAACGAAGCATTTAGAAACATTTATTTCCAGGCTGTGGGCATTGCAATACTTGTTCAGACGATGTAGGTCATCTTGCAGCCTTCGACAATCTTCTAGTGAATTTATGGGAGAAAAAATTTTCATATCATCTGCATATAGGATAGTTTTTGAGTTTAGAAAGCAGTCACCTATATCATTGATATAAATGTTAAATAGCAATGGTCCCAGCAGGCTGCCTTGAGGTACTCCAGATGTTACAACAACAGTGTTAGATTTAAACCCTGCAACCACTACAATTTGACTACGGTTGGAGATATAAGAAGTAAGCCAACGATAAAGATTGCCGTGAATACCTACCTATCTTTAAAAGCTTGTTTGACAGTGTTGAGTGATCAACCTTATCGAACGCTTTACTGTGGTCGGTGTAGATAGTGTCCACTTGTATTCTGTTATCTAAGTTATCTTGGAGGTATTCTACGAAAGTCAAAAGATTTGTGGCGGTAATGGCGATTCGATGATCCGGAAGGGAAACAAAAAAAAAAGAAATTTTTGGCCTTATCGCGGATCCAGAATAGGGTTGTTGCGAATATCAGCATTAGCATCAGCATCCGCGGATTATCAGCATTGTTTTTAATATTAGCATCAGCATCAGCAACAATCGATGCTGATTTTTAGTGCTTTTTAATTCAAGTTATAACGTATTCGTTACGACTTGAATGTCGTCGTAGTGATATAGTAATGTAACCTACAAGGGATTAATAAAAACTTGAAACGTTGTTGATTATTATAGACGATTATTGAAAAAATTATTTAACAAAGACATGTAACATATTTGTATACTTATACTGTAGAGGTATAGTATATTTTGTTGAAAAAAAAATACAATTATTAACTATAACTTGTCTTTTATTCAAAATAATATATATACGTTTACTAATAATTGTATAGTAGGATATGTTTTATTTAAATAATTTATTAATATCAGCATCAGCATCCGCTGATATTGATGGTCTGCAATACGAAGAACATCCTGGCTGAAAAATCTAAGGTTCGGGTGGTGATTATGATAAAATGCAATATTGGTGAACTCATCCAAATAATTTCTAACTGAAGGTTGACAGTCTCGATTCGCTCTAATTATTTTCTTATAAATTATACATCCTGTAGCTTGTAAATCATAAACTTCATTTGCCTTTGCCTGCCTCAATGCGATTTCCTCGAGTGAGACAGGGATAATACAATAAAAACATAAAGATAAAATAAAGATCTCACGGAAACGACCCTATTTATAGGACGTCCTTTTTGGGCGTTACGGGCTTAGGACCTGTCACGAGGCTGGGTTGATGATGATAAATATAGATATAAACATTTACCAGCGGCGACATCTATACACTATTTTGACAACGATGACAAATTTTCAACCACAGAAGTCGATAGGGTAGATATATTAAAATAAAGCAAGCAAGGTACCTATATAAAAACCATATATACAACTTAGATATATGGTCGATCATGGGTGGAATCGTGAACGTTACGTTGTGTAAAGTGATCACTTAAGCCAGCCTTATGTAACGCCCAAAAAAGACTTCAATACATACATTTAAATAGAAGATAGCTCTGCGAGACATCTATAATTTATGTTAATTAACGCTGATCCCTCTGGGGACAAAATCCAGTATTGTGTTCTAAAAAAATTTAACATACTCAAAAATATTTAAAACAATAACACCTTACAAATATATAAAAAAAGTCAAACTAATACAAGCTGCTGCAAACTAACGTTTGATTACCGAGCAAGCGCTAAAAGAAGAAGATGCTATAATGTTATTATTATGATTATTGATTGATATTACTATCGAAAGAATGGTACATTTCTTTTTTCTTAAAATCATCCCCACTACGCAAACCGCTGCCCTAATCGAATAGGCTGAAAAAATTATGTATTTAGGTTCGTTATTAATTACACCTGATGATGATGAGGGGGGTGTTCTTCTCGAAACTATATAAATGATAAATATAACTCAACGTATGTGCATTACAAATTTTAATAATAATAAATTACAATATCAATATTATTTAGAACGAATTACAGTACGTCTATCTGAAATGCCGTTACGCTAGCATAAATACTATTGCAATGGCAGAAAGTAAAATTTTGAAAACAAATGAAATCGAAAATAATCCGACGCTAGCGCCGCCTTTCGGTCGGTGATGCAGGACGGCTTCCGCTCCGAGTTCGATAATTGAAACGGCGCGCTGCGGTCGAAATCGAAATTCATGCCAAAACAGGATACGAATTTAAATGAAACAATGAGGAGGGACAAAACAACTCCAAAAAAATCAACAAACCAACGGTTGGTCGTGTTTCATCAGCAGTGCTGTCACGGACCGTCTGCACTAATCTGTGACTTCCCTCGGCCGCAGCCAGCGAGCTGAACTACTGGAGCCAGGAGCCACGGGGAACTGAGTAATAAAGAATATCCAATTCAGTTCTACTCCATTTATTTGATAAATAACATTTCAAAGAAATAAATTTTAATAAATATTATTATTATGTTCTGCAGGTTGTGATATTTTAAATGTGACGGCCATTATCAAACAGTGAATGTTTGATAATGGTCTTACAAGTAGAAACAGCTGTACGTGTCGTTACACTTAAATTAATGTTGTACGTGTATTATACGTGTCATTACGTTTAAATTAATATCCATATATTTAATATAAGAATTCTTATCAAAGATGTAGGAGAATCCTGCTTCGGAAAATCCCTTCAGAGATATGGAACAGATCAATATCCAAAGCTATTGTTCAGCACAACGGTAGCTCTTCCAACAGGCACAACTATCTGCAGGTTGATCCTGTCTGTGAAATGTAAAACGATCTATGTTGACACTGTCTTAGGTAATTATCAGGAGCATAAAAAACCAATGCTCCACATAATTTCATACCTCGCAACAATCGATAAAAATGCGTAATGAAATGCACACTCCTAGTCTCTGAACTATTGTAGCCAAGCATGCCCTGGAGAAACTCGATTTGGCGGAGCCAAGGATAATCTCTCATACAGAGAGAATAGACACTTATTTTGTACTTTCTCTATCATTAGAGACAGGTAGTACTATGCAAGAGTACTGCCTTTATTTTATCGAATTAATTGCTGAATTCGAAAAACGACGACGAAAATTCACGATACCAAGATTCACATACCTTGGCTCTCTGATAACAGAAAGGAATAATATTCATTACAGAAGAGATCCAGAAGCGCATAGTGAGCGCAAATCGCTGCTATTTCCGCCTCCAAAATCCGATATAGTTCAGACTGTTGTCCAGAAACACCGAAGTATTAGGGCCGGTTTATCAATCAGTGGTTTGAGTTTAAAAAAAAAGCATAAATTTTTGCCTTTTACACCAATCAAAACACCCGTTTTCATAAAAATCTATGCATTTTGCTCAACTATTACTAATTACTAATCAAACAGCCGGCCCCTAGTTCATCAGACCAGTGTTCACATACAAAGCTAAGAGTGGGTAATGAGCGAGCACTGGACGTTTTTGAAAGAAAAAATTTGAGACGTTTTCGGACTGGTTCTAGCTGACAATGGGCCCTATACTTTTTTGAAGGAGTTAAGCGTCACAAAATGTATATAATTATATAATTGTGAAGACTTCAATAGCTGGGTCAAGTGGAGAGATTAAATAACAAACACCGAAATCCCTGCTGAATTCATGACCAATATAGGACAAAGGGGCTTAGGAAGGCCAAATTTAAGATTGAGCGATAACATCCTCAAAGACTGTCTTGGAGATTCAGTACTGGAGAAAGCTGGCATAAAACCGAGATAAGTAGAGGAAAGGAACAGGGGTTATAGAGCCAACAAAGATGATGATGATTAATTCGAAAAAAATGGATATATGTTTGTACGTCCTAAGACGCAATGGTCAGATTATATCAGGCAAATAGCAACTTATCTCTTTTTAATCATCTTCTTCCGCCGACCTGCGTCCAGAGTGGAATATAGGCCTGATTTTTTTTCGTTTTTCATGGTTTTCTGTCTCTCATTTTGACGAATAATGTTTATGTCGAAGGGTAGCAAGCAGTCAGGCTCTATTCCGTTTACCTACCACCAGCTCGTTAAGTGCAGGAGGTGTGCTGGATAGTTCTAAGTCCTATGTGCAAATTGCAATTCCAATCCTAACTCCTCCGCAATGTTTGAATGCACAATCAGTCCGGTCGCACAGCGCCCACACCTCCCCCCCGCATACATTATGCAGATTTATCACCCGCCGCCATTGTTCAGAGGATATTAAAATAATAGGACTGATCGCAGCTCTCACTTCGCCGAGAAATATCATTTCGAAATGCCCGCATTCAAAATTAAATTTGTTACGCCGGGTTCTAGATGCAATTTGGAACAAATTACCCGGATCTTTGGATTTGCTCAATTTTGCACGTTATTTGATTTTTGTGAGATAACGCGATATTTCTGTTTCAAAAAATCATCTCATTCTTCACTTGTTCTCTTCTTCTTTTTCTTCTGTTACACCTATTTATTTACAATTGTCTCAGTGAGCGTTAGCTTTATTAATGTTTAAAATATTCTAGTCAATTCATAAAACAACGCGTATTTTTTTCTTTTTCTTCTTCGTTACAAATTATTCGTCTACTTTTTTCTTCCATAACGCTTCTTGATTGAGTGAGATTACGCGCTATTTATGTTATTAAGAAATCTTGCGACGGAGAAAAATTGCACGGCATATCACTAATTTTTCTTTTTCCTCTTCTCTAATTCTTCTTTTTCACTCAACAGACAGCCAGTCTGTCGCTAGGTACATTTTGTCTAGCATGTATTTAGTAAAGCTTTCGCAAACATTTTTGACAGATTACTGGTTTCGCCGCGTGGCATAAAATTATCAAGTATCCGGAATTTTTAAAAGAAATATGGTTAGGTAAATGATATAAATATGTTTATATTTGTTTTGTATGAACTGATGACATATTATATCTATCATTACGTTTCTGATAGTTTGATATTTAAAATACATAGCAAACGCACAAACCAACTACGACTAGCCGGAATTTGTGAAGAAAAATTCCGCATTTACCTACACGGTCAGTTTATAATCTACAGTAAATGGGCCTCCATTTCTCGTAATAGTAAATTCATAATATGTGGGATATAAAAGCAAAGGCAGCAATATCAAAAAAAAATGCAGTCATGGAGGATTACTAATTTATAATATACTGAATTCATGAGTTTATAGTAAACATAGCATGCAAATTTATAGAAAACATAATTTTGGAAGGGATAGATAAATAAAATCTAGAATTTATTCACTACATTTTAAATTAGTAATCCGCGGTGACTGCATTTAAAACATTTGATTTCTATTTCTATTTTTTTTTATTTATTTATCTTCATCTTGTTACATGACATTGGAGATAGAGCCGCTCATCTCACTAGGAAGAACCTGTGCCGAGATGAGCAGCTGAACAATATAGTGAGAACAAAAAATAATAAAGATATACAACAAAATACTATATAACAATAAGATTAATTAATTAATTGAGTATATAAATATAAAATGTGGATAATAAGAACAGTATTTATTGTATAATACAAAAGCAGTAGTGAAAGTAAAGTAATATATATAAAAAATCATATGCATGGATAGTAACAAAATATATATATAACAGCACAGTTAAAAAGAATATTTAGGTATGTACATATATAAGAAAATTAAATTAATGTTTGTGTATATTAAATAGTGATAAGAAATGAAATTTAATGAGCAATACATTATGACCTGTTTTCGGCAGTTGGGTATTTTTTGCAAATGCAGGTGACAATAATGTCTTCTCGAATAGTGTTGTGTAAAAAGTTAAGAGTAGGGTGCCCACACTGACTATGACAGAATGGACACCAAAGACATTTGAATATCATGATTTGGATATTGCTACCTTTGCTTTTATACCCCACATATTATGAAAAATAATAAATTAATAAATGTTTTGAGAATGTTCAAATTTTTCAAGAAAACAATACATACTGGAATTTACCCCCGAAGGGACATCACTAATCAAGATATATTACAGATGTCTCATAGAGACGAAGTTATTTCATTCTGAATATATATAAAAAATCTTAAAAAATTATTGTTTCCGACACTAACGAAAAATTTTGAATCTAGACGGTGCTATTTGCCAATAATTTATTAAAAATTAACATTAACAGCTCTTTCAGTTCATCAGTAAATCAGTCCGCCCTGTGCCTCCGCGGGTACAGGTCGTCCTGCTGATGACGTTGAATATGATTTCAACGAAACGTCGAGAATTGTTTCTCGGAAAAACATACGGTTCGTATAAAACATCCGTAACCATTTACAGTTAAAAAAGAAGTATAATGGTTTGAAAATGTTCTACAATAATTTTAATTACATTTCTTATGAAATACGAACAAGATTCTACTAAATGTTTCAACATTTTATAAGATACCGTAGTATATTGATATCTCATGACTCACAAGCGCGTCTGACTATACAATTATATAAGCGTATCGTATAGAATATTGACGATTGTCTATTAAAAAACTTTTTTTCTACTTTTGACTATCTTATTACACATTATAATTTTCTTTTCTTTGGGTGTTGTATTTTTTGGGATTTTCTGAGGATTACAAATAATACCAGCTCAATATCATTAATAATTATAGTTTTCAAAATAAGATTTTTGGAGTTAATTTGGAACCGCGTTCTAGAACGGGAGTGTTAATAAATAATAATTTAAAAAATATTGATTATATTAGTTGTATGTATCTACTTATATTATTTGATTAATTACTCCTACATGTTTCGGAAAAACCTTTCCATCGTCAGGGAATTTTATATATGACGATAGAAACGTTTTTCCGAAACATGTAGGAGTAATTAATCAAACAATATAAGTAGATACATAAAAATAACACAATCAATATTTTTTTTAAATGTCAATCCACAATGTTGCTGAATCAATTGAAAAAAAAATTATTATATAAAATGTGGATGTATACTGCTTTAAAAAAATAGATACTAGTTCGGAAAATTATGAATCCACCATTACATACAAAAAAGTTACAATGTATGCACGTACAGATTGTAGATGTATTGCCATAATATTATGGAACGTCGATGGAACCTTTTTCATAGAGCCTTATGCTCCACAGCGCGCCTGGTGGCGAAAGATAAAAGTATTGTCAGAAATTGTTAAACCGCCATCTACGGGCGAGCGGCGGAAATGTACCTTGGTGTATTGTCATGGTTGATACCCTCTTTGCATAAAATTATCAAATTTAGCACGACCACCCTAAACACAAATATTGTTTCAGTGATTTTTTTAAATTTACGGAAAATATAAGAAATCCGGGAGGGCCTTAAAAATACCAGCTACATTAATTACAAATAGGAATTATTAGGTTAAAGTTTTTTTTTCAGCATACGCTGTATCCTGATGAAGGGATCATTGGCCCTGAAACATGTCGATAATTCAAGAAATTAATGGTTAGTAAAAAATGTTACCAGGAAATCATTTTGCAGTTATTGTAGAAGTAAAATATCTTTGACTAAATGAAACAAATGAACCGAAATCTATTTTTATTTTTATTTAATGAAGAGGTGTTTCTTTATATGTCACATACCAGTCTATTGCTAGTCCAGCGATAATGTAGGGCTCCGAATGCTGGACTATGTACAACTCCCACTCTAGACAACTCGAAACAGCAGAAATGCGAATACTTAGATGGTCGGCAGGAGTAACACTAAAATAAAGGATTAAAATTTCACGCATTCGTGGTAGCCTGGGTGACACGGACATAAACAGTAAGCTGGAGGAACGACAGTTGAGATGGTATGATGGGCATATAAGACGGAGACCACCAGACCACACGGTGAAGCAGGCAATGTCTATGGAGCTTCATCGACAGTCATCCAGAAAAGGAACAAAGAACACCTGGATGACTCAATGCTCCAAAATACTACAGAGAAACGGCCTGGATGAAAGCGATACCCAGAACCGAAGAAGATACATCCTTAGAACGAAAAGACCTGACCCCAACAGCCTACCTAGGCAATGAATGGGACAGTGTAACGAACAAAAAGAAGATTTTTATACGATGTATCATTTAATAACAAACGATGATTTTAAATATTCGGCACTCCATTTTTATCTTATCCCGCGTTTGCGCGACTCGACTCCAGCAAAATATAATAAAAAGGTTTCGTAATACTTAAAAAGCCATCAATTCTCATTACCATTTTCTGGAGCAATTTACTTCCCATTCTGATCCGCGCCGCTCCAGACCAGGAGGAAAATAGGCCGGAAAATTGGGAGCAAACGTCGCGTGAAGCGCCGCCGCCTGTCCTACCCTGAGTGATGGCTGTCTCGGGCCGCCACCCCGCGCGGGACACCTCATCCCTTGTTGTGACGCGGAACGGCGTCTAGTCGCTAGCTTTATTTAGCGGCGGCGAGTTCGAAGACCCGACTTGGTAGCGGCTTGGATAGCGGCCAACACTAGGAGACGGGGGTAATCATATATATTATGATATTACAGCCGAGTGGAAATGCGAGAATGCACGAGGATAATTGAATTTAGAAGTCGTTGGATGGTGAGAGATTTTATTTTAAATCCCTCAACCATGGCTGTAGTCTGTGGTAACTTTTTAGTAACGTGTAATCGACACTTTGGTCGCCTTTCTATTAAAGTTCATCAACACAAGCTGGAGAGGGTTCAAAATATTTTTGAATGGTATATATACAAGTTAAAATAATTTAATATTAATATTTAAATTGTATACAGTCCAATGAAATTGCCGTTTTGTATAGAAAAACATTTTTTTTACGAATGTTGAGTTAATCGAAGTATTTGCCATTGCTGTCGATGTACTTTTGGCATTTTAATGGAATTTGCTATAGGAATCCTGAGGACGGGAATTGATGAATAATAGCACTTTTCACCGCCTCATCGTAGTTGAAATTTTCCCTTGTAAAAAGTTATCCAAATTTAATTGGAAATCGGTAAGTGTAAGTTCTGGCAAGCCAGGCGGGTGACGGAGAGTTCAAGTCAAAGCTCCTGTCATTTTAAGACGGTCCGTTGTGAAGTGTGTGGATGATTGTTGTCGAGGAGAAGTAGGACTGGAGCAATTGACAAGTCTCGGTTGTTTGATAACGAGCTTGTCCATCATCGTTTTCAATTTTTGACAGGATAACTATATAAAATTTACACTTGCACATCAACGCTTACATGTCACATCAGCCCTAATGATGGACCCTGCGATGGAATCGGAAAAGTCGGCTATAGAGGTTAGATATATACGGCAGAATATCCCGTGTGAAAATCTCAGAACACATTTAGTTCGTAGTTTACCCTGAATAAACCGGTTGATGTTACCAAAAACATAGCGGTTTAAACCGAGTGAATTTGTGTAATTTGCGATGTGAATAACCACAAGTAATGGAAGATGACAATGGCGTAAAAAAACTCACCTAGTATCAGTTCCTACGAAGAGTTCAGCCGCGCTGGTCCTCCTGTTCTCGGGCTGCTCGCCGAGCAGCTTCTCCGTTCTACCGTTGGTCAGGGGAGAATGGCACACTTCACCGACACCACCGACACTGTTCACCACCTCACTGTTTGTCACTTCGCCACTTTCCTTGACCAGCGCGCAGTTGCTGCTGTTGCTCACGGCGCTCGCCGGCCGGGCCGGGGCCACGTGCACGCTGGGCGTGGTCACGACGATCTTGCTCTCGCTCTTGCTGCCGTCTACGCTGATCGCGTCTATGTGGTTCGCCTTAATCTCCAGCGGCTTCTGCGCCACCTTGGGCGACCTCTGCGTGGCGATGGACACGGTGGTCACGTCCTGCTGCGGATGGCCGTTGGGGAGAGGGGCGTGCGCGGGGGTGGACAGCGGGGCGGCGCCAGCCTCCCCGTTGTTGTTGATGGACGTCACGTAGATGGGGGAGTTGGCGATGAAGCCCTGGAGCTCCTGCTGCTGCTTCTCGGACACGGCAGAGGTTGATGCTTGATTCAGCTGAAACAATTCAAAATTTAAAAATAATTAAAAAAACTATTAACACGATTTTATATTTAACTAGTGACCTATTAAAAATGACGGTACTTTTACATATCAGTTCCTAAGGAATAAGTATTTATTTATTTCATCATCATCATCATCATCTTCTTCCTCTGTTCTAGTAGGGTCGGGGGCCCAAAGACTCGAAAGGGTGCTTCCCTCTGCTTCGCTACTTCTCCTCGAGTCAACCAGTCCAGACCCATTCTGTTTTCAAATAAAAAAAATTGTTGTCTCTCCCAGCTTAATCTGGGTCGACACACCGGCCATCTTCCCTCCGGGGTTGCCAAGAGGATTTATTTATTTATATATAAAAAAATATATATAAAGGAAAAAAAGTCAAGAAAAAAGTATATTATATATTTTACTATAAAGTAAATATAATATAATTAATAAAATAAACATTGTTTTCACCACTTTTTTATATTGAAAATATCAACTTAGTCAGGATACAATTGTATACTAACAAAAATTTAATTAAAAAATCGAAGTAGGTATAGACAATCAGATTATTAAAAAAAGTTATATATTGAAAATGAATAATAATAAAGTACCTACCTAATGAACATGAAAATAAATTTAAAAGATAACTATTTGTAAAAAAAGACCTGGTTATTTATAATATTCAATATACTATTAACACTTTTTTTTATTTCCAAAATTTCGAATTTATCAAACTGTGCTTCTGTATAATTTGTATGTAAAATTTGTAAACCATTATTAATATCAAAAGAATGATCCACAACGTAAATATTTAACTTTATTAGCTTTGTTTGTACCACTAGACCATTTTCCTATTTTGGTATAAAAATATTTTTTTTAAATAAAAATAAATTGTATATTCATAAAACAAGACGTTGGTCACAAAAATACCACCTCGGAGAAGCCGATTGCTTTATGTTAATTTGTTGTAATATTAATAATATTACAACAAATTAACATAAATATCCTTTCAAACGATTCTGGAGCACTAAAATAATTTTAAAACATTTCTCATTGCTCTGAAAACTATGCTGTCCAGTTGTCAAGAGCAACAAGCAATTATTTCAAGTCAGCCGACCCGCCGGCCCCGCGAACAATAGAAGGCCGCACATTCGTCCGAACTCATTCATTTAACCATTCAGATGTTGACCTGTCTTTGTCTCTTCAGCCGTGTCCAGACACCACCAAATTATTTATTTAGTTCGTAATGTATGCTGGTTCGTTTGTTCTTCAAAATGGCCGCTCCACTTCAAATATGCACCGCACGAGCGTTGCTCTTTCTACATAACATGGAGTAATTATGACCAAAGAGGATAATGTAAAACTTGAGAAGCAAGAGTGCTACGTCAAAATATAGAGGTATCATTTCTAGCTGCGAAATCTATGTATACTAACTAATTAATTAGAAAATAATACAGATGTCTCTAGCATAGACCAATCAAATATACGGAAGGTTCCTGAAATTCGAACATATGTATAGAACTTAATTTACCATCACGCCGTTTCCCCGTGGGGGTAGGCAGAGAGGATAGAGCGCCACACTCTTCTGTCCTGACATACAACTTTCGCTTCAACATTCATACATCTTCGCATGCAAACTCGACGGTTGTTCAGGCTTCTAAGAGGACCACCTTCCAGTATCTGGTTAATCTGGTCATGCCACGTCTTCCGTGGTCGCCCTCTCTTTCAGGCGCCGTCAACACTTGCATCATATATCTTTCTTACCATTCTTTCCTCATTCATTCGCTCAACATGCCCAAACCACCTGAGCGACCCTATTTTTATTCTATGTATTATGCTACGATCAGCTTTACATTCATTCCTAATATGTTCATTCTTTACTCCATCATACATGAATTTGCCACACATGCGTCTAAGGGACCTCATCTCCACTGCATTCAATCTACTTTCGTTCCTCTTCTGCCAGCTCCAGGCTTCACTTCCATACCATATGTATAGAACTATCAAAAATTTGATTACGATGGAATTGGTAAGCGTTGCTTGTGTAAAGTGATCACTTAAGCTAGCTCATACAGGTTGTAAGCCATGGGTCATCGTACAAAAGACTTCCATTCACTAGCACATACATAAATAGCTTCGTCTCTGTGAGACTTCCACAATTTACTTAATTAATTAATCATCCCTCTGGAGACAAAATCCAGTAACTGTGTTCTATGGGCCTACCACATGAACAGGTATCACCACACTTTTGCAGGCGCATGCCGGTTGCACCATGTACAAAGCACCAACTACACGCACGGTGTTCCGTGTACAAACGTGGGTGTACTTGGTGTTTTGTACACGGTGCCCCGTTTACAAACTGACAAGCGCGTGCAAAAGTGTGGTGATGATACTTGTGCGTGTGGTGGGCCCATTAGAACATACTTATACATATATTAAAAATATTGTGCTCGAATTCAGTACATTCTAAAATAGTTCTCAGTGACTGCAATCAAAACATTTTTTTTTTATTCCTAAAATTGTAACTTCACAATAAAATATGCTGCTGTAATTTGTAGTTCTTACTCCAAACAATGCACGAGGACTAAAAACATGGAAACCAAATATTTTAAATCAGAGTTACTTCACCAAAGGCGAGTCACCACTTATCTCGTCAAACACAACACAAGAAGTGTAAATATAACCCGTAAACCACTCAGATATTTTGAAAAATCCATCTCACATTACACTTTGGGTGTGAAATGGAATATTTAACATATTATTTATGTAAACATGTTATTTTTGGCCTCCCAGAATTCTACATACACGGCAAACACGCACAAAAGCGTCACAATACATTTTTTGAACCACTAAACTATTTTTATGGATTTGGCGTTACAGAGATTATGATTATGACGATCATTAAATCACTCCGCCCTCCTCACCCCTGATCAATATATTTTGTAACCTAAAATTATCTTAAATTGTATGTCACTTTTTGCTCATATTATTAAGGCGATCTTCCGGCAAAGTGAACAAATTTCAAAAAATTTTCTCGTATTTTCTCTTGAGTTTTTTATCAAATTTTTGTATGGAAATATATTATTTTAAAATTCATTCATCAGGTTCTATATATTTTGAATGCCAAATCTATGATGTTTTCAAGATGAAGAAAATTGCTCCACTTTGTTAGCCTTTTATGACTGAATGGTCTCGTGAGATGTATTTTTTTTTTCAATAATATTACAAAAAAAAAAAAACGGTTATCCTAAACTTACTAAAATTATTGAAAAATCTGTCAGTTATTTTACTTACAAGTTTTGTTTTAAAAGATACTGTTTTTTATATATTTTATATATGTACAATGAACTCTTTTTACATGGTCGACAACTATTTTGTTGATGTTTGATATTTAGCTCAAATTTTTCTAAATCACTTTGTGCCACCATTTCATAAAAAGAAATATTCCTTTTAACCACACTTAAATTTAGTTTTTAAAAATTCACCATATTTCGGGAGCGACGCTCCCTTCTTCAGGACAAAGAATGTACTAAATGAAATTCTTTGTTGATCGACTTCATTGATGACCAATAGGTCAACAATGAAGTCCTGATTCAATATTAAATTGAGATTAAATTTATGCCAAAAAAATTACTATTTCATTGCACACTAAAATAAATAAAAATAAGTTAAAATCTGAGGAAAATTCAGCAATGAGCAACCTCTAGAATCTGCACCACAATTTCTCTGACAGATTCCACCCCCTTCGAGAAACGTATAACGATTTGCTAATATTAGTAAAACTTCGAAGTTTCCTAATTGGCGGTGAAACTGAGTGAGTTTTCCACCTTCCAGTGCTAGAATCTGGCACCAGCAGACAATGAAGATATAAAGATGTTGAGTTTAACAAGATCAGGAGGCCCATTAAACTTTCCTACTAAGTGAGAAAGTGTGGTTTTGATAAATGTTCCGAAGGCCTAATTTAACAGAAATATAGTATAAACATTCTAGAGCTCATCAAGTACATTGTACAAAATGTACATACCTATAATATGATTATCAATATTATTCAGAATATAAAAAAACTAGTCTTAAATACTTTACAGATAGATTCCTGTCTAAATTATAAGTCGAAAATATCGTGTGGCGTGTTCCCTCTCGCATAACTCGAAGTCATGCCGGTTTTGCCGTGGAAACTGCAGCTACTAACTACTTCTATAATTCCCCACTGCAAAAGTTTCCTAGACTAGCAAACAGATACGAGCAACTGGACGTCTTTGCCAATAACTGTATATTATTCAAACATTTATTAAAAGGTGTATTGAAAGATTACTAGTATTTGTCGAATTGGACTTAAATAATTGATTTGTATTTGTATGTGTGTATAATTTTTATTATATTACGACTTTCAAAGCTTGTGCTATTCTTTTCACTCTACACTTTTTTTTTTGTTTTTGAATTTCTATTATATTATGTTTTTCTTATGCTTCTGCTTTTTATATTCATAGTTGCTTTTTACTTTATATTATATTTAGCTTTATATATTTGTATCTGTATTTTAAGTATTTTCTTTTCACTTTATGTAATTATTATGTTTACGTGTTATTTTTTTCTTCTTCAAACTATATATTCTGTTAATGTACACTTTACCTATCTGTTGTAAAAGCCCTATAGGGGGTTAATTAATAAATAAATAAATGTCAAATATGAATAGTAATGGAGATAAGCGATGTAGAAAAATTCTTATTATTTTTTTTCTTCTTTTAGTGCCCTATCCGTTTAACGGATGTTGGCTATTTTGTTGGCTTTGAGAATTTTGTTTACTACGGCCCGGAGCGGCTCTACAGTAGACTGGCCAAACCATTGTCTCAGGTTTTTCAGCCATGCTGTTCTCCTTCTTCCAGGGCCCCGACTTCCGGCAGTCTTTCCTTGCATCATAAGATGCAAGATCTCATACTTTTCTGGATGTCTCAGCACATGTCCGAGATGTTGAAGTATTCGGATTTTAAATTCGGATTTTCAGATGTAAATTCGGGTTTAAAATTTCTGCAAAGGTGTAGTCATTTTATTTAAATTGTATTAATACGAATGAATTCTTAATACTCGATGTAAGTTACTTTCCTGATGACAAAAAAATGTAAACTTTGCATTCCCTTATTTTCATATCTGTCAATAAGTATGGTTGTTTTATTATTATCGATTTCATTGACCTAAATGAAGTACATTGTGACGGGAAATAATTCAAGATCACTAATCACTAATGCAACCGTAAGAAAATATAATAATATAATTTATTAGACGCGTCAAGCGCACACTTACACGCGATTGATTTGACAGCAGATCTGATTGATAGTGATACGTAGCAATAACATTGATGTCATATGTCACCGGTCATCGTTACCGATTACAAATAGCCAGTGATTTACATAGTACTACCGGAACATATAATTGATAAAAAACAATAAATAAATTTTAATATAAATTTAGATTAATCTAACTTTTGACTCTACGTTGATAGAAAGCCCTAACGATTAAGCAATCACTTATACACAAGATACGAATTCTTCAACATGAGTCATCTATTTTTTCCGCTGGAAGCGACTATCAAGTACAATATGCAATTTGGAACCAGGACTTCAACTAAATTTAGTATTTAGAGTCCTGATGACGACTGTATTTTCAGCAGTATCAGGACATTAGCATCTCGCAAAAAACCCTCCGACAATTAAACCCCGCCACATATAAAAATAATCATTATTTAAAAATAGTAATATTACTAGTTCACGACTCATTACTATCCGAATCTGTTCAATCCAAAAATGCTAAAATCTATAAACAGTTCTATTTTATTAAAATACTGAATGTTTCCTTAAATTACTTAATTTTATATAAGGAGGGGTTTATTTGTGTGGGGAGGGTTAGACAAGCTTATTTTTATTTATTATTTTTGTTATTATTTTTAAATAAGTCGGGGTTTAGTTGTCAAGGGTTTTTTGCTCGGGTTTTAATTCACAGGGAAGCTTTGATGAAACGTTTTTAAGCATCAACGTGCAGCTGCTTGGCAGCCATACTCCTATCACAATTATTATCATATCATTCAGATTTGAATATCTTCTCCTTCTCTTTCTTCGGCTTTCATCTCTCCACTGCTGGATATGGGCCACTTAGATACCCTTCATCGTTCCCTCTTTGCTTCTTGTAGCCATTTCTTCCCCCCACAGCGGCTATATCGTCCGCCCATGTCTTTTGAGGTCTTCCAACGCCTCTTTTATTCAAGGTCTCCATTTCAGAACTCTGGGAATCCATCTTGTGGCATCCTGCCTGCAACATACCCTATTCATTGTCATTTTAGCTTCACTACATAATCCATGATATCCATTACTCAAGTTCTATCTCTGAGGCTCACACCAAGCATACAGCGTCTGACCTATAATGGACTACACACAGCATTTGTTTCCTATGTTCGGGGTTTTAAAACTCACCAACCCATCTAGCAAGTGTGGTGTTTTAATAACAAACCCTTTGCAAATTAAATGAAGCCGAATTTCAATATATTGTAACAAGATGCTAGAATCCGGATTAATCGCGCTGTCAAGTTTGTCACTAGGTTAAACTGATAACAACACATCGTCAAGAAAGCTCCCCAAGTCTCTCGTAATCTCTCGAAACGTCTTAGAGTCTCGAGGGATCTAGTAAGCATTGTTACTTATAAATACAAAGGCACGACGCCAGGTGGGTCATTCGTGACGTTTAACCAACGTTGTTGAACGGAATTTCCTAGAAAGCTATCAAAGCAACAGCAACAGCGTTAATTAGTGCAAATTAAGAAACAGTTGAATAAAAAGTGTGTGAAATATTCTAGAAACATTCTCTGTCAGATAATTATTTAATTTCGCTTTTTCCAAAATATATGTTAATGTACACCTCATGCTTCAATGTAATGACTGCATTGGGCATACTAAGTAAGCAAGTTAGATAGCTCAGTATACTTTGCCGTAACTGTCTAGCCTCCGTGTGCTAGGTACTAGGTAGTTATGCAGGCGCGCTAGGTAATATATCGGCCTTCGTGTCAGCGGCATTTGGTGACATTTCTCGCGCGTCGATCTGTCAATGTCACCGTAGCCGTTTGTGATGACGCCTCGCCGCGAAGCCCGGTTCCCACGAATATAAGGCGCCGCTCACCGCCCGGTATCGCTCCAGCGATCTCTGTGTGAACCTCGCACCGCTCTACGCACCGTCTACACCATCGCCGACATCAGCAAAGCAAATCACCGTGATTCAAAATACGGAAGCTTTTTGTAATCCACTAAATCCCCAATAATAATAATTTAGCTGTCCGTCCGTAACTTCCTGGAATCAAATAGCTGATCTCATTCCGTTTTCAAAATTAGTATGATTTCAAAATTGTTATCAAATAAAATGAAAACATTGACTATATACTTTTTTAATAAATTATAATTTTAAAAAAAATTTAATAAAATAATTTTTATAATTTAGAAAATTCGAATATGTTTTTTTTAATATAGTTTAATGAAAATTAATATTAATAAGTGCATCAATTATCGCACGTCATGGGTATTGATTATTAATCAAAATATATAATTCTCTATGTAACAATGTCCACCACTATCGCTACCAGATGGCACAAATAATGATGAGGTGTATAAAATAAGGTACAAAAAAGTATAATTCTCTACGTACCAATGTCTGTTACAAACGTCAACGTCTAAATAATAATAATGTATAATATGTATATATAATAAATTATTATATTATACCAATACCTGATACTTATGCCTGATTATTATTAATACTTATACCTGATTATTATTAATAATCAGGTATAAGAAGCAAAATAGGTATAATTCTCTATTTAATAACGACATCAGATAGCAGCCTTAACTGGCGGCCGAAATGTGTACCTAATAAAAATACGTAATTTTTGACGGGTTCTCTCTCTCTCTCTCTCTCTCTCTCTCTCTTTCTGTCGACGAACGTTGTTATATTAGTGACAGACATTATTTAAAAAGTCAATTTTGTGGTTGGACAATCGATTTTAAAATCAAACAATTCAAAATTTAAAAATCTAAGAAATATTGTAAAAACCATATGGATTGTTTTTAAAGCCACTGGTTTCGATATCACTGTATCTTTGTTGATACGGACGCGCGAATACTGATACATAAATTAAATACGTCAATAATTAATGTGGTTCATACAAAATTTGATAGTTATTTGAAATTATTCTTTTTTTTTTCTTCAAAAAGAGCAAAATGGTTTTATGGTGACATTATTAATATAATTAATAAACATTTAGTATGTTTTCACCAATTATATATTGAAAATATCAACATGTTTCAGGGCCAATGGTCCCTTCGTCAGGATACAAAATATACTAACAAATTAAATGAAAAAATTGTAAAATGTTAGTTAATATACAAATGGAATATTATCTAACTCAAGAAATAATAGAAAAAGTGATATTGATGTGACATGCATTTCATGTATGCAAGTCTATTTAAAATATATCATTATTAATTAGAAAAGAACATGCCTTGTCATTGTTTTAAAAATCCATTTCCCCAACAACCACACGGCGGGCGCTCGCGCCTAAACCGCGGCGTTACGAAACCATCCCTCGCCGCGCCATTCATCCCTTAATCCCGAGAAAGGGACAAAATCCGCCCCTGCTGTTGGCTGTATCCGGGCCCGATAGCAGTAATAAGATGAAAGACACTACAGCACATTAAGTAGTAAATGGAGTGTACGGGATCACACACCATGGACCCCGTTAGCTGAGTGATACCCGACCCGGCAAGGCGGAGTAATTACTGCTGCACTAATTAGGGGCTTGAAATCTCTCGCAGAGTAGCGGGACCTTAGAGTATATACTGAGTTTGTACGTACTCTAAGAGCGGGACCGACTAATACACCGGCCAATCAATTTATTGGACGGCTAAAAGCAGAAAACCCAAATTTCCGACCATTTGGCCTGACATTACGGTTCGATTCTTCTGGTTTATGACTGTAAAAGCGTAATACACGGTGTCTCATAGCTAGTAGCAAAAATTTTACAGGTGGATTCCTGTCTTGATAATGAGTCGAAAATGTAAAAAATTATGAATAATCGTAAATTATTATTTCAAAATCTGCTTGCTTCTCTTTTTTAATTTCGGCAGGATTTTTATCATTTTATTAAACTTGTATTGAAACGAATGAATTTTTCGTAATCGATATAAGTTACTGTAAAGATAGTTCAACGTTTTGTAAAAAATAAGTCGGAAATATTTTAAAAAAATGCAAACTTTGATATTGCTGGCCTCAAGCTGAGGCTGGAGCACAGCACCAACTCTCTGGTGCAAGCGGCGCTGTCATGGAGGTCTGGATCCGTAATTAAAGAGTGGCATCGGATACAGAATAGTTACAGATATGCGATTCCATAACCGTAACGAGCGGTAGTGTAGCAAGAGATGATGCACTCCATACTATTACTATTATTTTTGAATTTTATTGATATTGATTATTGATTTAAGAACTTTGAAATTGTTATATATATGTATGTGTATTTTTTGTCGATTTTTTATGTATATTTTATTTTAACTATTTATTAGCTGTTCTTTTCTCTTTTCTTCTTTTTTCTTTATTATTTCAATTATTACTGTTTTTCTTTTTTTTCCTTTTTTATATTTTCTCTTCATGTACAATATAACATATATGTATTTTTCAAACTATATGGCGGACCAGGTCTTGCACTAACAACCTGGTTACGCTGGAACAAACATTATTATTATTATTATTATAACTCCATAACTATTTATATTAGGTCATGGCTGCTTGAACATTTTCGACTCATAATCAAGGCAGGAATATAGTTATATATATATATAGAATATTAATATTTTTCAAATAACCCAATATAAAGCAAAGTTTACGGCGTACACCTACTTAAAAAAAACAACCTTTATATTTGAAACCTCTAATTTTTTCTGGATGCGCCTCTGTACACATATGAGCGCTGTCATTTTTGGCAAATCCCCAACCTCCTCCCCCCACATTCTACTTGTAGATTCTGTAATCTTCTTAATATTCTAATCGCCAAAATATTGTCAACGCGAATAAAGTGAATTTAAAGTAAAACCGAGTTAGTTCAAGTCAGGCCCTAAACAAAGGTTTGTCACTGATTAGGACAAACAAAATGTGTCAATTGTTAGTCTTACACCCGACAAGGGTTGGGGTGAAGTGCTGAGATAAGGGATGCTCCTCGGGATCAGGTGTGCAATATGAAATCTATTTGCATAGTCCCTGAGGGTGAAAATACTACGGGCAAAGGGGAAAACCGCTTCGGGGATAAGGACGCGATCAAATATGGTGGGTATTTGTATAAAACGAGCAAATAACCTTTGAAATTACATGTTACAAATAATCAACACATAAACAAAATTATTGTTACTAATAAAAAACCAATCGAGAAATAATAACAACGTGTTATTATATTTATAATATAATTATTAAAAGTTAACTTTGTTTTCATCACTTATGTATGGAAAAATATCAACATGTTCCAGAGCCCATGGCCATTCGTCAATATATACTAACAAATTAAAAATCAAACATCGAAGTATACACAATCAAAATATAAAAATTACATATGAGAAATGAATAATAATGAAGTAACTACTAACATAAAAACAAATATAAAAGATAGCTATTTGTAAAAAGGACCTGGTTTTTTATAATATTCAATTTGCTATTAGCGCTTTTTCTTATTTCCAAAATTTTTAATTTATCAAACTGTGATTCTTTATAATTTGAATATAAAATTTGTAAACCGTTGTTAATATCAAAAAATGATCCATAGCCAAAAAATGATTAGAAAATTCGCAATAATTATTGTTACTTTCTTTATTCTATCTAACATACTACATCCAGCATTACATTCTTCACTTCTAATTTGTTCATTCCTCACTCTATCGATCAAATATTTAAACACAAGGGTCTTAGTGACCGCACTTCCACCGCATTCGGTCTACTTTCATTCATCATAGTAAGCATTAGAACGCCATTATGTACCGATAGTCTTGCTTCCTTATTGTCCATAATGGCATTCAGAGCACCATTTTTAAAATTAGTTGAAGTGTATTTAATCCACCAGTTCTGACAAATATGTAGTCCGATTTTTACTTAGAGTCCCTCTCCGCAAGTCGTAATGACAGCCAGTTGGTTTACTGTTAGTTTTATATGTTTGTTTCTATTATTTCTATATTTAATAGAAGTACTTGTACAATTTTAATGCTGATGTTCAAATACGTTTAAAATATTATTTTATAGATATCTAAGATATTTTTGTATTGCTTGAATTAGCTAGTACTGATTTTTAGTGAATATTTTTTTAGATTTGTTCCCAGGTTAACCCAAAATGATTAATTCATTGGGTTAATCATTTATATAACCAAATAAGCATTTACCTGTCTACATATCTCCGAGGCGTCTAAAAGTTAATGCAATTTTATTTATAATGAAGATATTTTATTGTACACTAGTATGTGGCCAAGTAGCCGAAGAACAGCTGTGTTACTCTATTTTGGTAATTAGACCATTCGCATGCCAAATGCTTGGACATACTTAATTATGCCATGTGTTCACAAGCAGGAAGTGTTTTAACTATGAGCCGGTTACTGAACTACACTGTGATGTATAAAACACGGAGGGGAAGGCCGAATGTTAATTATAGGAATAAAATTAGTCGGTTAAATTGTCATTTTATTGGTGAAGTTGGAATTCCCAAAAATATATCAAACCTCACTGTCAAAAGTCATTGAAAAAAAAATGTTTTTAAAAACAAATCTATCACCGAAATTTTATTATTGTCCAAAGCTGATCTATTTCAGATATTTTTTCTCTATGTAAGTACAGCAGAAATTCAAGTCCTTTAATCATATCTGAAAATTAACAACTTTCTAATTTTGAATAACTTTTGAGAAAGATTTTCTCAAAAATTAATTAATTAATTAAAAATTAATCAAAAGGTTTTTTCTTGTTTACAGGTATTTTTAATAGATTAAATACATATAATTTTAATATATATTATTTAAAATTATTACTTCTTCTTATCCTAATAGGTCGGAGTCCCCACACTGCATAAACGCATAAGTCGCATAAACGGTTCCAATTTTTCCTATCTTGAGCCTCGCTCTCCATGTCAGCCTAATTTAGTTGTAACCTCGCTTCGCAGCAGTCCTCTGTTTCTGCCAGCTCCTCCTAAGACAGCCCCTTGGTCTTCTGCCTTCTAGTCTTGCCTGGAATATCCGCTTTGGCAGTCTATCTGCCAGCATCCGCAAGCCACCGCAGCCACCGTAACGTCAATAAGGGATCTACTTCGAGACATTCTCTTATTTGAATATTTCTGAATCTGTCCCTTCTAGTAACTCCTACTATTCCTCGTATTCAACGTTCACCAATTCCATCGTAAGAACACCCACACATTGCATTGTGAAGAGTGATCACTTAAGCCAGCTCATACAGGTTGTAAGCCCTGGGCCATCGTACAAAATACTTTCATATATCTTTCTCATATAAATAACTTCGTCTCTGTGAGACTTCAATAATTAATCTTAATTAAATAATGATCCGGCAGTGGATAAATCCAGTAATTGTGTTCTAAGAACAAACATAAAAAAATATTGTTATTTAAAATCTTTTTTTCAATTGAAAATGATGTCTTGGATTAAAGGTACGTACCACAACACACGCACACCAAACTGAGAAATTCCACAAAAACCATATTAGATTAGTTAGTTTTGAGATATGTATCCTGTAGAAATTTATTATTCATAAAACGGAAATGGGTTTTATTCAGCATCACCCCAAAGATTTTCATGAAAATTTTGTACACTTTTACTAACTTTGGAAAACACCACGTCCACCAAAAACAAAACTAAGAAAATATACTCAGTGTTTTCAAGAAATCTAAACGCCGCATCGCATTACGTACGACAAGATTTGAAATCTGTCGCTCACGAGCACAAATGACACTTCCCGTCTACGGGCACAAGTGCCGGTCCAAATGCCAATATGTCCCTTTTTACGGCATCCCGTCGCGACAGAGCCGTTTTCGGTCAGGAAATGGCAGTTCTAGAAAATATGACGGCCTACTTACCAAGTATAAGTCGTTTCTTTTACACAGCCGCTCCCTGCAAGAATGGGACGATCGGGGACAAGTTTAAATGGAATTTTCCATCAGAACTTGCGAAGAGTTGTGTCAAAGTTCGTCGCAGCAGAACGTCAGGGATGGCGAACCCGCGGTGCGCGTGCTTAAAATAGCGCGCAGAAAAAGCTGGCTTCACGCGCAAAAACGCACTTTTAAACAACGCTAATTATACACACCGCGAAACGCCGTGCACGGGATGGAGAGATGGAAGACGGGGTGAAGGGATGAGGGTAAATAAAGGGGACGATACGAAATAAATAGACTGTAGGAGAAAGAAAGACGGATAGTCGAATTTTACCGCCGCGAATGTTTGTCACTGTCACGCCGGCCGCACACTGGATGCGTTTTCGTACGAAATTGAGTAATACGTGTACGTACGAATACGCAAGTACATTCCTGACCTTCGAAGTAGTATTGAACATCGCACACTGCACACGATTTAGTAGTGCGTGTACGCACGTATAGATGCGACGTCCGACACCATCCGGATTTGTTCGGAATTTTTTGCGATTTCGTACGACGGATATTGAAAAATTGGTCAATTTGATACATGACCACAAATGTTTGTGGGACCAAAGTGATTCAACTGCGTGACCATCAGCGCAGATCATGGCGGAGAATCTATAAAGAACTAAAAATACCTGTAAGTTAAATAATTTGGTTTAATGAAGGTGAGGTATAATTGTCTTCATACAGAAGAACAAATATTCTTCGTACAGTTATAATTATGTACTTCGAACAAAAAAACTTTTAAATATTTCTCCGAAGTTATGAGCTCTCGTTGCACTTCGATTCTCCCCAGCATTTATGAATCTATTAGATAGATAGTCATGAAATTTGTCATTATTTAAGCCTGCCATAATAGAGTTTTTCAAAAGATACAGATTATTCATTTGGCACAAACGTTATTGGAGAAATGCGAAAAGTAACTGATCGTGACTAACGCAAGACGCAATCAATGTGCGCGCTCAATACGTACGAATACGTACGCAATAATTCGTATCCAAAGTGTGACCGGCCTTATGTGGTCTTGATTGACGATTCACCATATACTATTCCGGTACGACATTTGCAATAAGGTTCGTATAGTAACTATGATCCACATTACTCAATTTCGATATCTTCACTGCTATAGCTGGGTTTCGACTAAATAGGTATGGCGAGGGGAAGGAGGAAAGAAGGGAGGTCTCATCAAACGAGCCAGATTAGTTGTGCGGATGATGCCGAAATACAAATACCGAACATCAATATAATCCGTTAACAAATTCCAATGAAAATATGAAATGCCTTATAAAATCCTGGATTAAAAATATGGGAAGACACAAAATTGACTAAATTAATTACTTATTTTTGTACCTTTTCTAATAAATGTATATGTAATAAAATGTTGTTTATGTTAGTATATAACTACTAGAAATTACTGTTTTTCTAGCGGTTTCAAGACGTAACCCATCTCTTCGTCAGGGCGACCACTAAATTGGCATGTAAATAACATCACACAACCTGATGCATTATATGAATTATAAAATACAAATATTTTCGACAAAAAAGCTTCCTGCCCAAAATTTCAGACAATTGGTTTAATTTATTATTTTGATCTTATTCTTCGAACTGCCATAACTTTGGCGAGCCATGAAAATGTGAAAAAATAAGTATTTTGCTGGTTCATGGCCCCTAAAAGATTCGCCTCCCCCACATAACATAATAAAACATTTTGAGTCGGAGAATATTTGGAATATCTATCTGGTGATATTTGTAGCATTATAATTTATCATTTACTTGCTTGCCATGGAATAACGGAATCTTCGTTTGAACAAGAGAGAGAGGAAAGATGAAGATGCTTCGAACTTTGAACTCTAGTATCGGGAATATGAAATTCTCAAAATGACGTATCTTAAAAGACACTTATACATTTTAGAAAATTTTAGATGATGCATGGTAAAATTAATGGGCGATGAAGCTAAACCCACAATAACCACATCTCGAATGCTAAGTTCTTTGTACATCAGACAATTTTGTGAATTATTTTCCTTTTTTCTTCTTAATTCTTATACGGTCGCTGCCTTTTGTATTGTATGAATGAAAATCTTTATTTAGTTTCATCCTGTTACTAATTTTTTTTTGGGAAATAATCCATTTGTGCCTATCTTATCTTATCCTATTTTATTCTTTCAATTACTGATTCTTATTTTATTTCAACATTCAACATTTTTGTTATTTTACCACCCTTCGCCCGTTTGTCTGGACGGAATCCTATAATCGATATTTCACCCGTTTCTCAAAGTCCAATTGAGCTGAAATTTTGCACACAGACATATTCTCAATGACAATACATTCACTAATTTATCAACGAATCTATCATTATTAATTAATCATATTTTTATATGGTAAATTGGTTAATGAGCTCATCAAAATAAAACGCTACTTTCCAAACGAGGTGATTTTGTACGCTGGGTATTATTAAGACCAAAAAGTAGAAAATTATATAAAATTTTAACAAAATATTTACTAAAACACGCTTACATTTAAGTAAATGTAATTAAAAGTAAAAAATAAATTTTCGACCAAAAAATTTTTGCTTCACTCTCATCAACATTCTTCCTCCATCAATAACAGAATTCTGTAATCTATATCAATATCGTAAGCGCCCACCATTTTTTGGAGAGTGATGAAAAAAAACATTTTACGTCCATTTAAATAAAGGCGTGGTTTAATTTTTTTTATTAGTGTAATTTTTTCTTCTATTAAATTTCAGTATTATACGCATTTCTTTGTTTTGCACCTTTTGTAGTTTCTTTGGCATGCCTTCGCTGATTATAAATAATACGCGGCAAGTTACGGACGTATTATTTTTTATCATAAAAATCTCAATTACAACATTTTATTACTGAAATCCGTTGCTTGGATCATTCCAGAGTGACTTTTAAAAATTTAAAAATTATAATGATCAATTTATCCACTCTGCAATTTCGATAGCGCTGGACTGGACGGGCGCAACAGCTGTTAATTAAATTTGGAAAATCAAATGGCGGTGCGGCCCGTATCTAACGGGCCAGACTAGTTTCCAATGGCGGCCTCCGCCGGGCAATTTCCGTTTATTTCTAGGTTACTTTTTTGCATCCGGTCATAACAAACTGCTGTGATTGGCCCCGGGTCAAGGCGCGTCTGGCTGGATATGTGCCAAGAGGTGATATATAATGCCAGAGAGCAATTTGAGGTCTCAAATTGTGAAAGAGGAAAGCAAATACAATATTTTTATACGTATGTGCTGAGAACACAATCACTGGATTTTCATCTTCCATAAGAAAAATATTGAAGTTTCTAAGAAATATAGAAGAAGAAGAAATAAGGTGAATATAGAAGAAGACCTCAAAAGAGATGGGCCAAAAGAAATGGCTACAATTAGCAAACAACTAGGATGGATGGAAAGGGAAGGAAGAGACCTATATCCAGCAGTGGAGAGAGGAAGGCTGATGAAGAAGAAAAAGAAGATAGAAGTTTCACAGATACGAGGCTATTTGTGTGGAATCGTGCACGGAAGGAAGTAATTGAATGTGTTGGCGTTTACTTTGTGAAAATCCATAATTATGTATAAAACACTAAAAGTTTGTCGTTTTCCAATAATTTATTTTTAATTATAACACAACATGTTTCGCAAACCTCCGTTTCCTTCTTCCCCATTTCGGTCGTAACCCATTGATGTGGGTAGATTGGAATGTCGAGGGTTTTGTTGTCTAGTGAGTTGCCCTATGCTTAAATATATTTGTGAATGTACAGTGTTAACGGGGCTAGTCCACAGTAGGGATGGGTCGTCGACGTATTTACCGTCGACGAAACGAGACCGTCCACGTCCATCCATCGACGAGACGATCAACTAGTTGAATTCGTCAACTAGTTGACGCGTCAACTTCGTTACGCGGACGTCGCGGACGTTTATCTAAACATCGGGACGATAGTCAACTGTCTACGGTTTGACGCGACGCTGCTCGACGGCACAACCGTTGGTTATTTTTATTACGTTAATTTTTAAAATTTAAAGAAGTTCGAAGGAATATAGTTTCGGGGAAAGTAAAACCGCTACTTGTGCTTATATGTAAAAAGAAATATTTTATTATTTATTTGTTAATAGGCTTTTACATATTGTTTTATATACTTCTTTCTATATATAATAAAGAAAGAAGTAGGTATACACAACAATATCAGGTGTAAGCAGTAAAATATAAATATAAACTACATATATAAGCAGTGAAAGTATCGGGTATAAGAATTAAAATATGAGTATAAAAATTAAAAATATAAAGTACAAAGCAATGTGTGTATAAAAAAATATATTAGATACACATTATTACATGTGTACAGGGTTATTTGTAAAACAATAATAACCTAGCAGGACTATATTCCTGCCTTGATTATGAGTATTATTTTTTGTAAATCGTTGGACTATCACTACACTAACTCAAATCGATTACGAAAAATTCATTCGTTTCAATACAAGTTAAATAAAATTATAAAAACCTTTACATTTATTTATTATCTATAAATTTATAAATAAATACATAATTTAAAAATACTTTACAGTTGAGATGTTATCTAGAAATTTATTGAAGAATAAATCTTTCAAAGTCAGGCTTTCACTTTGTGGTGACATTATTAATAAATAAATATATCTGTATTATTTGTCAACTTTAGTTTAAGGCTCAATCTGAGAAAAGGAACATTGTTCCCGAAACATGTAAAAAAACCAATAAAAAGTGGTGTAAACAAAATTATAATAGATTTATTTTTTTATCTATAAAGTTGAAAATAGGGAATTTATAATAAAAATTAATTAAACCTAAATTCAAGATTATATTACATATACAATAATTAATGTTGGACTCCTGAATAAGGACCATAGTTAGGTATAGAAATTTTTATTCCCTACAAGTTTGTTTATCATTTATATGCTAAAGTTGAAAAGTAAGGAAATAACACAATAATTAAATTTTAGCATCCCTTTTCAGGTAAATATATAAGAAGTCGAGATCGATCGAATAAAATATTGATTTTAGAAAAATATCTAGCCGGCCTATTAATTAATAATAGTTCAATAAAAAATAAAATAATTAAACAGAATTGTTTTATTTTATACGGCGTAAAATTGGGAATTCACCGAATCGTCGCACGTGACATCACAAAAAATCAAGTAAAAAATAATAGATAATAGCTTATTAAGCCTATCTCGCCCTACGCATGTATTCAAATTTCAAATCTCTAGTCATAGTTCGTGTACACAGATCTGCACTCTATGGTAGTGTACTTAAGAGTTGAAATGAAATTACCCGTCGAGCCGTCTATGGGCCGGTTGTTTCAAGTTGGATCAAAGTAGGCGTTCTTTTAAAGCATAGATTTTTACGTTCTCCACCAATCAGACGATCCGTTTTCGTAAAAATCTATGCTTTAATCGACCGCTTACTTTGATCGAACTTGAAACAACCGGGCCTATGACGTCTATGGCATCTACAAGTCGACAGCGAGAGAAATAAACGGAGACGTTTTGTCTTGCTCTCGCTCGTTGCTTTGCATTGCGTTAATCTCGAATCGTCCACCGACCACGGCGTCCGCTGTCCACCGTCTACGAATTCAACTAGTCCATGCGATAAACGTAAACGGTCGACGCGTCGATGCAACGTCAACGGTTGATTTCAACTAGTCCGTCCATTCAACGCCCATCCCTACTACATATACCTCTACCGGTGACATGCGTAGATTAGTGATGGGGAAATGAAGCGCACACATTGTAGTGTTGAAATTGGTGAACGTGTGCATATTGAAGTCTTCGTTCTGAAATGAAGTTTTTTCATTTCCCTTCGCTAGTGATGGGGGTCCGCTATGTACTAAGTATGTACTACAATGTACAATGTACATTACATTGAAGTGTACACTTCACACTTTTTGAAGTTATTTGAAAGTACATACTTCAAATAGTACATTTCATTTTAAAGTGCACACTACAAAGTACACACACTTCAGAGTTATTGAAAGTACATATTTTAAATAGTACATTTTTTATGTGAAATTTGAGAAGTCGATGTAGATAAATGAAGAAATCAAACCCCCCACTCATGGAATAGAATAATTTTGGCATTGAATGGCAAAAAGTGTCACAATTCAAATTTATCGCCATTTTTTTATATAAAAGTTCGTCATAATATAAAATAGCATTCTAAACATAAATCTAAATAGTTACAAACGAAAAATGACATAAAAACACGAATTTACGACCTATCAGCTTAGTTCTTTCTCTCATGACTCATTTTTCAAACATGACTCTACATATTTTATAAGAGATGCGTTATCTATCTCAACTTGGTACCTACATAGTTACATTGAATATTATGTCATTGCATATTCATCCTGACGCTGCGTACCCGGTGTGTCCTCATTGGTCAATTCTCGAGTTAAGTAATTTTATACTAACTAGTAAAAAGACAGCGGCACCTGTTTGATGTACGTAGAAATTGCGCTTATAATAAATACATTTTTATTTAGTGTCACGTAAGCTTCCAAAATTAATTTGCAAAAATCCGTGAGTAGCAAAAACCGCGGTAATACACGCTCCGGTACATCGTAGAGGCTCGCCTGTACAGGCGTAGATAACTGTTCAGATATACCGAAGCCCCATAGAGCCCATCCGCGTTGCGGTGTACCGTAGGAATCTTCAGTTGAAACTACGGCATCGTCACGAGATGACGCGATCACGATGACAGGGTTTTCATTCTCTATGAAATACGGTAATAAAACGCAAAGAAAAAAACGCATATTATCAGAAGTGGTTTTTGAAAAAAAGAGACATATCCAATAATAATAATTTCGATGTCTGTGCGTAACTTCTAGAATTTAGAACAATTGAATTCCATTTTAAAAATTAGTATCATTTCAAAATTGTTATAAAATAAAATGAAAATATCGACTTTATGCTTTTTTAATAAAAAATCTGATTTAGATTTTTTTAAATATTTAAATTTGTTTAATATTTCTGTTTAATGAAAATTAAAACTATTAAGTGCATCCATTACTATGTATATCATGTTTGTATTGGTATTCATCATCAGTCAAAAAATATTATTCTCTACGTAACAATTTACGTCACCAAAGTCACCGGTTGGCACAATTAATGATGGGAATGAGTTTAAAATGAGGGAAAAAAGTATAATTATCTACGTAACAATTCCCGTCACTAACGCTACTAAGCGGCTCAAATGAAGTAAATTAAAGAGGTTAATTCTCTATTTAATAATATCCATTACTAACGTTATCAAGACGCGACGCTACTCCAGATAGTGTTGTTCTCACAGTTCAAAAATCTATCAAAAATATTTAATAAATAGCGAAAATAAAAAACAACTGAACTAACGAAAAAAAATGTAATTTACTAAAAACGAACAAACCGAACTCTAGGATGTATAATTTCAATTCGCGCTCGCCCCACGACTCACATATGAAATTTGTACTAATCAGCACACAAGTACTTAATATAATGTAGTCTGAAGTCCAGATTATGAGACTCGCACATAGTGATTGTACTTTCAAACTACACAACACAGAAACATAGTAAATTGGTTCGACACGCACGCGAGCGGATAAAACACGTACTACAAACTACAAATGAAGCGCACACTTTGTAGTCTTCAAATTGGTGAGCGTGTGCGTGTTGAAGTCTTCATTCTGAATTAAAGTTTTTCCGCTTTTCTAGTGTGTGGTGCTCGCGTGTACACGTTTACAGAAATTAGATTCTTTCTGCCTGCGCAGGTGTACAAATCGGATCGTTTATGGTGCTCTTTGTGTTCAAAAGGTGTTTGTAGTATATGTTCAATTAAAAACGTGTGGTGTGCGCTTCAGTACAATGTAGTACTACATTGTAGTACTTAGTACAGAGCGGACACACACGGCCCGGTACGTCTGTACAGGCGAACCTCTACGATGTACCGGAGAGTGTATGGCTGTCTTTAAAATTACAAAACATTACAATCATGAAACATGGCCTCCGACGGGAGTTGTTGAGTTTTGGGCATTCAGGTGAGATGTTCGCTTTTTGAATTACAAGGTGAGTGAGTCTTAATTAAGTTTATTGTGAGTTTATTTCTTTGTTACGGTATCTTTTAATAATGTAAAAATCTGTTAAGATTAATTTGTTTATTATTGTATTAATTTTTCCCGAAGTCGCCAAGATGACTTTTTGAGGTTTGCAAGTAATCACGCGGCGAATTCATCAAATTGTTTCTACTTCTTTTACATTCTTCGGATTTCTCGTGTTTTTCAAACTCTGTTTTTTATTGTGTGTGTATTAGTGATGCAACGAATATCATCACGAATATCATTACGAATATTAAAAATAAACTATTTATAACTGAACGCAACGCAAATTACGGTTTGACCATGGTTTGACTGTGCACCGTGTATCCGAACCATAGATAACATAATATAATACCGAACACACCTCTATTATCGGGGATTCCCCTTACATTGAATAAATGGATTTGTTGAGTTTTCAAATACTTTTTTCTATGAAACTTAAGCTGTCAACTGTCAATTGTTACTTGTTTCTTGTTTCACAGCATAACATGAGTTCTTTCATCTAGTTTTTTGGGTTTTTAAAAAGGTTTTAAAAGAAAAGTAGGTGCTCATTCCATGTAGTTTTTGTTTTGTAATACGTATTTTTCGTTCCATTTTATTTCCGTTGTGTGTAAAAGTGTTAACTCTTATAAAATAATTTCAAAATAAATCTTATAACATGACCACTCGTAAGCGTGAAAAAAGTGATATTTGGAAACATTTCGATAAGAAATCTGGTAATTTAAATTTAAATAGGTATAGCTTTATTTGTTTGTTTTTATTATAAAGAATAAAGATATAGGTTTGTGTACATGAATTGTTAGTGAACTCGTCCCAAAACAAAGCCGGCCTATTGAGACGAGTTTATTTTCTTTTGTTCGGGGACTCTATTATTTATTACCTTGTTGAATTATTCGTATTCGTATATGCCGAATAGTAGGTTTGATATTCGTATTCGTGAAAGTAGTATTCGTTGCATCACTAGTGTATATGTGTGTGTGTGCTCTTTTATTTTTTTATAAAAACAATTAATATTATAATATTCGGAAAATAAAAATATATTTACCTTATATTTTGATTAGGTAGGTATATATATATGTTCCATAAATTAATGAAAAGAAAAAATGTTTTTTCTTGCCGAAGATATGAAAAAAATTCGCACGGGATGTTGTTAATAGGGTTAGGAAATCTAAATGTACATTGAAAACCGTACACATATACGTCACATTATGTTGAACAACTTCGAGAAAGGGTGGAAAGCTGCCGAGTCGTTTCGCGATCTTAACGATCTTTGCGGTGAAGGGCCGATTAACGAAAGGGCATGCCGAGAGCGGTTTGTCCGTTTCAATGCTGGTGATATCAGCTAAGGCGACAAATCAGGAAGGGGTCGACCTTCGGATCTTGATGACCAGGCCCTTCTGGCGGCAGTGGAAGAGCACGGAAGTTGCACCGCCGGGACATTGGACACTCTTCGTCCGCAGAATGGACCTTCTTCCAAGCAAACAGAAAAGACACATAATATGTTAAACGAAATGGATAGATACATATAAAGATAGGTACATAATATTGAGGGTAAAAAGCCAAAAGGGTAAAAGTTTTATCAATCTGACTTTGTCAATATTTCTTTTATTATTAAACGATTTCCAAATATGTTTTGCACTAACAAATATGAAAATTGTTTAATAATAAATTAACAAAATCAGATTGACAAAACTTTCTTTTTCTCTCCTGTAAAGTTCGAAATAATCACTAACGCTCTTTTGGCTTTCTACCCTCTATATGTTTTGACAATTTTTTGGGGGGCCACCAAGAAAGTGGGATTCCTAAGCTACAGCTTGTGTAGCTTATACATAAATCCTGCACTGTGAACAGTTTATTCATGAACAATCCATCTCTAACAGGAAATAACGGGATAATTTTTTTAGGCAGTTATGTTTTTAACTATGTATAGTCAGAAAATCTGGACCGTGAGAGGTTCTTGTCACAGAGCATGGACAGATAAGGTTTCACTTATTTGCCTACACACCTTTAACAAAACCGCATATTCAAGTACGAACTTGATTGGGAAAGAAATCAAAGCTAAACTTATGTTTTCTTTGTATAAACTTCAAGTAACTCATTTAAATATTCATAGACTAACCATAATATGTAGGTATATAGCTTTTTTAATAAACTCAAGAGAACAACCTGGTTATCAAATTACATGAATGCAGAGACAAACAATTATAATGCTCATGCTCCACGATAACGAAGGCAAAAATGTTAAATATCTTGGAGTGAAAATAGATGAAAACCTTCGATGGAACTCTCACATTAATGGAATTATTAAAAAGCTTACAAGACTTATATATTTCTTCAAAAAATATAAGAAATATATTAAAAAGTTTGCTTTGCCTTATGTCATTCTTGGCTTGAGTATGAATCTTAGCATGGGGATCTGCCACAACAAATAATGTCAACCATTTAAATATATCCCTCGAAAGAGATTTTCAAATGTCTTAATGTTCCAAACATAAAATAAATATATGATAAGAGCATTCTTTTACAGCAATTTAAAAAAACAAAACTTAACAATAGAACTCCGACATATTATGCGAGAGGCACTAAAATGGAAATTAGAAATGTACCAACGTTTAACACATCCTTTGGTCAAAGAAGTCATATTTATTTTGCAACTAAGCTCTACAACATCCTTGACGAGTTTAAAAAAAAGATAAAAGTATGGCCAAAAGTAATTGACGCAGACAAATTAAATAGTGTTCTAAAAACGACATAGAAATGAATAAAAAGAAAATAAACAGGAAAAAAAATACTCCGCCTCAGCACAGGAACCCCTAGTGAGGAGGACTAAGAACACAAACACCAACAACCACTTATTTTACATACTATTATATTACATACGTAAACTTGTGTCTGAATAGAACCTAATAAATAAAAAATATTAAAAATAACCTTTAATAATGCTCTTATTCAAAATAATCCAATTTTATATTTTAAAGATATACCTACGAAGTTCAGATAGAAGTTTAAAATTGTTTCAGTCATTATATCACCATGTTTATCTCAACACAAAATTTTCTTATCAGACAGGCCTGGTCCAACTTGTTCAAATTGTTTTTATATACAGTAAAACCTTGTTATTGTAAAATTCAAGGGACCGAAAAATAAAATTTCGTTATAACGAATTCCTACATATAAAAATTTTTTTTTCCTAATAATGTATATTGTGTGTCATAGCAAAATATGTTTACTTAAATGTATGGATGCGTCTTCGTACGGATCAAAAATTAATTTGTTATACATATTAACGAAATTTTGCTATATAATTCGTTCTGCTGTAGATAAATAAATCTGTTTGGAGTTAAGCTCCCCTGATATTATTTATTAAAATCGATAACCACCGAAGTCATGGATCTAGGCAGTATCTTTTTGAAGTGGCGAAAAAATGATTAAGAGATAACCGGAACATAATTTGTGCAATGATTGCATTATTTCTTTCTTGGCATAATCATTGCCGCTCAGGAGTTTTCTCTGCTACAGTGAGACATGCAGAGGCCTGTTATCAATATTTAAGGTAAACAGTTGTATAGTTTTACAGAAAATTTGTTATTTTGTGAGAATATCTCAGACTAATTGATACTTTTATCAAATTTTGAGATACCCTGGCAGATGGGTAAAATTAAATTTTATTTAAAGTTTCAAAGAATGCATGTAACTAAGCAGATACATCACACCTCAAGTGCAAGACTATCTTGAGTATATTCAAATTTTTCAAGACACAATACTGGATTTTATCCCCAGAGGGATCATCATTATTATTCAAAATAAATAAATGTCTTATAGAGCTGTTTATATAGAAAGTTGGTATAGAAGTCTTTTTGGGTGCTTATAGGGCTTACAACTTATTGTATGGCTGGTGTGAACGTTACATTGTGTAAAGTGACCACTTTATACAATGTAATCTTCACCAATATTCCACCCACGATTGACTACACATCTATCACATTTTTGGAAGTTGTATATATGTTAAGTTTGTATAACTCGTTCCACACGTGACTTTTATTTATCAACGCCATCTGTAGTTGAAATTTGTCAACCCCATGAACCAGTATAGATGTCACCATTGGTAATGGGATATTGCCTCTAAAACTCTGGTCAAAAAGATAGATATCTTAATTTTCTTAGTAGTCCTCTGTTTCACTATAAACAATCTCTCCATACAAAAATGCCTACATTATCTCTGATAAATCTTGTGAACTTCTTATTTCACAAAGAACTGTGTACTGCGTATTTGTAAGTTTTTCATTAATTTTTCAGATACATAAATTTTAAATAATGGATTGGTCAATTTCCTGGTTTGATATTGTTCTGCTACTCCTGGCTGTGTTGGGCGTGATTTATTATTCCGGAACAAAATCTTTCAGTGTTTTTGAAAAGTATGGAATCAAAATTTCCCAGCCGCACATATTTATTGGAAATATGTTGCCGATACTGACGGGAACGAAACATTTTAATATTATTTTACAGGAAATTTATAAAAAATTCTCTACTGAAAAGTGAGTATGTTCCAGATAATTTTTCAAGATAATCTTAACTTATTTTAATAGAATGATAATGATACAAATGTAATTACTTTGCTTATCTCTGCTGTCATAAAAATCTAATTGAATTAAATTTTATGTTTGTGATTAGATAATAATTAATAATGCCTTCGATAGACATGCATTTTACTGATTCTACATGATGTTAATTAACTTATAATTGTTTGAGTACGACAAACCACAGAATGGAATGAGATAGATCTCTGAGAATTAGTTGAGACATTTCTCAACACCATGTGCACGCGTTGCGATTTTGATCCGAAACAAAAAAAAATTGCAACCAAATTATAGAAACAAATAAATATGAATTTAGAATTTACTATCCATTTTGTAACAAGATTAATAACAATATTTTCTGTGTGCAGTTTTCTGGGATATTCTGCTGTATATATATCTGACCTCTCTGGCTGATGTTTGGGATCCCATTGCAGCGTCCATCATGAGGGCTGATGTGATGAATGTTGATTTTAAGGTTAAGTATTGGCTTGCAATATCTTGTCGAAAGCAGTGTATTTGTTAATGTGTTGTGTGATGATACCGTATCAGACACAGGCGTTGTCAAGAGTAGTCAAATACTGTTGTTAAGTACTCTTGTCAAGTACTCTTAACAACATCTGTCTCCAACACTTTCCAACCCGAAACGTCGGCCAGTGAGGCCAGATATACATGGCAGAATATCCCAGAAGACTTGCACATAGAAGATTCTCAACGGCCGTGAAAACCTGAGAACATTTTTAATAACAATAGGTATATATAAATGTCTCACTTAGTAAACTTAGATGAAATTTCTGTCATGGCCATTTTTTATACCTAGTTTTCAAAGTAATTTACCTAAATTTGTTATATGTAATTACATATAGGTATGTGTTTATACATTTTACATAACTTTCTGGTATTAGAAAAATCATTACTCTTGTTACAATGAATGGTGTATCAGTGTATATTTCTGTTTTGTCGATTAAAGCATTGTAGAGTTTATTGACTCGCTTTTCTTTAACTGAGGTGGGATTCGCCACCTGCTTATTGATGGCAAAGTTGTTTAAATTGTTATTGAGATTATTTCTCGTATTAAAAAAATAACAATTTAAAAACAATTCATTTATTGAAAAGGGGCTGAGAATTTAATTATACAACTAGAATATAACAAATATTGTTGCACATATAGTTAATGAACGGTACAATTTGAGTTTTAATCCCCAACTGTATAATAGTGTCAATTTTTAGTAGGTACATATTTTGATTCATTCATATACACATTTATTTGTATTTTGATCATTCTTCAAATATGTACTATAAGTGAACTTCTTTATTTTATTCCTGTTTTTAAATTATGTAATATTAAAACAAGTTTAAACTATAGCTACCGAATTGAACCACCAACCTTTAGATCTGTACAAGCAAATATTCAAATATCATCCATAGCATTTTCCATGCGTGCAAGATTAAAACGTAGAATTTTGTACATATGCATATTTTTTCAATTCAATTACATACATCAAATTTTCTAACATATTGTTCAGAAATTATTTTTTTGATAAGGTCGAATCAGAAATAGAGAAACTGCCGTCTTTGAAATGCCTTTCAGAAAAAAGAATTATATTTTATTACGATTCCTATTATTTTCAGATATGTTGGTTTCTTCAACTTCACCATACCTACAATAGTAGTGAGAGATTTAGAGCTGATCAAGAATATCACAATTAAGGAATTTGATCATTTCACAGACCATTTCCCAGTAGTCAGTGAGAGGGATCCTCTCTTCTACCATAGCCTGTTTTTTCTGAAAGGTAATTTTATGTGATATTTTCTTATTCTTAGCACCATCCGTTCCTTCGCTCTCTAAGGGCATTCCCCTACTTCTTGCAGGTCTGTCTTGACACCCGCTCTTCTCCTTCTCGTTCCCAAAGTTCCAGGTTCTTTAACCTCCTTCATTTTCTGGTTAGGTTGTCACGTATTGGAATGTAAATCATGGATAAGACCTTATTTTCGAAGACCTGCATCTTGCTTTGTCGTTCAGAAGATTTTGATTTTTTTCAAATTTGATTTGAGATTTGATTGATGATTTAAGAATTTTTCAAAACACAGTACTGGATTTTGTCACAGGGACATCATAAATCAAGATATGTTATATATGTCTCACAGAGATGAAATTATTTTTTTTTCAATTAGGTATGGAAGTCTTTGGATGTTCGTAGGGCTTACAGCCTATCATACGGCTGACTTAAGTGATCATTGCATTCCGTGTTTGCATCTCTATTTCTATTACTACTAAACTAGCTCCATGATACGGTGACGAGTAGGAGATAGATTTGGACCAGGAAGGGTTAAACTAGGTATATTTAGATATATGATAATAAAATTAATAATAATTAGTCAGCATTAAATAAATTATAGCGCCTCAGGACTGATAGAATCACACTTGTCCCACTTTACTCACAAAGGCATGTCAGCAATAACACTGGAGGCATAGAGTGAAAAAAGTGATTCTCAAGATACGAATCTTTATGAGATATGATGCAACAATAAGTATTTTTCTTTTAATATTTGAGAAACATAATACATAGTTACATACTTTGAATTTCAGGAGAGAAATGGCACCAAATGAGAACATCACTCAGCCCAGCGTTTACTGGATCTAAGATGAAAGAGATGATGCCTTTTGTGACAGAGTGCTCCGAGCGATTGATTGAATTTTTAAAGAAAGAATGCGATTCACCTGCAGCTGAAGGTAATACAATTTCTATTTGATTCTAAACATGTATGTCTTTATATTCAGATAAACAAATATTTATTTATATATTCAAGAACATATTCATACTTATGAAGTTGTAATTTTTCAGAACAAAGTTCTGTGAAATTTTTAAAACCAAATTAATTAATCAATTATAAAGACATACAGAAAAATTTAATTCACGAAAAAATATTAGGCTACTACTGGGATTCGAACCCAGGTCACCTCCTTTCCAGGGCCGGTGCTCTGACCACTAAGCTATAGCAGTCCTCTATGTTTCCGTGAATATATCGATCTTATATGTAGTTCTCATTTTTATTAATTGATTATTTTTTTTTTTTTATAAGGTCGATATATTCACAGAAACATAGAGGGCTGCTATAGCTTAGTGGTCAGAACACCGGCCCCGGAAAGGAGGTTACCTGGGTTCGAATCCCAGTAGTATTGCCTGCCCAACATAACTTGGCATGCGGCAGGATTGGAACTAAAACCCGCCCTGCCCGCACCCGGCGGCAACCCCTCGCCCTGTAATTCAGTACAATTTTGTATTTGCTCGGGAGCTGTAACATCTTGATTACCAATATACACTGAATTATTATGTCCAAAACAACCAAAACAGTCCGGGGTGATGCAAGAACAATTGCCAATGAAGTATTAAAGTTTTGCGAAGCTGAAAAAGCAAATAATGGACCGATATTACCGTCTGATAGTTTGACAGATAGAACGGCCGCCGCGGAGCGCGCTGTTACCCGACCAAATTTATATTGATACTGGTCACCGGACATCCAGTACATTATGTATTGTGTAATAAATTTACAACCTGGCAACTTCTGTTTCGCGACAGGGGCGACCTCCCTCGCACGCCAAGTTATCGTGGTGGCACTCTAGCCTAATATTTTTTCGTGAATTAGATTTTTCCGTATGTCTTTCTAATTGATTAATTAATTTGGTTTTAAATATTTATTTCATCCTCGTACAGCTTGGGCTTCTAAAGGATTGCCAATTCTTCAGTCCTGCTCATCGATCTACTTTTCAAATGTCTTCACTTCATTGAACTTAACGGTGGTCAAATCTTCTTGTATTAGTGGGATGTGTTCTCCCCAGGACCTTCTTCCCCCAATATCCATCACCTCTTACCGACAGGTATACCAGCCTACTTGGACTTAAAGGGTGGAACATTCTTTACATATTTCAAATATGTACATATTTAGATAACCATTCCAACTTTTTTATACAGTTAATTCAAAAAAATTATTAATGTTTCCCTTTACGCATCATATTATGTAATATTAGATTTCTTTGCATTCTTACAAGATTCAGGATTGAAGAATACACCTTTCTTATTCAGAGATACAAACTTCCAAGCATATAAATCGATAATAATAATAATAGTTTTTTATTCATATCTTATTTTTTTTAATTGTATTACACTTCGACTGCCTAACTAGGGATTATCTTTTCGAAGGCAGTCGACTATTTACAAAGCAAAAAGAGAAGAATATAATTTAGTATATATTACAATAAATTTTCTATATAATAAGATATATTTTCTTATAAAAGTAAACAACAGTTGATGAGAGTGCTCAATTCATCAGGCTATGCCGATTACTTGACAAGGCAGACTAATGGATTTGAGGCCAGTTTATCCGAAGAAGGATTGTGGGTCCTTAGATGACTTACGAATACAATCCTAGATCTGCGAGTTTTGAAGCATCTTGAGCATGCGAAGACAACAGCTGCGGGCTGACTTCTGTGCCTTGTTTGCTCTTCTTTCTCCTCTTGATTTTTGCAGACTACTAACATTCTCTTTTAATGTGCTGGAAGCCACCACATACTGTTTCTTCCCTGTTAAGCCTGTCTCGTGCAACTAGTTCTCAGGTATCACTCTTAATGTTGGCTTTTAAAGTTCTTTTTGTGCGTCCTGAAAATAATTTACCTCTTTTGGTATACTGGTTCCAGGCATTCTGAAAACCCATCGAATATTTCGTTGAAGGGCAATGGCTTATGTATATTTTAATTATATAATTTAAATTAAAAATTAGTTTATAAATATGTGTTTATATATATTTTTATTAATTTCAGAAAAAGGGTATTCAGAGATGGAGTTAAAAGACGTATTAAACAAATGCACTAATGACATCATTGCCTCATGTGCTTTTGGAATCCAGACAGATTCATTAACTGATCCCAATAATGAATTCTACATGAATTCCAAAATTCTGACTAAGATGAAATTGAAAGACGTTTTGATATCCTTGACTTTGATAGTATTTCCATTTTTGAAAAAGGTTTGTGTTTATTTCACTTAGATAACTAATTTTGGAAAAATTTTGCAAAATATGTTCTTCTTTTTCTTTTAGTCGTTCTGTTGATCTGTGCTACAGATAACTACTTCTGGGATGACGAGGTCCAGCTACCCCTCCATCTTTTCAGTGGTCTTCCCAGTAGGCGTCTGCCAGAGGGGATTTCATTCGCTGCTGTAGGCACAAGTCTGTCACTGTCCATTCTGGCTATGTGATCCCGCTAGAATCTCCTTATGGATCTACTCCATCATGCTATGTCTTCTAATTTACAAGTTCTACATTTCGGACACGGTCACATAGAGTTTTTCCAGTAATGGATTTCAGCACCTTCATTTAAGTTGTTCTGAAGAGTCCTTTGGTGCGGACAGTGTCAGAGGGCGTCTCGACAGCGTATGTCATAATAGGTCGCACGCATATCTTGTATATTTTGACCTTACTTTCAATATGCATATTTTTATTTTTCCAGATCAAATTCTTGAGACACCCTGATACGGTGGATGCTCTGTTAACTTGCTCTCGGACTTCGGTATACAGATCGCTATGGCTACAGATTTCCACACCTAAATATCTGAAGCTCGTGACTTGTTCCACAGGCTCATTATCAATACTCAGTTTACACCTTGTTGGTTGTTTTGATATTGCCAAACTTTTTGTTTTGCTGATTGCCAATAATACATATTAAGCCCTTGTGATGGAATGTGTTGTACAACATTCTCTGCAAGTCATCTTCAGACTTTGCTATTATCGCTGCGCCACCTGCGTAACATATTATGTACATTGATTATTTTGTTAACCATTTTGTATCCCAGTCCTAAGCCAGCCACCTCTTCTACGATTTCGTCCATTATGAAGTTGAACAGAAAAGAGCTTAGACTGTGTCTCTGTCTAAAACCATTACTGGTCATGATTTCTTTTGATAGTTCATTGTCGACTTTAACTTTAGTTTTACAATTGGTGTATAGGTTTTGGACAGTCTTTACCAATGTGTTCAATATTCCCTTTTCCAATAATATTCTCGTAATGTCTTTCAGTAACACCCTGTCGAATGCCATTTTTAGATCCACAAAACATAAATATATAGGCGATTTTGTTATATTCTAATGCCTCATGGAATGCCGCCATGGCCGGTCCCAAGCCCGGATGAGAAAGGAGGAGGGTCACCAGGTTTGGTTAGCCACTCGCCTGGGGTAAAACAAATATTCGCTCATAGTCCAGAAAACTCAGCCTCAGCGAATGGATCTGGAATAAGACCTCAGCATGGAAAAGGAATAAACGATTTTGGAAAATAAACACTACAAGGATTGCGTGCTGGATCATTATGTCTTGGAACAAGAGAGATCAGGAGGTCATATTGAAACTTGATAATAATAACATCGGTATATGCGCCTTGTCAGAAGCAAAGAAAGAGGGAACGGAATATCAAAGTTTTCTAATTACATATTTATATATAGTAGGAAAAAGAAAACTGAAAGAGCCGACTCAGGAGTTGGTCTTCTTTTACATAAAAGATACGAAGATTACATAGACAATGTTGAATGTGTAAATGACAGAATTCTGAAGGCGATAATTGTTATCTATATAAATAAAAATGTAAGTGTTCGTTTGTACAAAATCGCTAATCTCTGAAAGTTCTTCACCGACTGCTTTGAAATTTTGGCACAACTTTACTTTGTTTTTATATACCTACTATTTAGTTATACAAATAATAATGTAAATGTTTGATTTCCCAAAGGTTCTTCAACTATCAATTTTGACACAACGTTCCATTCGAATTCGCACAAATTATTTGAAAAAAAGGTACCTACCCTTTCAATATTGATAAATATTTAGATATACCTACCTAACTTTTTCATCTGATGTTTGTGCTTTACAATTTCTCGTATAAAGGGCATATTACTTGTGGACATTATTTGATAGTCAAGAAGGAGATAATCGTTAAGCAGTGACTGCATTACATTATAATATTATTCTTAAGAGCGTAATGTAATAACTTAATAAATTATGAATCACTCCAGATAAGAAGATTGCATGTTCAAATCATGCCAAGATCACCAATAAGGAGAGTATATGGGGTATATGTGCCTGTTATTTATCCCTAATTAGGTACAGCGATGAATATATGCAGCATTTAACAGCTCTCCACCATGGCCCAGCGATGAATATATTCAACATGTTTTAATCTTCATTATATCTCAAATGTCTTTATATATATATTATATCCATATAATTGTGCAATTTATATGGCAACACCTATCGGTATTAAATACGAATACACATAAGAACACACTGAATTTATAATTTATATTTCTGACAGCTCTCAGTCAAATTCACCCGGATACTTTAATTGAAATCATTAAGGTAATAAACCAAAATACCTAAATCACTTAGGCCCAGTTATATTAAGTTGGATTAGAGTAAATAACGTTTAAAGCATAGATTTTTACGGAAACGGGTTGTTTGATTGGTGGAGAATGCAAAAATCTTATGCTTTAGACAAACTTTTACTTTAATCCAGCTTTATACAACTGGGCCACAGAGTTTGTATGCTGGTGACTTCTGAGTTCTACAATAATTTGATAAAATTTGAATAAATAATGAATAACATAAAACTAAAAAAGAGTGCAAGTATACAATTAATTCAAAAGTAAAAAAAAAATGCCCATCCCTGAAATTTATGCAAGATTACTGGTTGCTACTCCTTTGACAGGCAAGAATGACATGTTGTCATATGTACTTATCATATGACTAGGATGTTAGTGTTAGTTGCCGTGCGCTGCCCACCACATTGCTTATGAACACACTACTTATCCACGAAAGTCCTATAAAAATGAAACAAATTTATCCTGCACGATCTTATCTCATTTAAATTTTCAATTTTTCAGTTTATCGGAATCACTCTGATGGAGGAGAAAATTGCTAACTTCTACAGATACATTGTAATGGACATCATAAAGTCGAGAACAACGACTGGTTATATACGAAGGGACATGATTCATCTACTGATGCTGGCAATGAAGGGATCCTTACATGAAGATAATTCATCAGAGAAGTTTAATGACAATGTCAAATATGAAACAGTTCACGAGGAACTTATAGTGAAAAATTCTATCAAAAGGAGTGAGTGTTTTTTATGTTCTAACCATTTCAGCTTGCACTTCCCTTAAAAAATTTCATAGAGTAATTTCAGAAAATAATTATGAAAATATGAAAAAGTAACCAAACGAATATATCATATTCGTTTCCATAGTGACTGCACATTGAATTCAGTATGGGGCCATTAAAGTATTACGTAAGAAGAATTTTATTAATTTTTAATCCCCACCCCCCTTGTCAGCATAGGGAGAAGTAAAAGCTTTGCTTACACCATAAAAGGCTTAACTTAAAAAAAGCTTAATAGCCTCGATTTATTTCTAGTCGCCGCTTGCAATTCTTATTCAATTCTCTTAAAGAAAATATTATTGAGTTCCTTGTCGGGCTTTGCTTGTATCTTATAACTACCTCACACTTAATTAACTAACTTTTGTACATTTTGTAATTTGGTGTTTGTGTGAGATTTTTTAAAACTTTCAAATAATTTTTGGTATAACTTGGATTTATCTATACAAGACAACATTTTAAACCATTTTAACAGTTGCAAAAGTGGATCAGTAGTAAAACAAACACGAAAAATTCAGTGTTACTGAACCGAAATAATATGAGACCGAACAAATTTTGACAAGTGAATAATGCGCTTCTAACTTAATCATAAAATACCGCATGAGAGTGAGTAGGCATATCAATTATTTTGGGTAATCCCTGAACATTATTTTCACTTTCGAGCGTATACAAGTAGGGTTGCCATATGTGTTCAAATCAGAATGTAATAAATTTTGCAGAAAAATCAGAAAAAGGAAATAAATAAATATTGCTAACGTTATCAACATCCAGACCCCCCGTCCCCCGTGTCATCAAAAATAAGCAAAGTCCCTTTGGTGCTTATGTAATACTTGAATGGCCCCTATCCGTAAGCCTCAAATTTTCATTTAAACACATTTTAGAAATTCACATATTCTAAAATTCAAACACGTTCTGGGAAGATCGTGCATGTGTTTTGTGCAGGGTTCTGAAGAGTAATTATGTAAAATTTAGAAAATTTAGTTATGATCGGTCAAAGGACTTGTGTAACAATCAAATATTGAGTTCATTACAGGGTGTTTTAGACGTAGCCCACAAAATTTCACAGTACATGTGTATTTTGTGCGTCGAAGATGAGTCGAAAATGTTCTAATACTTTTTGAAAAATCAATTGTTATTGAGATTAAAGATTAAAATTCCTATTTTATTTATGGCAGATGTCATGGCCACCATAATTGTTTTTTAAATAGGTTTAATTTGTGGATCATTAATGTTATTGAATTATTGCATTACTCCAGGTTGGAAAGACGACGAGATAACAGCGCAAGCTGTCATATTCCTGTTTGCGGGATTCGAAACCATGTCTACGCTCCTAACATTCATGTGTTACGAGTTGGCCATAAACCCAGAGGCACAATCTCGCCTGAGAGAAGAAGTTGATGGATATGTCAAGGAGAAGGGTAGCATGGTCACATATAAGGATATTCGCTCTCTTGAATACATGGACATGGTCATGTCAGGTTAGTAATATACGAATTGATTTTATGACCACTTTTTAGCTTCCGTCAATGTAAACACTCAATTTGGATTTTATGAACACGTCATCAATGTCATGTTTACAATATAATCAGCTTTTTATGTGAATACATATATCTTTTAAATCATTTTGAATTATGGGATCCATGTTCAAAAATCTGAGTGTCACAAAAATGTGTCAAATCCAGGTGGAAGTCGATGTTGTCAATTTTTATGCGGGTAATACACTCAGCATTGCTACTGCTCCTCATGTTACTGTATTTACTATGCAATATATTTATGTGGAAGTGTTCAAGGCAGTAAGTGTTTATGAATGAAATAAATAAATTTAATAATAAATTAAATAAATTTACTGAAAATACTGTAAACTTCGATTTGTTTGTCTCTTGAGTCTCTCTCACTCGCGTAAAGTTTTAATAATCCGTTCAATATGTTTGCATATTGACGGCTGTCAAAGCTCATGTTCTGTTTTTTTACTGCCCTGGTTGATCCACAACCAGGTAAATGTGATCCCGAATAATCGAGAGTCAAGTGTGTAACAATTTTCAGAAACTCTGCGCCTTTGGCCTCCCGTTGGAAATCTGGACCGTGTATGCGTAAAACCATTTACGTTACCGCCGTTAGACGGACAGACTAAAAGTTATACGGTAGGTTCTTATTTTGAATAAAATTCATAGTGAATATATTTATACACATGATATACAAACTCAATGAAGATATGATCTCTTCTATAAAAGTAAGCGCTTGAGTTTAGAAGAGGAGAATGCTAAATTTTAATTGATAAACGATTTTTCGAATCAAAACGGGAATCGAACCCGAAATCTTAGATGCAAGCCACTCTCTCGCCATGACTCATCTCGGAGAAATTTTATTTGAATAATTATTTTGTGATATGACAAGCATTTGCCTGTTAATACTCAATAAATAAATAAAGCAGGTTCCTAACTGTCAAACAAAAATGTTAAAAATTACATAACATAAAATAATGCATTATTATGGGAGCAACTTAATATCTTAAATAATATTTTTATTTCAGGTTAAAAAAGGTGATTTAGTGTGGATACCGTCTTTTGCCATACACAGAGATCCAAAATATTATCCAAATCCTGAAAAATTTATTCCTGAAAGATTTTCTGAAGAAAATAAGGGATCAATTAACATGGCAGCGTATTTTCCATTTGGTATTGGTCCACGCAGCTGTATAGGCAAGTTTTTTCAAGTGAAACTTCTTTGGACATTTCAGAGTAAATTCAAATGTCTCTGTCACACAGTACTTTTTCCAGTACCAAAAAACGTACACCACTATATTAGCTTTGCATAAACTAAATTTTCTTTAAGCGGCTTTAAGCGCAACGGATAACGCATCTGCTTATACATCTAAAGATTTCAGGATTGAATTTGAAATAATCAAAATTATTTTTACAAATACATTCACAAATTCATATTAATACTAGCCCAAATAGTGAAAAATCACGGGAAATCCTAATGATTAATAAAGACCCCTGCGTGACCACGTAACATTAGCCGTGCGCTGATTGCTTGTCACAATATGATTATTTATCTAAAGTTTTATTCCAGCAAGTTATGAATTTAAGGACCGACAGACAGACAACGAAATTATTACATAAATGTATTTAGATTTGATTACAAATTATTTACATATTTCTGTAAGTGCGTGTCTGTTAGATTTTGCAAAAAACATGAACTATGTAACCTTCATGTGAGTTTTTATATTTTACTACTGAAGTTTTGAGAGTATCAGAATCTCTCATCGACAGGTGAAGTATTTTATTTTATTTATTTATCTTCATCTTGATACGCCGCTAAGAAAAGGAGCCGCTCATCTTACTAGGAAGAACCTGTGCCAAGATGAGCAGCTGACAATATATTAAGAACAAAATAATATAAATTTAAACAAAAACTACTTGACTATAAAATTAATCAATTAATTAAGGATATTAATATAAAATGTGGATGATAAAAAAGTAGATATTTTATAATACAAAAGTAAAAAGAATATATGCAGAGAAACATATGTATACCTACTTCACGCATAGAAGTCACATAGTTTGTTTTTCACAAAATTTATCTAGAACAATTTCTATAACGTTAATGCCAAATCCATCAATAATTTAGTTATATAAAGTTAAATATAATTTTTTAAAAGAGACTGCATTGGTCCTGCGACCCATGTTGCAGTCTAAGTCGGCAGTTTTTTTCTAATATTCGTTCACTAAACATGATTTTTTTTTCAGGGAACCGATTTGCGCTAATGGAAATAAAAGTTATAATGTTTTATTTATTAGCCAATTTTGAAATTATTCGAACACCAAAAACTGAAGTTCCAGTCAAGATTAAGAGTCACTTGTTCAATTTGCATTCCCAGAATGGTTTCACACTGGGAATCAAGAAGCGAGAAGACATTGCATAATGTCAAAAAGTATATTCCGATGATATTACATTAATGACTGCTATACCCGATCAAACCTATTTTGGTGTTTGTAAAATATACTGAGAGTGAAGTTGCGTACTGTGTTCGCATTTTCAAAAAAATGTTGGTGATGTAAGTGTCAATTGACATTGTATCGTAATGCTGTGTAAATATCATGTCATGATTATATTGTAATTACATTTATTTCATTTTAATTTTACGAGTACAATAAAATATAAATTTTAATTTTATCATTCATTGATTACTGCTCCATTTCCTTTTATTTTCCATTCCAACATGATTATATTATATGTATAGTATAGAATAATCAAGTCTGTTATCATTATGTTCATTAAATTGGATGAAATGAATTTATTTTCATGCGAAGTTCATAACAGTAAATACATCATTCAAACCTTAGACTAAACAAGCATTGTCATTGTCTAACTAATAATAAATTTTTCTTAATTCTCAAACCACTTCATGGATAAAAATCATTCTTTTCATTCAAGTACCATTAAACTTCTCCATCCAGGCACGCATGAGGTTAATAAAATGAAGAATTTTGAAAGTTTGGAAATTAAATGAAATTTGGACTCGGGTATCAATTTGCGAAATATTACTTGTTAATCATTTGTATTACTGCCTAGTCCATGTAATTTTTTTCTACATTTTAATATAGTCAGTTTAATAATTAACCTGTCGATGAGAGATTCTGATATTCTCGAAACTCGAGTAGTAAAATTAAAATATAATTAAACTCAAGTAGAGATAACGTGGTTTATGTTTTCCATCTATCTTAATGATCATCATGAATAATCTCTACAATGTTAACGCCAAATCCATCAACAATATAACAGATTAATAGAAGATGTCTTAACATAAATAAGTATGTCTCGTCTATTCTATTTAGAAATATAATAACAATTTTCTTACAGAATTTCTGAGAATAGGGGAGATTAGTGGTCATTAAACGGTAAAGATGAGAATTTTAGTTCAGTTGACTGAACATTCATTTTAACGATTGACTGTATAGTTCAGTTCAATAAGTCGTTCAGTCAAGTGAATTGTTTTGATGAACACACAAAAAATTTTTTGCTGTCCAGGGGAAGAGGACTGCTTTCAGTTTTCAAAAATAGGATTAACTGCCAAAGATTTCATCACTATTGGGATTTGGGATTTGATGAACAATGGCAATGAATTTCAACAAACACTCGTCGCTTTAAAAGTAAAAAAAAAACTTCTTTAAATTTACACAATTTAAAAAAATATATATTTACACCTCCTTTACCATCAAATTTACACCCTTTCTTAAATTTAAATTATCCTAAGAATAATTTGAGTCATCACTCATTCAGAAATTCCGAAAATTGGCAGAGTTATAGCAATTTCAAGCTAGCATGATAGGTGAATTCTAAACGGATTTCATTATTTTTTTGCGTTTTTCTCTAAACTCCCGTTTTCAGCCTTTTTTTAAATTTATTTTTTTAACAAACAGACCGTCAACAGGTCATGAATGACCCTAATAGATGTTCCTACGGTGACATTAAAGTTCAAGTATGAATATTTTATGAACATTGGAATATGATATAATATAATACACTTTTTACGGTTAATTAATAATTTATAATGAAAAATAATAAGTGGTAAAATATATTGAGAATAATATTCAGACTAAAGCAAATCACTAAATACAATTTTAGGAATATGTCCAGGTTAATAAATTTTTAGACAATACACATTTTATGATAAATACCTAAATGGATAAATAAATATTTTGGAGATGATATCTGAAACACTACCGATTAAGTTAAAATTTTGCACGCATCTTATTAATATAATTATCTATGATATTACAGCATACAATTTTTTGATAAAGTGAGCATTTGCTTACTATGAATTTTCAACATGTTTTTTTTAGGAAAATTTTTAAAATTATTTTTAAAACGATCTCATTTGCATAAAAAAGGATTTTTTATATACACTACATCGTAAACATCACATCACTTGATAAGAAAATAATTAGCTTTCTCATTTCCTTCAAATTCTGTCAACATGATTATCTTCACCAGCTTCATGTATCGCGGAGAAAGACATTTGCTCCACCATTTTGAAATTTGTATGCCGTAAACATTGATAATAAAACAAATTTTATATATGCACTAGCTGTGACCTAAGAAACCTTAGGACCTGTTGGTTCCTAAGGAATAAGTATTTATTTATTTTATTTTAAAAAATCGTAAAAAAGAAAAGAAAAAATTCGAAAAATTTTGAAAAGAAAAATTCATAAAAAAAAAATTATCGAAAAAAAATTTAATATATATTTTTTTTTTAAATTCGAAAAAATTTAAAGATGTTACGGACGTTACTCGAAGTTACGGAGACAGACAGGCGGATGGACGGATGGACAGACAGACAACTAAATTTTTATAATTGGGGTAGTTGGGTAATTTTTTTTAAATTTGAATGAATTTTTGATGCCTCTAGGTGGCGTACCCCGCATGTTGCTTGATGTGATAATAATTATTAATAATGTTACGAGGCGATGAGTAAAAACTTCGAGGTCCCATAGTGACCTTGATACTCGAGTTAAATGAATATGACACACATATGTACGCTGGTAGAATAATGATGTTGTTATTGGTACCTCACACATTCAAATGATAATAATTGATAGCATGAAATGACGTCCTGTCCAATTTTTGTCATCTGTCAGACTGTTCACAGAGTTCCTAGTGGGGTTTAATGTAAGTATTTATTTATATACTTACATATAATAAAAACTAAAATATGTATTAATTTTTTTATGAGGATTATGTAAGTTTATTTACAATGTATGAGACGGATACTTAATGATATAGAACAAATTAATATAGGTTAATATATAGACAATTAATAATATATTAATAACAAACAAACAATTACTTACAACGTAAATGTTAACGTATGTATAGGTCTTGCGTGCATAACATATGCATTGTTGTTGTGTTAAGTTTACGGATGCACTGTACCCACACTAACTCAATTGCAAGCTTATATGAAAAGACCTATAGACCTTTATTTGTCTTGTATTGTTCTGTTTTCTGGTTTTGTCTATCTTAAGTAATTTAAGTATATGTTTAGTAATTATAATAATTATATTTTTTTATTTAAGTTATTAGTTCTTTTGGCGCATTGAGGGTAAAATTTCTATTGTAACGGATGTTTCGCACGCGCAGCGTGCGTTACATGTGATGGATTCCTGTCTTGATAAAGAATGAAAAATGCTCAAGCAACCATGACCTAATATCAATAGGTATGAAGGTATGCAATATCAAAGTTTACATTTTTTTTTTCAATATTTCTGACTCATTTTAAAGTTGTTGCAGTAAATTATATTGATAATAAAAAATTCATTAGCTTTAATACAAGTCGAATAAAATGATAAAAACCTCGCAAAAATAGATTTTTTTACAAGGCTTTTTATCATTTTATTTGAGTTGTATTGAAGAGAATGATTTTTAATTATCGATGTAAGTTACATTAATGATAATTTAACTTTTTCCAAAAAATAAGTCTAGAGATGTTGAAAAAAAATGCAAACTTTGATATTCCATATCTCCATAACTATTGATCCTGGTTGCTTGAACATTTTCGATTCATTATTAAGACAGGAGTCTACGTACAGGAGGATGTAAGGCTTTTGCTACTAGCTAAGAAACATCCTGTATTTATATATTTGGTGGACAGCGTGTTGAGACAAACAAATGACCGCTCCGCTTGGCTCTGCTGCACTGCACGTCGACGACTAATGTTTCACCACCCATCTGAGTGACTGACCACTACAAAACTCACAAACTGATAAAATGTGCCTATTTACACTAAACCAATTGAATCCTTACCTGAAACCATTTATTTTAATGCCTTAATTTTATCAAGTTATTTTCATTTTTTTATGTTTCAGCTAAGTACCTAACTGCAATGGATTGGTCAATTTCTTGGCTTGACATAGTGTTAGCGCTTTTGGCTATTTCGGGTGTACTCTACTATTTCGGAACAAAAAATTTCAATTTTTTTAAAAAACGTGGAATTGTCTTTTCAAAACCTTGTTTTGTTGTTGGCAATTTACTACAAATGGTATTGGAAAGGAAACATCAGCACATTTTGGTACAAGAGAGCTATAATAAGTTCGATAATGAGAAGTAAGTTCTAACTAATATTAGAACTCTTTGAGGAATGACAAAAAATCATGTTTATTTATTTCTGTTTATAAGACTAATTAAAACGTGATTCATGTATGGTGTATTGAAATTAAATAAAAAACATTTTTATCCAACCGATATACCACGCAGTGTACCTACCTGTTTCCAAAAGCAGGGATCCTTATTATGTTAACGTCGCCTGCAACATAAACATATGAGAACAAAGGGATCATGCTAAGGACACGGCGATGCTACACCAGTCGGGACTCTGCCTCTGTCGGGCAGGCATGTTCCGCGTTATATCATCTATTCCTTTGTTCATCATTTATATAACTTACTTGTACATTTTCACTTGCTCCCGGGACATATCTCCGGAAAGAAATAATAATATAAATAAAAGAAAAATAAATAAATAAAATAAAGAAATAAAAGAAATAAATTTACATCCAATCGCTCTTTCATTCCCTCGACCATTGTAGGGAAGGTTCGTTGTCGATGGAATGAAAGAGTGATAGGATGGAAATGTTTGTTTCTTCCCGGAGCAACAAGGAAACTAAATAAATGACAAAGGAATAGATGTTTGATGATGATGAGATGAAGAAGGAAAATAAATAAATAACAAAGGAATAGATGTTTGAATGTGGCACAGGCCTGCTCGATGTTACGGCAGAGGCCCGACTGGTGTGGTGATGCCATGTCCCCAACTCCACCCCATTGTTTATATTACAGAGATTTTTATTGTGTTAAAATAAACAAAACTCTGGGCCGAGTAATAGATACATGGCAAACGGTTGGACAGGCACCGTTACAGATTTGTTAGATTAATTTCTTACTTCTGGTATTTAAGACATAATAATGGAATGACCATAAGTAAAGAGTACCAAAAAAGAATTACTATTTGTGTCTTTCCTCTTCTCAAGTAAGAACACAGGACAATTTTAAAAAGGTAGAGTAGATTTATTTAACTAAAAGAAAACTTTGTATCAGTAATATCTTTATCTAAAAATAAAATATAATATACATACAAATTCCTCAATACAAATACAATTACAAATGGATTTCATTTTGTAATTCTTCAGATATTTCGGATTCTTTTTTTTCACTACCCCCACACTGGTGGTGAAGGATTTGGAGTTGATCAAGCAGATAACAGTTAAACACTTTGATCATTTCATTGACCACTTCCAAATTGCTGACGAGAGGGATCCGCTCATTGCTCACCAACTATTTTCTCTGCAAGGTGTGTATTTCTTATTTTGTATACAGTAAACAATAAAAATCTAATAAATCCTGAGTAACGAATGAAGTGACGTAATTGAGGAGAAAAAAAAAACGAGTGAGCCTTACAGTAGTCGCTTATGATGAGTATAACATTTGACATCTCACAATTAAAAATATCAATTGAGTAGCGACAGTCATTTCTTTCTACATCTACACCGAAGATTGGTCAAATTGGTCAAAGAAAAAAAAAATTATATCATTTTATATACGGCTCTCAGAAATATATAGTCAAATGAAATTGCGCGCGCATCCCCGGTGTCTAGTTTCCACAAAATCACCACCACAGGTTGCAGGAAAGCGAGAGGAAAGAAGTTAACATCAAAAATCATTGCAAATGTGTTCCATAGGTTCCAAGGTCAATAATATTGACTTTGAACCACAAAATTTAATCACTTTATTATTTATTCAATTAATACAATAAAATTACACATTCTAGTTAAAAGCATGCTGCTTTTCAGGAGAGAAATGGCATCAAATGAGAACCACACTCAGTCCAGCATTTACTGGATCTAAGATGAAGGCAATGATGCCATTTGTGACGAAGTGCTCTGAACGGTTGATCCAGTTTTTGAATGAGAAATGTGACACATTCGAGGCAAAGCGTGAGTATTTTTTTACAAATATGGTTACAAAAAACCATCATTAACAATTTCATTTTAAAACACAGAGATGAGTTATCCATAGGTCAGTGCTAATTTTGATAGAATTTTGTACATTGAATGCGAAGCAATGTCGCGTTACCTTGGTGCTGGTGTACTTTGTACCGGTAACTGTACATTGTACCGATTTATGGTAAATTATTATGGTACCACAAACCAATGTCAATAGACCAGATTGTCTATCATTTTACCTTTTTAATGGGACTTATTTGTAGGATATATTGATTTATTTTAATTCCAGTTTAATATTAATATTTAGGTATTGAAATAAAACATATACTTTATGTAAACCGTATGGATGCGTAGAGAATCGATTTTTAACATTTCGCTGGAGATAAATCATAGCATCTTCTGAAGAGTGCCCTCTTGCCACTGGGGTGAAGGACGTACTGATTATTTATTATGCGGCCATAGATTTTTTATTTTATTTTTTTATTCTTAAAATAACTAATATAATAAATAACCTTTATATTTCCTGATACATACAATTTAAAATATCAATTTCTAATCAAAAGCTTGTATCAAAAATTTTATAAACTAATAAATAAATAATAAATTAAATTTTATATACTAAGCGGAGGTGTGTTGTTATGATATGACCCCGGCAAAATGTAAAAATTGAATTTAAACATCCATATGGTTCGTTTAAATTTTCCCTTACCTTTATGTATTTATTTTTGAGTATAACACAACCTCCTCTTCCTTCTTCAGGTGAGTTGAGACTGATGTGTGCGGGAGTGAATGTTTGATGTAGGGTTGTGGATTCAGTAGAACTGGAGGGGGTGTCGGTGGTGGGAGAGCAGAAACATTGTGAGAAGGGGTGATGTGAAGGGTTGTATTTGATTATTGATGATGTTATTTGTTGTGTTTGGGTGTTTAAGAATTTAAAGTGTTTCTAAATTATTTTGTTTTAGGCTATATGTATGTTTATGTAGGATGTTAATTTCTTACATATAGTGGATGTGGATGTGTATATTTGTATATTTTCAAAAATAAAATAGTGAAAAAAAGGATCTAGTTTTTTATTCATTATTATTAAAATGGATTTCCACAAAGTAAACGCCAACACATTCAATTACTTATTTCCTTTTTATATCAATACCTAATTATATCGAACAACCGTAATATAAACCTTGAATATTAATGTTTCTTATAATTTTATTTATTTCAGAGAAAGGATTTGCAGAGTTAGAGTTGAAGGATGTAATGACAAAGTGTTCCAATGATGTCATTGCCTCATGTGCGTTTAGAATCCAAGTCGATTCGTTGACTGACCCAAATAATGAGTTTTATACAACCTCAAAACGTATGATAAATATTGAGTTGAGAAACGGCATAAAATTCTTGCTAACAAAATTTTTTCCAGTTTTGAAAAAAGTAAGTTTATTTTTTGATAGTTTGGTGCATTATTATGACTACTGAACGTACACCACTGCGTGTAAAGGGAACAGTGAAGAAATATGTGTTGGTACTAAGATGTTGATAGAAATCGACTTTCTAAAAGAAGATTATCATTTTTTACCTATTGTGATTTTTACAAGTGGAATTTCAAGATAACACGTTAAATAATGATATGTTATTATATTAATTCGAAAAATTCTCAAAATATTTAAAACTTTCAAATTATGACAAATTTTTATAAGCATAGTAGGATAACGGTCAAATTTCTATTACAGATTTTTACCGCCAATCTGATGGACAAAGATATTGTAGACTTCTTCAGATTTGTCGTAATGGACATTATAAAGACAAGGTCAAAGAATGACGAGGTACGAAGGGACATGATCCACCTGTTGATGCTGGCGATGAAGGGATCGTTAGTTGATGATAATATTCCCGAGAAAGTAAATGATGACATTGGATTTGCTACAGTTCATGAAGAACTCATAGCTAAACATTCAGCAAAAAGAAGTGAGCTTATTAGATCCTACACAATCCAAATAAATATTAAACTGTTTTATAATATTTAAGCAGTTATAATATTATCATAGCAGTAATTCGTTGCGTGTTTTGTAAAAAGTATGTAGGTACGTATGTATTGAAAAATGTCGACAATGCTATATTTTTAAAGAAAAAATTTAGGTAACATTATTTGTGATAAAATTGTAATTATCAAATAGGAATCATTATTTGTGATAAAATAGGCGTGATGACAGATTTTGAAATAACATTCTTTATTTTCGGTACATGTCTACTATTACCGAAAAAAACATTATTTCAGTAATAAACTAAGTTTTTACGCAAATAATTGCATTTTCATCTACATATTTTTAATTTCGCACAATAAAGCCTGCAGCTGTCATTTCGTCTACGTGACGTCAAGCCTCAGTAAACATTGCATTTTGTCTATGGCAATGGTAATGGTTCAATCACGGTGATGGGTACTGAAGTATGACGTCATTCACTCTGACCGGTGTTTCAGTTGAAATGGCGGATTGCACAATTTTATACTTTTCTTTTATTGAAAATCTTATTGATCTCAATGTGTATATTAAAACTGGATCATTTTCAAAATCCTTTCAAAATATTTTCTTCTCTAAAATCACTTATTCTTTAATTCTTTAATACTGTCATCATGCCTATTGTAACTGTCAAATCATTTGACATGTATGAAGGACATGCTAAAAGAAACATAATGCATATTGAGTTTCAATGCTCCATGAATTCCTTAAAAAAATTAATATAAAATGACGATTGAAGGAGAATTAAGTGAATTTCTAAAGATCGTGAACTTCTCCATAAATTATCATGTTCATCACGGTTTTACTTAAAATTTGCAAATGTCAAAAAAAAAATTGATTGTATTTTCCTTAGACCGTAAAGTAACGTTTTACAATTTGGTTTATTTCAGATTGGACAGATGATGAGATAACGGCGCAAGCTGTGATATTTCTGTTTGCCGGATTTGAAACATCCTCTACACTTATTACTATAATGGCGTACGAACTGGCAATAAACCCTGAAATACAGGAGCGTTTGAGAGAAGAAGTCGATGAGTATGTAAAGGAAACTGGTGGTATGATTACCTACAATGACATTCACAGGCTCAAGTATATGGATATGGTCATATCAGGTTATTCAACTGGATATAAGATATATTATAGATGTCTCATAGAGACGTAGCTAATTTTTTTACATATATGGGAAAGTAGTTATGGAAGTCTTTTTTGATGTTCATAGGGCTTACAACCTAATGTATGGCTGGTTTAAGTGATCGCTTTACACAATGTAACATTCACAATTCCACCCAAGATAGGCCATCACATCTATCAAATTTTTGGAAGTTGTATATATATGTTTAATCTGGACACCTTGTACATGTGAGTTTGAATTGCTGCCAAATTGAAAATTTGTCATTCCCATAAACCAGTACAGATGTTGTCACAACATATTCGGAATATTTTGAATATTTTAAAAAATTTCAAGAACACAATACTGGATTTTATCCCCAGGAGAACATCGTCATGATCATCATCTTCATCCTCTCATCCTAGTAGGGTCAGGGCCCAAAGATTCGACAAGGTGCTTCCATATTCATCTGTCTTTCGCGGCTTTCGCATGAGTCAACCAATGTTGTTGATCATTGGTATTGGTAATTGTTAATAAAAAAGCATAGATTTTTATGAAAAATGGGTTGTTTGATTGGTGGAAAATGCTACCATTACCAACAATCAAACCACCGGCTCTTATTTCAGTAGTGCGTAAGCTTTAAAAACTTTTTCTTTGACACAGTAAACATGAAGTTGATGTAGTAACTAAACATAGAATACATTCTAATGGGCAGTCATAAAAATGTAATAATTTTTGACAATTTTCAGAAACTCTTCGTTTGTGGCCTCCAGCAGGAAACACGGATCGTGTATGTGTAAAATCGTTTACTTTACCATCATCAAATGAACATGGAAAAAATTACGAGGTACATTCTTATTGTATATTAAAAGGAAATAAAACACATGAAATATAATTAATACTCATGAATGGCACCTACATCTTTTAAAAAATCTTTTATTTGTAGGTTGAAAAGGGTGATGTATTGTGGATTCCTATTTTTTCGGTACACAGAGATCCCAAAAATTATGCAAACCCAAACATATTTAATCCCGAGAGATTCTCAGAAGAGAACAAGGGTTCAATTGACCCTGCTGCATATCTTCCATTTGGAATTGGTCCTCGAAGCTGTATAGGTATACTTTTTTTTAATTGAATACATACCTATACGTATTTTAAATAAATACCTACTTTTTCAATAGACATTTAAGCCATGTATTCACTAGGGGACAAATCGCGAAACATTCCGCTCAGCATGTCATCAATATCTACGCTCATGTTTCGGGGACAATGACGCGGTCATTTGACGTGTACACACCGGGACTCGCTACTATCTTGTCGCGGAAATGTCACCCGATGAGGTTACGATGACAGCTGCGGTATCTCATTCGGCGAAAACGGGGTTCCACGCAATTCGAAATGTTTTTTTGGGTCGCAATTTCAAATTAACGAGGTTTTACTGTAGTAAATTGAATATTATTAAAAACAAGGTCCTTTTTGCAAATAATTATTGTTTTCCAGACGTCGCGGAAATATATCGCCCTATGAGGTTATGATGACAGCCGCGTATCTGTTTATGTTAATGAGTTTATCGAAAAGTAAGAGGAGAAAAAAGAGGGGAATGCGAAATTATTTACTGCAAAGAGAAAGAAGGACGGACATTCTATGCGATCTTCGATCGATACAGCTCGATGAGTTCAAGAACGATTTCGTTTTCCCGCATTGTCATCTTGACAGATACAGCGCATGCGTATTCACTTGTAAACATACCACGTGGTACTGACGCTCCGCGGAATGTTGCATTGAGCTCGCTCGGGTACCGTGCGCATGGCAACGTTACCACGGCACATAGAAATGCCGCGCTATGTTGTGCGCGACGTCGCGGAACAGTGCATGACGTTGCAACGTCACGTAGACTCTATGCCGCGCGTGCTGTTGAGAGACAATTTGTCCCCTAGTGAATACATGGCTTTAAACCTAAAAGAAATTTAATTTAGAAGTTCTTTTTAACAAAGCTTTGTTCCTTAATATTAATTATAATATCACTTTTAAAAAAAAAAAATTAAGCGTGTATCTGCTAAGTGATAATAATGATAATGAAATGTCTTTGGTGTTCATTTTATCATGGACAGTGTGAACACACTACATTAATTTTTATTGAGACAAAATAATTTCGGAAAGACATTATTGATAGTATTGTCAGCGGCACATGCACAAGTACCCGACTGTTGAAAACAGGTTTCAATTTATGCATATGTTCATTGAACTGTATCTTTTCATATATACAAATATATAAATCATTTTTACATTTCTGCTTTTTACATTTGTTATTTTATCTGCTATTTATTCAATATTATTTCCTTATTTTTTTAAATCTATATTTTCTATCTATATCTACAAATTCTAAGGGGTTTATTTATTTTGTGTAGTATTTTGTTCTCATTTTATTGTAAAACTGCTCATCTCGGCACAGGTTTACTCTAGCGAGATGAGTGGCTCATATATGATCATAATGACTCATAAATAAAAAAAATTATGCTAGTCTAACATTTTATAAAAGATAAGCAGGAAATATTTTGAAAAATGCAAATTTTGATGTCGCTTATCTCCGTAACTATCAATATTTCACCCAAAGTGTAAAGAATATTTTCTATTCAACATTGAATAAGGAAGACTCCTCCGAAGTTTTTGATACTAGCTATGACACTGTATTAATCCATTTCTTTTTGATTTGTATTTCAGGTAATCGTTTCGCCCTTATGGAAGCGAAGGTGATAATGTTCTATCTACTAACCAATTTTGAATTCATCCGAACACCAAAGACCGATGTCCCATTCCAACTTAAGAGCCATCCATTCAACTTGCATTCCAAAACTGGTTTCTGGATGGGTTTGAAGAAAAGACAAAATGTCACTTAAATCATTGTTAATATACCACTATGTTCGTAGTCATAACAAATTAAATATATTGATCACGCAACTTTATGACTTCTTCTTATTTCACTCAAATCTTTCATTAGTCTCCTCGACAAAACAATCAACAGTGGTGTGCAGATAAATTAATAATATCGAACTTTGTTTCACAAGCATGTAAACTATGGGATCGATTTTATTGTTTTTTGGCACTCTTTTATAAAATTTTAATTATGGTTTTAAGTAAGTGAAAACTTTAATTGTCAGCCGTATTCTGAAAATAACAAGATTTTTATTTTGGTGATTGCTATCCCAACACTCAAAAATATACAAGATTTATGCCAATCTGCCATATTCAGTGATTACTACCCCAACTCTCTGAGAGAGGTTTCCCTCTCCATCGCAGCAAATACGAAGGAGTTCCAAGTTCCACGGTCATATTCCTCCTGTGCCACCAATTCTGGTAGCAGCTAGAGTAAAATACCTAAACTCCGATTGAGGTACTTAATAAGCAAGCAAGTCCAAAAATAATTGCAACTCCCATCTAAAAAAAACTACCTTAACACTCAAAAATAGACAGGACGAATTTATTTTGCCCGTTAATTACTTAATTAATTTACATTTACGACTTTTGCAACTTTATAAAAGACCTTTGAAAAGTTGTCGCGAGTCAACAGATCTAATTAGTGTGATACCTTGAGTGAGGGGTATGTATTATAAGAGATTCATAAATACACTCAAAATAGGAAGCGGATTTTGCATCCTATATTTTTATGTCTATACAGAGTGTAACAGAGCTAGTGCACAATACTTAAAAAGTGGGTTCCTGCCTTGATTATGAGTCGAAAATGTCCAAGTAACAATAGTTAAGGAGATATGCGACATCAAAGTTTGCATTTTTTTTTCAATATTTATGACTTATTCTTTGCAAAACGTTGAACTATCATTACAGTAATTTATATCTAATATGAAAAATTCATTCACTTTAATACAAGTCAAATAAAATGATATAAATCTTCCGATTCCAATGGAAAACATTCCAATTGGGATTTTTTCAGGGTTTTTATTACTTTATTTAACTTTTATTGAAACTAATGACTTTTCGTAATCAATATAAGTTACTGTAATGATACTTCAACGTTTTGTAAAAAATAAGTTGAGAAAAAATGCAAATTTTGATATTGCATAACTCCATAACTATTGATATTAGGTCATGGTTACTCGAAAATTTTCGATTCATAATCAAGGCAGGAATCCACCTGCAAAGTATTGTGGACTAGTTCTGTTACAACCTTTTATGATGGTGCAATATAACTTTTCAACACCCAACAGTTGTGCAGTAATGGCATACAAATATTTTTATGTTAAAATAGGTACATCAATATTTCGTTATCACATAGATGGATTGTAATGTCGGACCTCCACGATTTACGGGTCTTCTGAAAAAAAAGTGTTTATTTGGTGTCAATGCAATATTTATATTATCATGCAACCCAGTCATTGGAATCTGGAGTTTAGTCTAAAATATAAGTTTTTGATGAATGTTATATAAAAAAGTACTAATATTATTTTAAAAGTTGTTACCTATTATTAGTTTGTTTCACCCACATCTACTAATTTCTTCATTCAAAGAGTTTGAAAATTAAATTAAATCCAATATTTTTGTCACAGATTCGAAAGAAATTCATAATTGTGAATAACTTAACATTTGTTTACGTTTTATAGCTTTCTGATATTCATTTCTGAATTCATTAATTTCAGACATGTCAAACTTAAAAGGTCAAAATTGGCGACATTGCAATGTTATACATAATGTTCAGAATATGGCCAAACGTATCACTATGTTTATCTCAACACAAAATTTTCTTATGAGACAGGCCTGGTCCAAATTGTTCAAATTGTTTTTATAGAGATAAATAAATCTGTTTGGAGTTAAGCTCCCCTGATATTATTTATAAACATTGATAGTGAGGTCGTGAATCTACGCAGTATCTTTTTGAAGTGGCGAAACAATGATTGAGAGATAACCGGAACATAATTTATGTAATAATTGTGTTATTTCTTTCTTGGCATAATCATAGTCGCTCTAGAGTTTTCTCAGCTACAGTGAGACAGCTACAGCAGAGGCCTGATTATCGATATTTAAGGTAAACAGTTGTACAATTTTACAGAAAATTTGTTATTTTGTAAGAATATCTCAGACCATTGATACTTTTATCAAATTTTGTTATACCCTTGGTGGGCTAATATGTATTAACTTCTTCTTCAAACAGCAAAATTATTTTGTGAATTATAATATGTATTAGTCTGAGATATTCTTGATAAGAATATCTCAGACTAATTGATACTTTTATCAAATTTTAAGATACCCTCTGACAGGTGGGTTATTAATATCAAACTTTGTTTAAAGTATCTTTCTCACTTTGTGCAATGTAATGTTCACCAATATTCCACCCATGATTGACTACCACATCTATCACATTTTTGAAAGTTGTATATATGTTAAGTTTGTACATAGAACTCATCCCACATGTGAGTTTTATTTATCAACACTATTTGTGGTTGTAATATGTCATCCCCATGAGTCAGTATAGATGTCACTATTGGTAATGTAATGTCACTAATGGTAAAGAGATGTTGCCTCTAAAACTCTAGTCAATAGATAGAAATCTTAGTTTTTTTATTAGTCCTCTGTATAGTATTAGACCATATATATGATATAAACAATCTCTCCTCATAAAACAATCTACCATTATCTCCGATTAATCTAATGTTGAGCTTCTTCTTCCACAAAGAACTGTGTAGTGCTTGTTTGTAAGTTTTTCCTCAATTTTTCAGATATATATATTTGAAATAATGGATTGGTCAATTTCCTGGTTTGATATTGTTCTGCTGCTCCTGGCTGTGCTGGGTGTGATTTATTATTTCGGAACAAAATCTTTCACTGTATTTGAAAAGTATGGAATTAAAATTTCACAGCCGCACATATTTATCGGAAATATGTTGCCAATACTGACGGGGACGAAACATTTGAATGTTGTTGTACAGGAAATTTATAAAAAATTCTCTACAGAAAAGTGAGTATGTATTTTGAGATAATCTTAATTTATTTTAAGAGAATAATAATGAGATAAATGTAGTTACTTTGCTTAAGCTATTATCATAAAAATCTAGTTTGAATTAAATTTTAAGTTTGTGATTAGATAAGAATGCCATTGATAGACCTGCACATTACTGATTCTACACAATGTTAATTAACTTATACAAATTGATTGAGTATGTGTATGACAAACCACAGAATGAAATGAGATATATCTCTGAGATTTAGTTGAGACATTTCTCAATACCACGTACGCGATTTTGATCTGAAACAAAAAATGGCAACCAAATTATAAAACATAAATAAATCCGAATTTAGAATCGCTTATCTATTCTGTTAGATTTTTGAAAATGGTAAGGTGGATGTTGGATGTTGAGGTCACCACTCGTCGGGGGCCCAAAGACTCGACAAAGTGTTTCCATGTTCCCCTATTCTTGCACTGCTTCTATACTGACTCATACGAGTCAACCAGTTTGGACCCATTCTGTTTTCGTAACATTTTTCTGTTGCCTATCCCAGCTTAATCTTGGGAGGCCCACCGGCTGTCTTCTTTTCGGGCTTGCCAGGAGGATTCTTCTTGATATTCATATATTTTGATTCTTTCACATATTTATTTGTATTTTGATCATTCTTTAAATATGTACTTCATATAAGTGAACTACATTATTTTATTCCTGTTTTTAAATTAGGTTTGTAATGTGAAAACAAGTTTAAATTATAGCTACCGAAATGAAGCACCAACCTTTGATCTATACAAGCAAACGTTCAAATATCAACCATTGCAATTTCCATTCGCGCATGATTAATACATACATAAAAAAAATTATATATGTCTATATTTTTTTAAATTACGTATATCATATTTTCTAACATATTTTTGGTCATAAATTATTCATTTAATTAGGTCAAATCAGAAATAGAAAGACCGCTGACTTCGAAATGCCTTTCAGAAAAAAGAAATATAATTTATTATAATATGTACTTATTATTTTCAGATATGTTGGTTTCTTCAACTTTACCGTCCCGGTAATAATAGTGAGAGATTTAGAGCTGATCAAAAATATCACAATTAAAGACTTTGATCATTTCACAGACCATTTTCCACTGGTCAGTGAGAAGGATCCTCTCTTCTACCACAACCTGTTTTCTCTGCAAGGTACTTATATCTGATATTTTCTTCTTCTTAGCGCCATCCGTGGTTGGGCCTCTTAGGGCACTCCCCTACCTCTTGCAGGTCTGTCTTGACACCCACCTATGTCATGGTCTTCTCCTTCTTGTTCCCAAAGTCCAGGTTCTTTAACCCTTTCACTGCCACCTATTAAAACCAATGTTTTATGCACGGTGCCACCTTAAATAAATCAAAGTAGGAAAAAAAAATTTTCTTAAAAATAAAAAATTTCCAAAAGAAAATAGAAGTTATTCAAACATAAAAAGCATATAAACACATATTACTTTAAAAAAAAACTAAATAAATCATGTAAAACATCTTTTGAATTCCACGTCCCATAGTAAAGATGCGTTCACAACATATTTTATTCTTACTATTTTTTAATTATTATTTTTTTAATATTTATTGTGTACATGCGTTTTATTATGTTACAAATAATAAAAATTAAATAAACTTACCAACCCGTGGCGGTAAACAGCTATCGTCGGTTTATCACTGTATGAAATAAAAAAAAATTTCTAACAATGGCGCGAAACTGCAAACAACTTTATTGACGATAATTCCATCGTCCGCTTGGTAAAACCGAAAATATTACCTGAATACTCAGATGTCTGGCCGGCACAGCTATTACCAGTCTTTATAATTTTAATTGATTGATTCTAACCTTTGGGGCGCTTCAATTGTTTGGGACTATACCTGACTTATTTTGACGTGAACCCCATTTTATGGCTTTTGGGGCGGATTATCCCCTATGAAAATATACAAATATCAATACAAATAAGAATACTAATACCTTGTTTCTCCATGCCAATTTCATATTACATATTATTTTGCATTTTATCATGATACAGCCTAAAACACGGGCTCATACATAATCCAGGCTCATCGGCACATTGCGGACAATAATATATTGAGTCGGATCTTTTGTTGGAAAATTCACGACAATAGCGACATCGACGTCGTTTCGTTTTACCGTTTCCATCTTTGGGACAAAATTCTGGTAAATGAAATACCAATACTGGACGTTGAGGTCTCTGCGGTGGTCCCAAAAGGTTATCAATGACAGCCAACCGAAAATCATAAAGGGACATTTTATTGCCACTGTGCATATTGTATAAATAAAACAAATTTATAAGAATGGTTTGGATCATATGAATTCCCACTTTTTTATACCATTTTAATGTTTTATGTTCGCATGGGTAGTATGATAGCATCTGGTCATGTATGTCTACCCCGCCCATATACTTATAATATTTTATAACCATTTTCGGTTTGCTTTTGACCATGCCACGACGAGACGTTGTTTCTGTCATATTTCCATCAAATTCAGATGATATTGTTAAAACCTCTCATCTATCTTTCCACTTTGCTACACATATGCCTTGTGAGGTATATTGGGAAACGGTCTCATTTTCTTTCAGTTTCCTTTTTACAACTTCAAGTGGATTATTTTTACGATTATTTTTGAGTGTTCCGGTGACGTAAGTTTTTTTACTGAGCATCTTCTCCACCACATCGACACTCGTGTAATAATTATCCATGTATAATGAATGTCCACAATTCGTTTTCCCCTCCATCAAATTATCTACAACCTTTTCCGTATGTTTAGCACCTCCTATAACAGGATCCGCTGCACCGCTGTATACGATTATTTTCAACGCCAATCCGTTAGGCTCCCCAAGCATGTACAGTTTTATTCCATACTTAGATTTTTTTCCTTTCATGTATTGTTTTATGATCAGCCTTTCTTTCCAAAGAACTAGCGATTCATCTATTGTTAGATGTTTTGATGGGTAGTAAATTTCTTCCATTCTATTATTAAAAAAATTAACAACCGGCAAAATTTTAGACACACGGTACTCCGAACTGTCTTCATTGCTAAAATGGAGACACCGTAAAATGAGTAAAAACCGATTTCGACTCATATATTTACCAAATACAGGAATATTAAATAGATGATGTTCTTTCCAATAATCATTTATTCGATTCAGTTTTATAGTTCCCATGTGTAATAATAGGCCCAGCCAGACTCTGAGTTCTTCCTTCGTTAAGTCTTTCCAGAATGAAATGCGACTTTTCTCTGAGGTAGAATGTGCCAAAACATCTATAGCGTATTCATTGGACTGTTGAATAATCAATTCATAAAACGTATCCGTAGCGATACAATTAAAAAAATCAATTGGTCTGTTTCCGAGTACATTGATTTTCATTCCGGAATCTCCAGTAAATTCTAAATGCCTACTTGGAACCGAAGAGAAATGATCCAGAGACACGCGAGTTCGATGTAGATGGCACAGCTATATTTAGCACTGAATTTTCGTCTACAATTTGAGATGCCGTTGAGTTTGAACCCGGCATAGTGGTCTCTATGATAATGTGTTCCATTTCGTCTCCACTTTCTTCGTATTCACTTTCATTGCTAAGTTGCTCAAAATTATTATTTTCGATTCTGGGTCGTTTTGATGTACCTTGACTCATTTTGACTGTTACGGTTAATTTTAGAGTGTGAATTTATAACAATAATTCAATTTTCACAAAAAAAATAATACTATTCTACCAGGTATATTTTTCAAACGCTTACCGCCTATCGATTAAAAATTTTGGAAACGAAGAAAAATTCACAAATAAAATAAAATTAAAAGCACAAATGTAATAATAAATATTACAAAAATAGTCACTTCACAACACCAAAACTCCAAATATACGTGTTATGTTTAGCCTAAAATAAACTTTTCGCGACAAGTAATATAACAAATAAACAAAACATTGAATTACGATAAAACTTGAAAGTATCCGAATACGAAAAATTACATGCAGGTTGAGCGATGTACTAGTGCGTGAGAACGCGTCTTTACTTTTTGGTCGAAAAAATAATTTCGCTAAAATGACAGGTAACCGTACCCTGGGACAGCTAAATAATAACTGATAGGTCAAGGCTAGCTTTTGTATTTAGTACAGTAGCCGGCAAACATCTTGAAATTCTACGGCGTAGTGGGGGGAAGTTTGCGCATCTACCTTTCCACTAAAGAGACCCAAATTTCATCTTCTGCGCATTCACCCACCACGTCAAAGAATTTCAAGAAGTTTGCCGGCAATTGTACGTGGGTTTTTAGAAGCAGGACCTTGCTAAAAATTATTTCAGAAGACTAACTGCCACCGCCGCGCGTCGCGCGGTGGCGGCACATGCGGTGCACACAGTGCCGCCGCGCCAGGCGCGGCGGCGGACTTCAAACGGTTAACCTCCTTCATTTTCTGGTTGGGTTGTCATATACATATATTTGAATGTAATTCTGCAACTTGCTTTCTCATGCTAAAATGAGAGATCAAACATTGCACTCAAATAGAGTAGTCAGATTTGTTAGTATTGTGACTAGAGCAATTTCCACAAAGCAAATTGTTTCCTGCTATACTATATACCTACCAAGACTGGTAGAATCACACTTGTTAGCTACTTACCCCATATTCACAAAGGCATGTCAGTAATAATACTGGAGAAATAGAGTGGAAAAAGTGATTCTCAAGATCCAAATCTTTATGAGATATGATGTAAAAATAAATATTTTTCTTTTAACATTTGAAAATACATAAATACATTTATTTTTATTTATTTATTGTTTATTTACATTTACATTAGTTAATACAAGATACTAATAACTGCCACACTAGGTAAAAACCTGTTCTGTGGCAGTTATTCTCATATGGTATTTATGTAGTAGTAAAAATTGACAATTAAAGAATCTAAATCTAAAAGAAAATAAAAAGCAAAGAAAATATACATACAAAATCAAGATAAGAATTTAAAGTAAATCATAGGAATATGTACCTAAATCTAAGAGAAAAGAAAAGAAAAGAAAATACACGTACAAAATTAAGATAAGAATTTAAGTACTTACAAAAATAAATATTATATTATAGTATGTATACTTAAAATTATATAAATAGTTTTTGCCAATTCAGAGGTCAAGGGCGGATCACTTCTTCAGCATACCTTCTACCTGATATTTTTATAAACTTATTAATATGATGTTTAAAAGGTTTGTGTAGAGTTATTTCTTTAGTTTCATTAGGTAACTTGTTAAAAACAAGCGGGGCAGTAAAATTAAATTGTCTTTGCCCAAAAGACGCTTTCCTTTTAGGTACCTCGAAATTAATTGTATTTGCCAACCTTGTGACCCTTATTTGTTGTGTACAATTAAAATTTACCTTGTTTTTGTGGAATTTTATAAGTATGGTTTTAAGGTATAATTGTCTCAGGTCAAGAATATTACATAATTTGAATTTCAGGTGAGAAATGGCACCAAATGAGATCAACACTCAGCCCAGCGTTTACTGGATCTAAGATGAAAGAGATGATGCCTTTTGTGACAGAGTGCTCTGAGCGATTGATTGAATTTTTAAAGAAAGAATGTGATTCACCTGCTGCTAAAGGTAATATTATTCCTATTTTATTCTTAACATATTATGTCTTTATATTCAGGTAAACAAATATTTATTTCATCCTTGTACAGCTTGGATTCCTAAAGGATTGCCAATTCTTCAGTTCTGCTCATTGATCTTCTACTCTTCAAATGTCTTCACATCATTGAGCTTAAGGATGGTAAAACCTTCTTGTATTAGTGGGATGTCTTCACCCCAGGACTTTCTTTCCCCAATATCCATCATCTCTTACCGACAGGTATACCAGCCTACTTACGTGGAACATTCTTTACATATTTAGATAACCATTCCACTTTTTTATACAGTTAATTAAAAAATGTATTAATGTTTCACTTTATGCATCATATGTAATGTTAGATTTCTTTACATTCTTACAAGAAGAAGGATTGAAGAATACACCTTTCTTATTCAGAGGTAAACTTCCAAGCACATAAATCGAAGATATTGTTGGAGCAATTTTCTGATTAACTTTAACTCTGGTTCGGGTTTTCTACAGGGTAAAATCGAACTAGAAGCTCTCTAGATATGAAAGATGCCACTTACCAGTTTGCAGGCGACTTTGGTGTTGTTTGGTCCGTCCGATCTCCGCTCTCTTTCATGTAGCTACCAAATCCGCTTCAAGCACCATTTTAAGACACCAAATGTTTAATTATGTTTTATAGTTTTTATCCACCGCGACCAAAATTCAACCGCTCGGTTCGAGATCTCTCCAAAAAATCTGTCTCGTAGCAACCGTCATACACGGAGAACTCCGCACTCGTAGGTATTTCCTTTTATAAAATTCCCGACCAGAGACTAACAGATTTTTTGCTCGAACAGATATATTATCTTATAAAAGTAAACAACAGTTGATGAGAGTGCTCAAATCATCAGGCTATGCCGATTACTTGAGAAGGCCGACTAATGGATTCGAGGTCAGTTTATGCGAAGAAGATTCATGATTGTGGATCCTTAGATGACTTACGAATCCAATTCTAGATCTGCGAGTCTTGTAGCATCTTGGGCATGAGAAGACATCTGCTGCGAGCTGACTTCTGTGCCTTATTTGCTCTTCTTTCTCCTCTTGATTTCTGCATATTGCTTTCTCCGATTTCTGCACTTGCTACATTCTTCTTTCTCCTCTTAATTCTGCATATTGACATTCTCTTTTGAAGTGCTGGAAGCCACCATGTACTATTTCTTTCCAGTCGGGCCTGTCTTACGCAGCTAGTTCTCAAGTATCACTCTTAATGTTGATCTTTAAAGTTCTTTTAGGCTCCCATGTGTTTTCGCACATGGGAGCCAGGCATTCTGAAAACCCACTGACTATTTCGTTGAAGGACAATGGATTATGCATATTTTAATTATATTATTATTTAAATAGAAATAAGATTACAAATTTGTGTTAATATATATTTTTATTAATTTCAGAAAAAGGGTATTCAGAGAGGGAGTTAAAAGACGTATTAAATAAATGCACTAATGACATCATTGCCTCATGTGCTTTTGGAATCCAAACGGATTCTTTAACTGATCCCAATAACGAATTCTACAGGAATTCAAAAATTCTGACTGATATAAAATTGAAAGACTTTTTGATATCCTTGACCTTGATACTATTTCCATTTTTGAAAAAGGTTTGTGTTTAATTCACTTAGATCATTAATTTTGGAAAGATTCTGCAAAATATCTAAAAGGTTCTAACCCTCAATTGATGTTTGTGCTTTACAAATTCTCGAATAAAGGGCATAGTTCTTGTAGGCATTTTATAATTTGTAGTCATAAATGACATAATTTCATTGTTTATCAACAACTACTTATCCACGAAACTTATATAAAAAATTATAAATTATAAAAATATATACAACAAATTTTATACTAACCTAAATAACCTAAATAAATAAAATAACCTAATCTCATTAAAATCTTGCATTTTACAGTTTATTGGAGTCACTCTGATGGATAAGAAAGTTGCTAAATTCTACAGATACATTGTAATGGATATCATAAAGTCGAGAACAAAGACTGGTTATATACGAAGAGACATGATCCATCTACTGATGCTGGCAATTAAGGGATCCTTACATGAAGATAATTCATCAGAGAAGCTTGATTATAATATCAAATATGAAACAGTTCACGAAGAACTCATAGTGAAAAATTCTATCAAAAGGAGTAAGCTTTTTAGTTGTATTTACTATCTCAGCTTGCACTTCCCTTAAAAAATATTATAAAGTAAACTCATAAAATTATGAAAATATAAAATTGTAACCAAATGACTTAAGAATGATGTATCATACTTACATCGTTACCATAGTAACTGCATGTTTTTCTTCAAATTTTCATTTTTATAAATTCACATGTTCGAAAATTAAAACATGTTCTGGAGGGATGGTGCATATGTTTTGTGCAGGGTTCTGAAGAGTAATTTTGTAAAATTTATTAATGTCAAAGGTCAAAAGGTAGAATTGTGTAGAAAACATCTGTCAAATATTGAGTTCTATATAGGATATTTTAGACCTAATCCACAACATTTCAGAATATTTCACGAGTCGAAGATGAGTCGATGTTCTAATATTTTTTGAAAAACACCGATTACCATGGAGATAAATGACTTCAAACTTTGCATTTTTTAGGAATATTTCTATGAAACGTTAGAAAATCTTTTGTAACGTATATGTATATTGAATATTATAAATACATTTGTTTTAATACAAATCAAATAAAATAATTCTTGCAGAAATGTGAATCAGAATTCCTCAGAAAAATACTGGTTTAAATTTCTGATTTAAATCCTAGTACAAATGAAATCATTTTATTTCCTGCTTTATGGCAGATTTCATGGTTGAAACAATTATTTTACAACAGATTTAATTTGTGGATCATTAATTTTTTTAAATTATTGCATTATTCCAGCTTGGAAAGACGACGAGATAACCGCACAGGCTGTAATATTCTTGTTTGCGGGATTCGACACCACGTCAACACTCCTTACATTCATGTGTTACGAGTTGGCCTTAAACCTCGACGTACAATCTCGCCTGAGAGAAGAAGTTGATGGATATATCAAGGAGAAAGGTAGCATGGTCACTTATAACGATATTCGCTCCCTTGAATACATGGACATGGTCTTGTCAGGTTAGTAATTTACAAATTGATTTCTGACCAATTTTTAAGTTTTCATCAAATGTGAAGACTCAATTTCTGAATATTGTTTGAGTGCGCTCAAGATCTTGAGCACACTCAAACAATATTTTGCAAATATATCATCAATCGGTTTTTCCATTCGACAACGTTACTTTACATTACAATGTCAGCAGTTTCTTAATGTGAATATATATTTTAAAACACTTTGAATTATGGAATCCATATTCAAAAATCTGAGTGTCACGAAAATGGGCCTAACATTAAATGTATACGGCGCAGGTGGAAGTTGATGTTGTCAATTTTTGTGCGGGTGATACACTCAGCATTGCTTCTGCTCCTCGCGCTACTGTATGTACTCCCTTATATATTTGTGTGGCAGTATCGAAGGCAGCAAGTGTTTACATTATTCGATCCACAAATGAAATATATAAATTCAATAATAAATTAAATAAATTTACTAAAATTAGTCTAAACTGAATTGTTTATCTCTTGAATCCCACAAAACCCTCACTCTCATCTCTCAACATCTCACTCGCGTAAAATTTTATTAATCCGTCCAATATGCCTGCATATTGATGGCTGTTACAGATCAAATTCTGTTTTTTTACTGCCCTGGTTAATCCACAACCAGGTAAATGCGATCCCGGATAATCGAGAGTCAAGTGTGTAACAATTTTCAGAAACTCTCCGCCTTTGGCCACCCGGTGGAAATCTGGACCGTGTGTGCGTAAAACCATTTACATTACCACCATTAGATGGACAAAGTGAAAGTTACACGGTAGGTTCTCGTTTTAGCTAAATATGTACTTCATAGTGAATAACTTTATACATATGACATACAAACAATATGATTTTTATTTATATCACAACTTCAATGTAAATATTATCTTTTCTAAAGAAGTAAGCGCTTGTGTTTAGAAGAGGAGTATCATATTTTTTAATGTTAAAAGATTTAGGCCAGTGCCACACTGAGCGTATCTTCCGACGCGTCTTTGTTGTCGAGTCAAATCTGCAACCGAATTTAGCAGTCGCATACAATATTCCGCGGCAGATTCAGTCTGCAACAAACACATGTGCGTACACAGTGATTTTACGTTGATCTAAGTTCCGCGGGCGGAGAACCGAACAGATGCCGAAGCAAGCGTTCCGCCAGCGGTTCGACTGATAATTTGCTCAGTGTGTTCGATAAACACATATTTTATGGAAAGAAATGTAGCAGTGCGATGTCAAAGACGCGGCGGAAGATACGCTCAGTGTGGCGCCGGCCTTAAAGAAAAAGAGTGTTGTTTCCTACTGAGAAACAAATGTGATTTTTTTTAAATTTACGTTTCAACAGGCCAAGAGGCCCAATTACAGAAGTGAAACACATCACAAAGCTTGTTTGACTAAATCACACAGATCAATTGTGACCTCACCGGAAATCGAAACTAGAACCCTCGGTGTGAGAAGCCAGTGGCACACCCACTGGGCTACGGGGGCAGCCCGCGTATCGCGGAGATAATTTATTTTAATAAATAATTTGTGATGACTTTTTGTCTCGGCTTTTATCTTTCTTCTTAATTTTTTAAAATCGTTTGTCTGAGAATTGTAAGGGTACATTAATATACATTCAAGTAGAAAATGTTCTACCACTTGAAATATATCAGTAGATTTGGAAATAAGCGACACAAAAATGTGCATTAATAACATTTTTGATTTATCTTCTGTAAAAAATTAGATTTTCCTTAAAGTAACTTCTCTTAATATTAAAAATTCATTTGCTTTAATGTAAGTCAAGTAAAATTATTACAACAGTTTATTCAATTTGGTCATGGTGACCAATTTTGTTAAAAACAATTTTTAATTTATTGTTTCTTACATCAGTCTTAGTTTTATAATACTTAAATATATTACATCAAAATTGCCTGGAGCAATTTTTGTATTGGAGCAACGTAATATCGTAAACAATATATTTTTTCCAGGTTAAGAAAGGTGATCTACTATGGATACCGGTTTATGCCATACACAGAGATCCAGAATATTATCCAAATCCTGAAAAATTTATCCCTGAAAGATTTTCTGAAGAAAATAAGGGATCAATTGACATGGCGGCATATCTTCCATTTGGTATTGGTCCACGCAGCTGTATAGGCAAGTTTTTTTAAGTGAAACATCTTTGGGCGTTTTTAAGACTAAATTCATCACACATTACTTTTTCCAGTACCGAAAACACTCACCATTATATTAGCTTTACATGTATTAAATATGCAGCGACACCCATCGAGTCTTTTAGCGGGATTCATTATTTATTTCCGCAAGTGAGTACGTGTGTACATAAATTTCGCGAAAAGTATAAACTATTAAAAAAAAGCATAAACATAAAGCACCAGGGCTGACATTTTGTGAGGATGGACCCTGCAATGGGATCCGAGACATCGGCCATAAAGGTCGTAGAAACACAACAGAATATCCCAGAAATTTCAAACCTGAAGATTCTGAATGGCTGTGAAAACCTTAAAACATTTTTAAAAGCTAAAATATGTTACCTCTACATGAATTTTTATACATTACCTACAATTCAAGTTTCGAGATAATGAGAATCTATCGACGACAGGTGAAATAAGTATGTATATAATATACTTTATACATAGGGATAACATAGTACATACCTATATATTTTTCACAAAAATTATCATGGATATTCTCTACAACGTTAATTCCAAATCCATCAATAATTAAGTTAGTTACAATATATTGGTAAACATAAATTTTTAAAAAGAGGCAGCACTGGTCATGCGACCATTGTGACACTCCAGCATTCTGCCACTGAAACTTTTTAGTTAGTGTAAGCCTAAAATTTTATTCTTAGATTTGTGATTTGTGGATATTATACATCGGAATAAAGGAAAATTGATGTTTATCAATCTTTATCATAGTAATAAAAATCATTATACACACAAAAAAATTCACTTCAATAGGGTTTTTGAATAGCTTATTTATAGTAAAACCCCGTTAATTTGAACCCCGATAATTCGTAATTCGATGTAATTTTAGCCCCTTGCACCATAAATCAATACGGTTTAGTTCACATAATTCGATTTTTTTTAAATTTGACAAAATTGAAAAAAATATTTCGATTTTTTTTGCAAGTGAGAACAACAGATATGTCAATTTTAGGTACTTGAGGAATAGAACTGTGGCGGTATTTGTATTATCATGATAAATATTGTGTTTTCGAAATGATTTCTTGAAATATGTAAAAATTCAGACTTTTTGGGATTCATGGGGGTTTTTCATGAGTGTTACGATTTTTGGCGAATTTCGCAATTGTATTGAGATTTTAAATTTTTTTGGGTCCCTTGATTTTGGAATGAACGAAGTTTTACTGTATATATGTAAATGGAGATCGGTAGGTACCTATTGATCTTCATTTAATTTGAATTGTTAAAATGGAACATTTAAATTTGTGTGAAAATTCTTTCACAAACAACTGACAATCGACCTATTGAGAAAATTATAATATACCAGCGAATAATACATATTTAATAATGGATAAAGTTTCTAATATAAAATAATAGCTTTAAATGTTGTTTCTCTTTTCAGGTGTGTACTTTTATTGTGTGATATTATTATATATAATGTGGTTTCCCAAATATTTGTTTTTTTTAAATAAAAGCTTTTTTGCATTGCTCTGAAAAGAGTATATATTTTATTAGCAAAAGAACATAATACTTCACAAGAACATAAAAACTTATTATACATACAAATACTTAGGATTTTAAAATACATGAAAATACTATTATTCGTGTTTTTAATTATATCTCTCAAAATATTTAAAAAAAATCACATTGGAAACAATTAAATATTGCATTGTCATAGGAAACACACAAATCCTGAAAGTTTCATAGCTCTATCTAGTCAGGATGTTAATGATACCTACTTTGATTATTAAATTTGGAGATACACAATCACGTGAAGCTAATTAAAAATGTGTAATAATAATATAAAGGCGCTTACTTGTGAACTGATTTTTTTTCTAATATTCATTCACTAATCTTGATTTTTTTTTTCAGGGAACCGATTTGCGCTTATGGAAGTAAAAATTATAATGTTTTATTTATTAGCCAACTTTGAAATTATTCGAACACCAAACACTGAAGTTCCAGTCAAGATTAAGAGTCACATAATCAATTTGAATTCCCAGAATGGTTTCACACTTGGAATCAAAAAGCGAGAAGGCATTGCATAATGTCAAAAAGTATATTCCGATGATATTACATTAACCACTGCCATGCCCAATCAATCATTTTGGTGTTTATAAAATATAATGGGAGTGAAGTTACCAAGTCAGAACTGCGTTCACATTTTCAAAAGAAGTGTCTGTTTACATTTTATCGTAATGCTGTGTAAATATTATGTCATGATTATATACTTATTTTATTTAATTTTGTGAGTACAATAAAATATCAATTTCATTTTATCATCGTTTAAGTATTGCTCCAATTCTTTCTATTTTCCGCTCCAACATGATTATATAATATGTATCGTATAGAATAATCGTATAATCGAGTCTGTTATCGTTATGATCATTAAAATGGATGGAAAACAGGAACCATGTCATCTCACTTGAGTTTATTTTTATGCAAAGTTCATAATAGTAAATACATCAGTCAAATACATTAGACTAAATGAGCATCGTCGTTGTCTAACCAATGATTAATTTTCTGAATTCGCGAACTACTTCATGGATCCCAGTTATTATTTTCATTCATGTATCTACCATTAAACTTTTCCATCCAGTGAAGATAATACAATGAATAATTTTGAAAGTTTGGAAATTAAAAGAAATTTGGTCTCGGATATCTATTTGCGAAATATTATTTATAAACAAAAAAAACCTCTTAAAGAAAATGTAAAAAAACTTCTTTTTTTTTTAATTTACACCATTTAAAAAAAATAATTTGAACCACCTTTACCACCAAATTTACACCCTTAGCACCCTTATATTAGTTTCACCGCCGTACGTATGTGAATAATTGTGGAAATGTCATGGAAGTAAAAATTAACACATTTCCAATCAAACTGAAATTTTGCACGTCGACTCGACGTCCATCATAAGGCATTTTGACAATTTTGTCGGAATGTACGGTTTTTCACAAAAAAAAACTCGTCGACCGAGACATCATTTCCAAAAATTTCAAGTTCCCCAGACGAACGCAGCCTGCCGACGTCTTTGAGAAATATATTCGTCGCGGGACGTCTCTCCTCCTCAGAATCGTGTCGAATTTCAGGTTTTTTAAAAATGTCCTTAGGTTTTCACGGCCCATCAGAATCTTCTGTGTATAGTTTTCTGGGATATTCTGCTATGTATATGTGACCTCTCGGGCCAACGTTTCGGATTCCATTGCAGGGTTCATCATCAGGGCTGATGACACATGTACACGGCAGAATATCCCAGAAAACTATACACAGAAGATTCAGCTTTTTTCATTTTAATCAGAAAAACCACTTTGCAATGCTAATAACCTTTTAATAATAATAATAAGCTAATAAGTTTTCGTCCGATCCTGAAAATGAAAACTTTTCCCGAAACTCTCTTTGGGACCTGATTTTATTTTATTTTTCGGGGCCTCCCCTCCTACCCCCTTCCCGCTGGGCCCTTCTCAAAAATGAAATTTTATTTTCATAGACACTTTTTCATTTGCAATTAAACATGGTGTTTTAGAAAAAAATCGAAAACATGAATGGTGCAAAAAGTGCATGATCCGGCCGTCTTTCTTTTGTATGTTGGAATTTTGCATCCGTCTCATTCTCGCGGCGTGACAAAAATAAAACCCCTTATTTGAGTTTTTTTTTTATCGAGCGCGATGTTTCTACGGCTGTTTGCATAGTTTGAATGAAATTCAAAAATCGAGTATCACGTTTAAATAATAGTTAGAGGCGCCAACTTTTGCCCATTTTTTTTACCTCCTCCAGTTTTTCTGATATCCACCCAAAATATAAATTTTATGTTTTTTTTAATAAATTGGTTAAAAAAAATCAAGCTTGGTGTGTCAACTTTCTACACATAGCGCGTAATAGTGCGCGTCAGGTCTATAGAAAAATTTTGTTCCGAATTGCGTGTCCACCGAATGGTGTTCGTTTTAGAGTTTTTTTCCCGTTTTTTATATTTTTGTATGCTAGTCTGCGACGCGTTGGCCAAATATCGCAATCGATAGAGCACGAGTGCCGCTATCGAGTGTGCTGAAAATAAACGTTCAGAAGTGATGCACATCAGAATTAAATTCGCTTTCATTCGGTTTTCACAGTTTCAGTCGCTGCTGCGCGAGAGGTGGCTCTATTCTCCATCTAAAAATTATGATTTGTAGAGTTTTTACTTTTCAATCTTTTGTCATTTTTACTTTTTTATATATTTTTTTCGCAAAGTTTCAAGCAAAAGCATAGTTATTTTACACCAAATCTGGAAATACTTTCAAACGATATTCTTTTTTTTTCGATAAGCTGATGAGAACGGCGCTCGTAAGACTAGGTTCCTAGATAATCACACTTGGGTGACGTCATTCTAATAAATCAGTATAGGTGAAAATTGTCGTTTATGTACAGAGAAGTGTGTTCGATAAGCGCATATTGTATGAAAAGAAATGTAGCGGCGTTCCGCGACGTCAAAGACGCGACGGAAGATACGCCTAGTGTGGCGCCGGCCTATTATGTGCAATAGTTATGTCATTTTTTTATTTGAATGTGGCGTACCCCGCACATTGCTTGATGTAATAACAATTAATAATGTTGCGAGGTGACGAGTAAAAACTTTGAGGCCCCATAGTGACATTAATGTGCGAGTTTAACAAATATGACACACCTCTGTACACTAGTAGAATAATAATGTTGTATAATAATTGATAGAATGAAGTGACGTCCTGTCCGATGCGCCGGCAAGAAATTTTTGTCGTCTATCAACTAAAATACAAATACTGTTCGCAAAGTTCCAGCAGGGTTTTTTGTGAGTATTTATTTATATACTTATCTACTTATAATAAAAACTAAAATAGGTATATATTTCTTTATTTGGTATTACTTATGTAAGTTTCAGATGCTAACTTTTTTTATCTTGTATTAGTTTATTAATTGTTCTGTTTTTATGTTTTGTCTACCTTATTATTATGTTATCTATGGTCTACTTTAAGTAATTTCTATTAGTGTTGCACTGAATGTGGGTTCTGCCGAATGTTCGGTTTAAATATGTGCCGAAGCCGAAATTCGGCTTCGCCCGACCGGGCCCGTTGACCAGGTCAGATCGCCATCACGAAAATACGTGTAATTGTTTATTTACTGTGTGTTCTTTAATTAATTAAGCGGCACAACGTAGTTCTGGATAGTTGTTATAGAATATTATGTATTAAAATTGATTATTTTATATTATTAAAGCATATACGTATATTGTTGATACTCGATGCGGTTTCTTTTCTAGAGAATAAAAAACATGATCCATTCACACGTTACCTATTTACTTATAAATCAACATTTTGTATAGATTTCATTTTAAATTAAATTTTTTTACACTTTTCCATTTCTTATTTAAATCCTACTTATTTAATATTTACAAATGTGAAAGTTTAGATGGTTGGATGGATGTTTGTCGCAGAGCCAGAGCAACTAAACGGATCTGGATGAAATTTGTCACAGAGATAGATTATTGTCTGGAAAGCACAAAGCATAGTTTTTATCCCAGTAATAGGTTTCTGTAGGGTGAAATCGAAGTCTCCGCGAACGAAGTCGCTGGCTAAAGCTAGTTAATTAAAAAGCTTCTGAAGTTCGCCAGATTTAAACGAAAATCGTCTGAAGACGAAGTTCGGTAAAAGTTGCCGATATTCGGCTATACCGACTGTGAAACGAATTTCGGTGCATCTCTAATTTCTATGTTTAATAATAGTATAATATCATAATAATTTTTTAAAGTTATTATTTCTTTTGCACTTTTTTTCTGTGTATAATTTTCTGGGATATTCTGCCATGTATATGTGACCTCTCTGGCCGATGTTTCGGATCCCATTGCAGGGTCTATCATCAGGGCTGATGTGATAAGTGTAACTGAAGTTTATTTTTACAACAATTTGTTAACAGTCAGTAAAACACAAATGTACAAACGTAGTAAAAATGAACACAGAAACATAAAAAGTTGGAATATAGAAGAACACACAGAAATATAAACAACAGAAATATCAAAGTAGGTACATACAGAATAAAATTAGCACAAGCACTTAGGTCTCTGGCGTAGTCACAACACAATATTATGGTGGAATTCTTGATCTCACTACACAGATTCGGCGAAAGCTCTTGCCGGATAAAACTCGAAAGCAAGAGCAATGGCGAAGAGACTTCGCGGAGATAAAAACTCGACGAGACTCGAGCTTCACATAAGCTCGACTTGATACGGCCCGGTAGGAGAACGCTCGACTGCGGCGGCGATATCGCTTCCTAGGTTCGCCAGGAATCCCTCCCGGACACCTCCTAGTAAGGCGAGGACTGTTGGAGCCTTCCAAACAGTGTATCCTGGCTGGGAGTAAAATCGCACCGCTTTATACCTGTTCGGCAGCGGTGAGGATGGATTAGCGAACTACCGTTTATTTTCTGTTGCTAGGCGGAGCTCCCGGCAGCCAAATTCACTGGAAATATGCACCTTTGCGGAGCCTGGCAATTTTACAGTGCGGCCGGGTTTAGAAATAGACACGGATACGGGATTTTCGTTTACATCCCCCAGGTGCGCGTATCAAACGATTCCAAATGAAGAGTAGTTCTAATTCAGTTTGAGACCATCATCTCTCGAACTCGAGCAAGCTTGAGTGCCTCCAATGTGGTAGAGTGCTAACGGCATCAAATTAATACAAAAATCTCAAATCAAGGTGTCTAACAGTTTTTTCTAAAAATATATGGTCTTCGTTTATGCACATCTTGCTAAATATATGTGATCTTGGTTTATATAAATTCTGCGCTACATTAATATTTCAAAATCTTTATGGGGTAGCAGTCAGCGACCACCAGATTTACTTTATTATAAGTACTATACCTAGTATCAAATTTGAAATATTTTTTGTAGAAATACGTTAAAAGAAGGTTTGGATATTACGTCATGTGAGTTCGGGAGACTTTTGCAGATAACAGGTAACACAGGTACAAAAAAATATGTTGGAAAAACGTTAAAACACGTTAAAATCTTAAGTATCAGGTAATACTGTTAACCGACCGTTGTGGCCGGAACACAATATATAAAATTCAAATTTGTTACTACGTAAATGACATGATTATTTATGGAGCTTCAAAGATTCTGGCGGAAGAAATGATTGTTCCGTTAATTTTAAATATTATATAATATTTATTAATAAATATTTAAATATTAAATAATATTAATAAATATTTAAATATTAAATCAGGTTTCTTATTTTTACGTTTTACTTACTCATTTTATGGATCTATTATCTGTCGAAATCCCCCGAAACCAAATATAATAATATCCTAATCTTCTTACCCACTATAATGTACATCGATGTTTTTTAGTATTACGTATTAAGAATTAGGTAAGTATTATTCTAGTGATGATCTGAACGGCTCAAGTCATGCAATGGAATGAGCGAGAATAGCGAGCCACACATGCACACTTGTGTATTCAGCATCCAGCTAATGGAGCTAATGTCAAGGTCCCATAACACACGGGTCAGGCAGACGCGTGGGGCACGCCTACACAATATTGTTATCTCCCCACACATCCAAATGATAATTGATAGAATGAAATTACAGTTTGTCTGATGCACAGGCTGTTTTCACGAGTTTTAAAGTAATTTGTCGCCTGACATAAAAATTGTTCGCGCAGTTCCTTACTAGGTGAGTACCGTATTTTAACGCACCTACTGTAATATAAACTAGACTGATTAATAACTTTTTCATTACATATACCTAATGCAAGTTTAAGGTTTCGGACAAATTTGAGGCTGCCTCAATTTTTATAATTTTTATAAGGTATCATCTTCTGCTAGATATTTCCTAGAATCGTCTTTTCTTATTTTTATGTAAAATAAACATTATGTATGTTGGGTATAATATCGAATGGAATAGATTGTACTAAATTACTTTTATATTGCGCATTATCATCGCCGCGCAGTTGTCCTGCGCATTATTATCGCCGCTCAGTTGTCGTGCGCATTATTATCGCCGCGCAGTTGTCCTGCGCATTATTATCGCCGCGCAGTTATCCTGCGTATTATTATCGCCGCGCAGTTGTCCTGCGCATTATTATTTTTATTTTTTATTTTTATTTTTTTTTTATTTTCATTTATTGGTTTTCTTACAGCCATATAATTAATCAATCTTGAAAAAAACAATAATTGATGTACAGAGTTTTGGGCCAATTACAAGAAAACACATATATACAATCGATAAAAAATAAGAAAAAACATGTCCAATAGTGAGTTTGTGTGAGTGTGTGTATTTGTGTGTTTATTTATTTATTTTGTTTTGGGAAAAGTTAACAGCAAAACAATCTTAAAAATTTTCCACTGAATTTAAAAATTTAATTTAACATACATTAATAGCGAATGGAGGGGAATGTGGGACGGGAGTAGAAGGGAAGATATAATGTACAAATTAGTTTGGGTGCGGTAGTGTAGATATTGTTTGTTTTATGTTTCTTATTGTTGCGTTGAAAATGTCAATGTGGTGATAGTTTGTGTTAAATGAATTTGTGGATCTGTACATAAAGGAGTTTTGTTTTGAGTTGGTCTTACAAAAGGGGAGATGAAAAGTAGGTGAATGTCTGTTATTGCGAGTTGGGATGTGGTAAGATATTCGTTGAAGAAGTTCCGGACTATCAACTAGATTGTGTGTTATTTTGAATAGCATCACCGCGTCAGCTATGTTTCTTCGACGAGTTAGGGTCTGCATGTTAAAAAACTTCGCAGAGTCTTCATTGCTTATATGAGATCTAAATGAACGTCTAAATCTAACGATCTAAATGAAGGTCTAGGTATCTTAGGAATCTGTTTTGGACGCTTTCAATTCTATTTTCGTGTACTGCATAACCTGGATTCCACACCTGAGATGCATATTCTAAAATACTACGAACGTATGAGAAATAAAGTGTCTTGAGGGTACTGATATTTTTGAAATGTTTACATGTGCGTATGACAAAACCAAGCATAGATGATGCGTTGGTGACTATATAATCGATATGTTTGTTGAAATTTAATTTACTGTCAAGTATCACCCCAAGGTCTTTGCTTTCGGATTTGGTAGATAATGTTATATTATTAATTGAATATTCATTAGAGAATACCTTTTTATTTCTTGTAAAGCGTACAACGAAGCATTTAGAAACATTTATTTCCAGGCTGTGGGCATTGCAATACGTGTTCAGACGATGTAGGTCATCTTGCAGCCTTCGACAATCTTCTAGTGAGTTTATGGGAGAAAAAATTTTCATATCATCTGCATATAGGATAGTTTTTGAGTTTAGAAAGCAATCACCTATATCATTGATATAAATGTTAAATAGCAATGGTCCCAGCAGACTGCCTTGAGGTACTCCAGATGTTACAACAACAGTGTTATTATCGCCGCGCAGTTGTCCTGCGCATTATTATCGCCGCGCAGTTGTCCTGCGCATTATTATCGCCGCGCAGTTGTCCTACGCATTATTATCGGCGTGCAGTTGTCCTGCGCATTATTATCGCCGCGCAGTTGTCCTGCGCATTATTGTCGCCGCGCAGTTGTCTTGCGTATTATTATCGCCGCGCAGTTGTCTTGAGCATTATTATCGACGCGCAGTTGTCTTGCGCATTATTATCGGCGCGCAGTTGTCTTGCGTATTATTATCGCCGCGCAGTTGTCTTGAGCATTATTATCGACGCGCAGTTGTCTTGCGCATTATTATCGCCGCTCAGTTGTCCTGCGCATTATTATCGCAGCGCAGTTGTCCTGCGCATTATTATCGCCGCGCAGTTGTCCTGCGCATTATAATCGGCGCGCAGTTGTCCTGCGCATTATTATCGGCGTGCAGTTTTCTTGCGCATTATTATCGGCTCGCAGTTGTCTTGCGCATTATTATCGCCGCGCAGTTGTCCTGCGCATTATTATCGCCGCGCAGTTGTCCTACGCATTATTATCGCCGCGCAGTTGTCCTGCGCATTATAATCGGCGCGCAGTTGTCCTGCGCATTATTATCGGCGTGCAGTTTTCTTGCGCATTATTATCGGCACGCAGTTGTCTTGCGCATTATTATCGCCGCGCAGTTGTCCTGCGCATTATTATCGCCGCGCAGTTGTCCTACGCATTATTATCGCCGCGCAGTTGTCCTGCGCATTATAATCGGCGCGCAGTTGTCCTGCGCATTATTATCGGCGTGCAGTTTTCTTGCGCATTATTATCGGCACGCAGTTGTCTTGCGCATTATTATCGCCGCGCAGTTGTCCTGCGCATTATTATCGCCGCGCAGTTGTCCTACGCATTATTATCGGCGCGCAGTTGTCCTGCGCATTATAATCGGCGCGCAGTTGTCCTGCGCATTATTATCGGCGTGCAGTTTTCTTGCGCATTATTATCGCCGCGCAGTTGTCCTGCGCATTATTATCGGCGCGCAGTTGTCTTGCACATTATTATCGCCGCGCAATTGTCCTACGCATTATTATCGGCACGCAGTTGTCTTGCGCATTATTATCGCCACGCAGTTGTCCTGCGTATTATTATCGCCGCGCAGTTGTCCTACGCATTATTATCGCCGCGCAGTTGTCCTGCGCATTATTATCGGCGCGCAGTTGTCCTGCGCATTATTATCGGCGCGCAGTTGTCCTGCGCATTATTGCAGTTGTCCTATAAATATGTTGCATTGGTTTCTACCTAGCTTTCTGCTTATCTATTTTATAATTGCGCTAGTTAAAATAATAATAGCTCTTTACTTTGCGTTTTGAAAAGAGAATAAAACTTTCATTTTGAAAACCAATGCTTTCTGCATTTCAGTTAGGTAGGTATAGATTTTATGTTGGTGTTGGATAAATGATTATTGTTAATAATCTGTTTGAAAGACTTAATTCTATTTGTTCTATTCTATTCTAGTGTCTTAATTTTTATTTATTTTACAGCTATCAACAATGGGTTGGTCAATTTCTTGGCTGGACATTGCACTGGCGGTTTCGGCAGTTTTGTGTGTAGTCTACTATTTTGGAACGAAAAATTTCGATTTTTTTAAAAAACGCGGAATTAACTTCGCAAAGCCATGTTTTGTTTTTGGCAACATGCTACAATTGTTATTGCAAAGGAAACATCAAAATATGTTGGTGCAAGAGGTTTATGATAAGTTTTACAATGACAAGTAAGTACCTATTTACCTACTAACATATATTATAATAATATTATTTTAGGGAGTGCAAATTAATAAGTGATTATTTATTTCTAAATTTTTGTATAATCAAACAAAAATGATATAAAGGGTGTCTCGTAGCTAGTGGCAAAAATATTGGGGAGTCTTCTTCATTCAGTTTTGAATAGAAAATATTCTTTACACTTAAGCGACATAGAATTTTGCATTTTTTTATTAGTTTGCATTAAGAAATGTAAGGCACGTCTGACCCGGCTAGCTGCAATACCGCTACTAAAGAGCGGAGATCGTCAATCAACGGAATCCGGCACCCTGTGCATTACGCTATGTGCACCACTCCCCTCTACAATACGTAGGTATACGTATTGTAATTATTTAATTGCAAACATAAATACAGGTTGTAACAGAGCTAGTCCACAATACTTTACAGGTGAATTCCTGCCTTGATTATGAGTCGAAAATGTTCAAACAAACCATGGCTATGGAGTTATGCAATATCAAAGTTTGCATTTTTAAAAATATTTCTGACTTATTTTTTACAAAACGTTGAAGTATCATTCTAGTAATTTATATTGATTACGAAAAATTCATTTGTTTCAATAAAATTTAAATAAAATAATGAAAACTCTGAAAAAATTCCAATTGGAATTGAAAGGTCTTTATAATTTTATTTGACTTATGTTGAAGGGAATGAATTTTTCATGTAAGATATAAGTTACTTTAATGATAGTCCAACGTTTTGCAAAAAATAACACGGAAAATTTGGAAAAAAATGCAAACTTTGATGTTGCATATCTCATTAGGTCATGGTTACTTGAACATTTTCGACTCATATTCAAGGCAGAAATCCACCTGTAAGGTCTGTGAAGTAGCTCTGTTACATCTTGAATATCACAGAGGAATTCTTAAAATATGAACTCTGTCAACGGAGAGGAAAGTTTAAAGTGAATCAATTTATAAATTTGGTATTGCGTTTTACAGAAAAAAAATCAGAAATGTTGAAAACATAATGGAAATTTTGAAGTCGCTTTATCTCCATAAGTACCTACTTACTGATATTTTTCACAAAGTGTACAAAAATTTTTGACTCATCTTCATTGAATTTGTAACACTCTGAGGTATTGTGAAGTGGGTTTGAAGCACCCTGTATAATACATACAAATTACGAATTCTCGACCCCAATCTAAATTGGAAACTCACGTAATAATTTTTTTTAGGTATTTTGGTTTCTTTTTCTTCACTCAACCCACGCTGGTGGTAAAGGATTTAGAGCTGATCAAGCAGATCACAGTTAAAAACTTTGATCACTTCACCGATCACCAACAGATGGCCGATGAGAGGGATCCGCTCTTAGCTAACCAACTAGTTGCTCTACAAGGTGTGTATTTCAAATTGCCGAAATGTTTAAAGCATTTTTTTTTGTATTAGTTTGATTTCAACTGATTTCAAATTAAACTTAAAAATTAACATCCTCCCACTCACATGTTCTGTTGTAAAAAGAAGTTTTATGTTTTCACAATACTGCGACATAATATTATTAATTAATATTTTTCAATACAATTGGGCCTAGTACCATGAATTAATTCGTTCCACGATTTGGCTCACGGTGAGAAACGCCATTTTCTATAGTTTCTTTTGGAAAATAAATAAATTGGTATCAGACCAACCACAAAAAAAGGCCCCTATTTTTTTTTTACATAAAGATGCGAACACGGAATACAAGTCACATTAATATGTTTGCTATTCTTAAGCAAACCTAAACGCATTTGCTTGAATCGCTTGCTTTGCATCGGGCTTGAACCAGTGACCACTGAATCAGTAAGCAAGATTCTTTACCAGTAAACCAACGAACTACTCTAACATTAATATTATTCTTCATGGTTACAGGTTCATACTTATATGTTTTTCAAAAAGCGATTCAGCAATTCTTCCACGAGTTCTTCGGGGACTTTAGGTCATTCAGCATGGCGGCCACCTAATTCTGTACCATTGCCGGCTACCCGATGAATGCGCAAGACTGCGCTCAGATATGCCTCACACACCGGAGCGTGTCCGGTGCGCACTATACGCTTTGGCATGTGCATGGGCCCTTTTCCGGGTCGCCATATTGTGATGTCATTGTTACAATCACAGTCACTATCATCATCACCACCACCATCATCATTATCATCCCCATCGTCTGTAACACAAGTACTATATAGCTAGCTCCACGTTAGCGCCCGGGGCAGGCGTACTATTATCATCACTACCAACACGGACCTACTCCGCTCCAACAACATCATGGACCTAGTCCGTTCCAACAACACCACGGACCTAATCCATTTCATAACACGGACCTAGTCCTAGGACCTATGCCGTTCCCGGCCACCATGACTTTCGTAAAGCGATTCATCCCCTTTATTTCATAAAAAAATTTGACAATATTTCATATAAATATAAACATTACATAATAACACATGAGAAATATTTCAATATTTCCAAGCAGTAATAGCAATATGTATTATAATAATAATAATTCAACATATAAATATTCCATAATATCACACATTATTAAGTCCAAGATGTCACAATAATTTTTATTTTATTTATCCAAATAAAACTCCATCAGCTTGCCTTCATTATCTTCTGAAAAGGCTCTTCCCAGGGTCGCATCTAATCCTGTCTACATATTGGTATCATTTTTATTGTTAAATGTGACATTATAAAAATTTTAGTTATAAATCCACACATTCTTGTATAAGGCGTATTACTTTTCAGGAGAGAAATGGCACCAAATGAGATCTACACTTAGTCCGGCATTCACTGGATCTAAGTTGAAAGCAATGATGCCTTTTGTGATAGAATGCTCTGAAAGAATGATCAAGTTTTTGAACAAGAAATGTGATACGCCTGAGGCAAAGGGTAAATGCTTTTTTATAAACATACTTTCTAAAAGTCCGCCATTATTCACTTATTATTGTTTTAGTATGCGATTAATAGTATTAAAAACAAATTTGATAAACATTTTATTTAATTTGCCATATGTTTGTTATACTGTTTTACTTTTTTATTTTATTGTTTATTTGTCAATATAACTTTGTTTCTATTTAACTATTTTATGTATACCTATCTGGTTTCTAATTTAGTTAATTTGTCCTAAGTTTTTGTATTTTTAATGTTAAATACGGTTTCTTTTGAATTTCTTCTTTTATACAGTTTTTTAAACTATTTATATTACTTATGTTTTATAAATTGTTTTCTTTTGTGATGTTTATATTAGGTACTCATGTTTTTTACTGTTTATAGCACATTAATAAAAACACAGAAAATACATTAAAATATGAGGCGGTTTCTCTAGAACAGGCCTGGCTTACCTAAGAGAGAAATCGCCAGAATTTCTTCCTGTAAAATTAAAAAAAATCAAAAATCTATCTATCAAAAAAGAATTTTCAACTGCTTTTCCAATTTGTACACCTAAAGTACTAACTTAGTCTTCAAGAGGTGATGCTGGTGGTCTATGCTGCATATTTTGTAGACTACGAGATATACAAATGTCTACCTCCTTCAGGAGATATGGCTTATTGGAAGGCTTTTGTACAACAATAGAAAGGTAGAAGGATTCTTGTACACTTTGAATAGGATACCAGAAAAAAAAAATTTAATAGTGATGCGAATACAGAATATGTGTCACGTCAATATTCTTACTTTTATTTCTTTTCTTTCCTACATAGAAATGTCCTACAAAAAAAAAGAAATAAGAATAGAATATTTCATAGCACAAGCTAAACGCTTGTAAATAGTACTAACCTGCTGGTCTGGAGTGAGGTTCGAACCCGCGACCTTTGGATCACGAGGCGAGAGTCCTGATCATAAATGGAGACAATGTTGAGAAATAAAAAAAAATTCCAAAAATGATATTTAGCTTTTTTTTCCTTACTTATCTATCGAATCTTGAGACATTTAATCTTGTTGTAATCAACTATTTTCTAATTTATTTAGAATATGTATTCTTGTGTGTGGTGAAGGAGGGGGAGATAAATAATATTTTTTCTTATTTTTATAGAAAAAGGATTTGCAGAGTTAGAATTGGAGGATGTAACGACAAAGTGTACTAATGATGTAATCGCCTCGTGTGCTTTTGGAATTCAAGTAGATTCGTTAACTGACCCAAACAATGAATTTTACACAACCGCAAAACGTATGACAAATCTAGACTTGATTAATGGTGTAAAATTCTTGTTAACAAAATTTTTTCCCGTTTTGGAAAATGTAAGTTATTTTTTAAACCTCCTTCTCTTCCTCTGTATTTATATTTATTAATTTTGGAAAATTATGATGACTGAATATAAACTATTGCGTATGAAGGATACGGGGAAGAAATGTGCACTGGCACTCATAGATAGTTTGCCAAATATTGATTTCTAAAGGAATTGCATGTTTATTTGCAACTACAAGTAGGTGTAGGTACAACATTTTGTTTTGTGAAGATGAATTATGGAGGGAAATATAATTCTGATTAGTTTTTTCTTTATGTATACTCACTAGAATTAAATGAATTAATAGCTGTTTTTGCGTTTCTCTGAAAAGAGTAACGCAAAACAGCTATTATTTATACTAAAATACATATTTGGGAAACCACATTATAAAACAACATTTAAAGCTATTATTTTATATTAATCAATTAACATTCACAGACACTTTGTCAATTATTAAATATTATTCACCGGTATATTATCATTAAAACATAATTTTCACAATAGGTCGATTGTCAGTTTTTTGTTTGTCAAAGAATTTTCACACAAATTCAAATGTTCTATTTTACCAATTCAAATAAAATGATCTATATATATTTTATCAATCATTTTTATATACTAGCAGGAAAGCAATTGGCTTCGCCGATTGCTTACTGCTAGGCCCTGGGGGCGGCTATTGTGGCCGCTTCGCGGTTTTATAATTGTTTACCTATGCCTACGTCAGCCGCTTCGCGGCCAATTGTATCTGGCAAATTTCCATTTTTGCTATTGTGGCTGCTTCACGGTCAATGATGGCCGACCCGCGGCCAGCGACGGCCGCTGCGTGGCCAATTATATCTAACAAATTTCCATTTATGCTATTGTGGCCGCGATTTACCTATTACGCAATTTACCTATGCCTACGTCAGCCGCTTCAAGGCCAATTGTATCTGGCAAATTTCCACTTTTAATTACGGGTAGTTTAGATATAATTAAGACAAAGTATTTATTCAGTATTTCTAACCGATTAATAAGTCAGAGCGGAATAAACCACAGTTCGATAGGTAGGTACCTACTCTCTTCTCTTCTCGCAGTGTTGATTACTTTTATACAACATTATAAAAAACCAAAAATGTAATTAAAATTTCAACAAATAAAATATTCTCGACCGCAAAAAAAAATTCGATTCTGCCAGGATTCGAAACTGGAATCCTCTGATCCGTAGTCAGACGCGTTATCCGCTGCGCCACACGACCCAACAGGCACTGTGGCAAAATTATTGTATACAAATAGAAATCATCATACGGAGACAGAAACGACATTGGTTAGGGTAATTATAATATACATTTTAGCTTTTATGGATTTGTAGTACAGTGGACCCTCAATATTCGTCCATGTTGATATTTGTCATGTTTTTTCGTAAAAAAAATTGTTTAATATTTGTCCAAAAAGTCGATATTCATCCTCCCTGCCATGGGAGTGGACGAAAATGCAGAAAGCGAGAAATGGCATAAAAATATAATTTGATGACAATGTGTTTGGATACATTCGTAAAATATAAGTTTAAAAAAAATGAGTGCTGGTGAATTGTCTGAAAATGCTGATGAACCGTCAGGACATTTAGCACCAGAATTGACATTACCTGATGTCATAATGAAAGGTAACATCCCTTCCAAATACAATAAAACCCCGTTAATTCAAACCCCGATAATTTTGAATTCGCCATGATTCAATATTTTTAAAACCCACAAGTCTCAAAAATGCTAATTTCATATTAGATTAACCCTGATGATTCAAAAACCTCTATACCTCGTAATTCAAAATAATTTTTAACTCCCTATACATTTTGATTCACATAATTCAAAGTTTTTTTGAAATGTGACATAATTGAAAAAAATATTTCAATTTTTTTCGCAAGCGCAAATATCCAAAAAAAAATGTTATTCACAAAATTAAAGACTTTTTTTTGGCAAATTTTACAATGGCATCAAGGTTTTTTTTTATCTTGTATTTTGTATTAACTGGGTTCCGCATAATTAAAAATGTTTTTTTTTGGTCCCTTGAATTTCCGAGGTTCTACTGTAATAGCCTCTATAAAATAAAAACTATTTTCAAAAATCATTGTTTGTTTCTTTCAAAAGATAAATGTCTGGTTAAACTTTTATTTACATATTTATATTAGACTACAGCATATTTACGGCATCACAACGATTAAATCTATATCTTATGACAAATAGGTAGTGGTAATCAAAATGTATATCCGATGATTTCCATGAACGATTTTTGAGTTAAATTTTTTTTATCAAAAAATAGAGAGGCAAAATTAGGAGTCGGGAATCCATTACACCACTTTTATTTATTTCCTATTGGAAATTCGTTCTTTCTGATATTCATCCTTCTTTCGGGAATAGATTAATGAATATTTAGGGTCCACTGTATGTGTGAAAATTATAATTTATTTAGTGCACAGGGTGCGAATCATAAAACAATATAAATATTTTTTAAATTAATCATAAATATGTAGTAGTTTCAAAAGGAAATTCAATGAATAATGGTTAAATTTTTATTTCAGCTTTATACTGCCCATTTGATGGACGTTAAGATTGCCGACTTCTATAGGTTTCTTGTAATGGACATCATAAAGACAAGATCAAAGAACGACATAGTACGGAGAGATATGATCCACCTGTTGATGCTGGCAATGGAGGGGTCGTTAGTTCATGATGATGTATCTGAGAAATTGAATAATGACATAGGTTTTGCTACACTTCATGAAGAACTCATTGCTAAACATTCAGCAAAAAGACGTGAGCTTATTAGACCCTACATCATTCAAATACTTATTAAAATGATTTGCAAAATTAAAGTCAGTCAAAATATGAGTGGCAGTAATTAATTGCATGCTTAGTATGCAAAATTGTATTGAGAAATATAATCATTGTTACATTTAACACGTTGACTGTCGATACTGTGTAACAGGAGGGTGCAGGGTGCCAATCACGCATTTACACATAATAGTATCCATTTACGCACGACAACAGTATGCAGTTATCACTCGTAAATTCGCGATTGGCACCTCACACACTTCCGTCATCACGGCAGTCAACGTGTTAAGCAAAAAAAATCAGTTTATAATTTTTAAGTTATTAATATGTTATATTTTAACATACTAGTGATGATTTAACCATTATTTTAATCGGTTATTCATGGTACTGTTATTTGAGATTTGTATCTTATTGTATGATGATTGGTACTTGATCTTTATGATATTGATCTTTAATACAATTAGATACAACCTTCAAATAATTGTTGGTGCGTCACTATAAAAAGCCAATTGACACTTACATTTGGAGACCGTATCTACAGACACCCTACGTGACTTCAAGCTTCCGCGTTTTTTTTTATTGGAGCTGAATTAGTGAATTAGGTAGATGTTAAATACTTCTTATTATTTTTTAAATCCAATTACCAGGCGTATTAATTGATTCTAGGAATATAAATATGTAATTGGTTTTGGCCAATATCCTTTATAAAAGACAAATGAAATCACATACGTATTGGTTTCTTTATGATTAGTAATCGGGGTTCGAATTAACAGGGTTTTACTCTATAATGTAATGAATAATTAAAAATAAAAACTTGAAGAAGTTTGCAACACATGCATTAATTTTTTAAAATAAATTTTGAACCAGACAGTTTCTATTGGTAAAAATGGAACGATCTACCTTAGAACACTAAATAAAATTTAAATAAGCCACATTTTAAAATAATATCATACGTTAATGCAACATTTGTATGGCATCAAACAGATTTGAAACTATTTTCACATGTTGAATTTAAAACGATCACTATTTAAGTAGGTAGGTACATATATTTAGAAAAAAACAATTTCTTTCAACTCTTCACAGTTCTCCAGAAGGTTTTCACAAAAAAATGTACGAAAATCATGCTCTAGCTTTCGATTTGCAAATATGCAATAAAAAATAATTTTTCGATAGTATTTTTCTTGGACCATTGAATAATGCGTTCCAATTTGGGTTATTTCAGATTGGACAGACGACGAGATAACAGCGCAAGCTGTGATATTTCTGTTTGCTGGATTTGAAACTACCTCTACACTCATCACCATAATGGCGTACGAGTTGGCCACAAACCCTGAAATACAGGACCGCTTAAGAGTAGAAGTCGATGAGTACATTGAGAAGACAGGAGGCACGCTTATCTATAATGATATTCATAGCCTCAAGTATATGGATATGGTCATGTCAGGTAATTAGATTGCTATTATTACAAATTCCAAATTAACCAAACCTGGTTATAGCAACAATTTCTATGCCCTGACTTGAAATAAAATGTGTTGTACCTAAAACAATTAAAGTTAGCTTTATATAGTCCTTATTACACTTAATATTTCGGTATGGTGTGAAATAATCTATTGAAGACAAGAAAAAGAAAACAAATATAGTGTCTAATTCCAAAACCCCTAAAACAAACAAAATATTTTGAAAGTTTCTTTGCAGAATTTTGGAACAAACCCTGTTTTTTATAAGCAATATCAATGTTTCAAAAATCACTTTAATGATCAAGCTGATTTAGCTGACAAAAATCTACAAAACTGCACAAGCATTGCATTAATTGAAATTATCCGAAATCAGTTTTATGGGGTTTTGGAATCAGGAGCTACAAGTGTCTTTGCTGGAGCGCATGATAGGCATATCTTAAAACACGAGGAACACTAATATCCCAATTCTGCAAGAACTACACATCAATCTAGATTCTCAACTATTTTCCTAAAACAAATCCTTCAAGTTTATGGACATCTTAGAAGAGGATAAGATTGTGGTGAGCCATGTAGAAAGACAGAAAGGAGAAGGAAAATTCCCTCGCCACGGGAGTAATGGGTAGTTTTAGAAGTGTTGTTGTGATATCCTTCCGTTACATCAGAGTAATAATTATTGGACATTTTCAGAAACTCTTCGCTTATGGCCCCCAGTTGGCAACACTGATCGTTTGTGTGTTAAATCATTTACCTTACCGCCGTCTAATGGACAGGAAAAAAGTTATCAGGTACCTAACCAACCCATCATACGCTAAAGGATTAAACATATGAATTATGTTCGTATGGATTAAGATACAATATTCATAAATGATTCAACAATCTTTTATTTGCAGATTGAGAAAGGTGAAGTAGTGTGGATACCTATTTATTCCATACACAGAGATCCCAAAAATTATCCAAACCCAAACATATTTAATCCGGAGAGGTTTTCAGAAGAAAACAAGGGTTCAATCAACTCGGCTGCATATCTTCCATTTGGAATTGGTCCTCGAAGCTGCATTGGTAACATTTTTTAATGAAATGCAATCAAAAATACTTATTCAAACAGATATCTAAGTCTTTAACATTTTATAAGAAGTTGTATAATATTTTCCCTGTACATAATTATCATTTTCGTCCCATTTTCCCAGGAGGTTTGGGAACAAATGTTATTTTTAATATAAACAATATACATATATAAATATACATACATATGTATGTAATGTATAGAAATCAATTTCTCTGTTTTTGAATTGTATGGTAATTTTTTTTTCAGGAAACCGTTTTGCTCTTATGGAGGCAAAGGTGATAATGTTCAATTTACTAGCCAACTTTGAATTTACCCAAACATCGAAGACCGATGTTCCATTCCAACTTAAGTGCCACCCATTCAACGTGCGTTCCAAGACTGGTTTTTGGATGGGTTTGAAGAAAAGATCAAGTGTTGCATAAATTACTGTAAAAATATACATACAACCATATATATTATCATAAAAAATAAAATAATTATTTTGATCATGTAACTTTATGATTTCTTCGTTAGTGGTGCTACACTTCAAATCAACCTTTGGCTTCCTCAACAAAACAATCACCAATGGTAGACGGAAAAGTAAATATCAAATTCCAGCTGGCGCACAAACTTCGGGATCGATTTTGAAATTGAAGTCCCATCATATATTTTGGTTTGAATATGAAAAAAAAAAATTGTGTTTAATTGGTTAGGCTACGTTCTTCTATCATGGACCACTTATTTTCTTTGATAATATAAATTGATCTATCGTCAAAATGACTGCCGATATTGACTTTTTCAAAATATAATTTAAAATGTTTTTAATAAAATAGTTAATAGAATCGCCAATGTGGATATTTGATATTGATGCATTCATGACCCTTATCTACAGATATCTTTAGGTGACGTGTCAAGTCTCGTGTCAAATTTAACACTGTGACGATAACACTTGCACACTTGATTTTTATATCATTCTGTGGACATGGGTCACATGGGACACAAATATTAAAAAATAACATGATTTAACAGCAATTAGTCAGCTAATATAATTATACAACATTTGTGGAGTATAGATGCAAAAGCGCCATTATCCATATGGGATCCATATGCAGTGGCGTTTTTGCAACTATATGCCACATTTAGTAAAATTTGGTTCTATACTGTTCGTTTTAATTTATCACTCTCTCTAATTAAAACTGTTAAATTAACCTTTTTTTTAAATAGATATAATTTAAAACCATTAAACTCACCGAAAAAAATTTAAAAAAATTGTTATCCTTTCCCAAATTTATTTAGAACTCATGGAATCTGCCTATGAAAAACAATGTGACAGAAAATTGAAAAAGTTGAAATAATAAAATCACATTTTTATTGTGATGTTAAGATTTATCAGAACATACATAGTTTCTTAATAATGTAAAAAAATCAAATGAACACTTAAAAAGATTAAAAAATGGTCTCTTATATAGCTTAGCTTATATATCATCATAACTTTTTACATTTTGGAATAAATACATATTTTTTTACAAAACTTTTCTTTGTCTGACACCGAGCCAAAATCCGTTTTCTGCGGTCATGCTGAAAATATGGTTCATGAGTTTTATCGGGACTTGAGTTTTCTGTGTGCGGATAAACTCAAATTTCGAAAATATAATCACTGCTAATACTTTTGCCTCCATAAGTACAAACCTTGATCCTGAAACCAAAAATAATGCATTAACACTATTTTAAAAAAAAAAAATACTAATAATTAAGTATTCAATAAATAATCTACAACTCAATTTATAAATTAATTTAGACAGTAGTCGGCTAGTGCCACATTATGCCGATCTTCCGTCGCATCAAATCGGTAACCGTCAATCGGTAGAAGTCACATATCATTTTCTGTGGCGGATTCAGTCTATAACAAACCCAATGAGAAAGATTTGGCAAATAAGGCACATTGCATTTAAAATATGAGATACGACATTGCCGATCTTATTTGACGGAAGATCAGGTGGAGAGTGGAACAGGTGCTCAAGCGAACATTGCGCCAATGGATTAACCAATCGTTCATGTACTGTGTTTGATAATAGTATATTATACGGCAGCGATAATAGTATATTATATACATATAAGAAATATAGCAGTGTTTCACCATGGAAGGCAGGCGCAATGTGGCACTAGCCATTTTTTCAATGGCGTAGTAATATTTCAATCCAAGAAATTTTCAATATGTTTATGAGTGCAATCTGATCAACGTCATTTTTTGTTAATTTACCCAATTTTATTTTTCATAAAAATTCATGCTAATCCTAATCATTATCTCAGGAGTACCTGAGTTTTCTAGTGAAAATAAAAAAATGTACATATAGTAGCAATCAGAGGGGTTCATATTCTGTTTTCACTTTGCTGATAGGTAAGACAGAAGAAATTTTCATGTCAAATAACATGTCAATGTCTTCAATAGCCATCAGTTTATGCCACAATTAGGTACATTCCTAAAAGAACTGGCGTATATGTAATTATAAAAAATAAAATAAAATGGTTGAAAGAATATGCTTTAGTTGATTAATTTGTAACTATTAGAGGTTCTTCTTGTAAATTAGAAGAGGTGTTATTGTAAATCGATGTAAATGGAACCATTGCAATCCGAAGGCTGTCAGTATTGGTTCTAATAATTATGCGTCCATTTTACTGCACGAAAGGAAGTTTATTTTGATTCCTTAACGAGTTATACTATTTCCCATATTGCAAACATGAATAAAACTTACCGATACATTGCCTCGGTCCAGAACCAAAGGGGAAATAAGTGAAAGGTTTTATCAATGGCTTATTTTGATCTGAAAACCTCTCCGGATCAAAGGTATTTGGATTTTCGAAGTGTTTAGGATCTCTGTGAATAGAGCATGTAGGTATCCAGATTAAATCACCCTTTTGTAACTGCAAAAGATTTACTAAATAATTATATATGTAATTTTAAATAACATGAAAATTATGTTTCATCAGTAATTAGTATTTATCACAAACATTCCATACCATGTTCATAAAATATCGCTCAAATAGTGTCACAACTCAAAAAAATACATTACGTTACCTGACACTGTTTATGTCTGTTTGTGTTTGGTATGTTTATAATTTTGGTTAATATTAGAATGACACTAGTGCCCTCTAGGGACAAACAATTGGACTATATGCACATGGCACTTTCTGAGACAAAATTTTGAAGTATTGTGAAACTAATAGTGCAATAAAATTGATTTTTAATTTTTTGAGTTGTGACACTATTTGAGCGGGATATATGTTTTTATTAAAAATAATTTTAATATTTATTTTCAGTTTTTCTATACCTTGATACTTTCCTGTTTTGTATCATTTTGCGGTGGGAACTGATAAGGCTTAACGCAAATTCTATCCAGGTTAGTAAAACCAGGCCACAACCGTAAGGTTTCTGAAAAAGAAATCATCTTAATAATCCAACTATAGACGTACCACTACAAATTGGCATGCGAGGGAGGGCGCTCCTGTCGCGTAACAGAAGTTGCCAGGGTGTAAATTTATTACACAATACATAATGTACTGAATGTCCAGTGACCGATGTCAGAGCCTTTAATAGAAATTTGGTCGGGTAACAGCGCGCTGTCAAACTGTCAAACGGTAATATCAGTCCATTATTTGCTTTTTCAGCTTCGCAAAACTTTAATACTTCATTGGCAATTGTTCTTGCACCATCCCGGACTGTTTTGGATGTTTTGGACATAATAATTCAGTGTATATTGGTAATCAAGATGACACAGCTGAATGAACTGAATGACAGGGTGAGGGGTTACCACCGGGTGCGGGCGGGGCGGGTCTTACTTAAAATACATCAAAATAGCTTCTGAATTCTGTACTGTTCTTTATGCTTCAAGTCTAATCCATAAAAACAAGCTATGAGGATTTCAAATCAATACAGATAAAATTAAATTATTTTTTCTTTTGTTAATAAAGATACATACAATAAAAAATAATGCATGAGGTAGCTCGATGAATTTATTTGGGTATATATACCTGAGATAACCATGTCCAGGTACTTAAGCTTATGAATTTCATAATAGTCAATAACACCGTTTGTTCGTACTAATGATTCGTCAATTTCATCCTGCAATTTCTTTTGAAGATCGGGATTGATGGCCAGCTCATACGTCATGAAACTCAAAAGATTTGCTGAAGACTCAAAACCGGCAAACAAAAACAGTATGACTTGGGCGGTAATATCTTTGTCAGTCCAGTCTAAAAACAACATATAAGTTATTAACATTGTGCTATTTATACTTTTGTACATTAATTTTTATTTTTATTTGGTATTTTGACTACCTGTTTTCTTTCCTTTCTTGCTTAACTCTTGATGTAACTGATCCCCACCTTCAGAAGTTGAAGAGTCATCGACTAATTTGCCTTGCTTGGCCAGCATCAGGAGGTGAATCATGTCATGTCTCACAATGTTATGGGTTTCTCTCTCTTTTATATTAGTTGTGACCAAATTATGTAAAAAGTTATTCACTGTAGGGTTCCCAAATTCAATATTCAAAAGCTGGGAGAAAGTACATATATTTATTGCATTTTGTTAATCTGATTTTACTATGTACTTACGTACACCATGAGTTATGTATTCGCTTTAAAAAAATAACAAATAAAAATACATTCTACAAATAAAATAATTAAAACTTTATTTTATCCAAACATAAATTTTGTTTTCAAATTTCAACATGTTTCGGGAGCAATGTTCCCTTCAGGACAATGAATGTACTCAAATTGATGTTCGAGTATAGACAGATTAGTTATGGCGGGAGGGGGATAGGGGGGCGTGGTTACATATTATGTAATCATAATGGAAAAAGATTAAGAGAGGGCTGTTTACAAAGTTCATTCGATTATTTAGAATATTTAAGTTTTTATTATTACTTTTCCTAATTTGTAATATTTCAAAATTATTGTTAATTAATCATTGAGTGATTAGATAATTTAAACCTCAAACTTTTAAACTTAACCTCTCCCATTAAAAACTTAAACCTTTTTCCATTATAATTACTGTACCTGTGTAATTTTTAACCACGTCCCTCCTACCTCTCTCCCACCATCTGTATATGCTCAAACATTAATCTTAGTTCATTCATTGTCCTGAGAAGGGAGCATCGCTCTCGAAACATGTTGAAATTTTAAAACAAAATTTATACGTAGTTAAAATAAAGTTTTAATTAATAATCTTATTTATAAAAATGGTGCCACAAAGCGACTTTTAAAAATGTGAAGAAAAAATACATTCATCTAGTTAGAGTTTTCTGGGATAATTCGCCAAGTTTTAATGTCTTTCTGAATGAAGTTTCGGTTCCCCCAGCAGAGTCCATCATCAAGACTGATGTTGGGACCCTGCTTTGGAATAAGAAAAGTTTGTACAAAAATAATATCATCATACAGTGTAACGTAAAAAAAAAGTTCACTAGAAAATGTTATGGTACCATAGTATTGCGACTTGTTTTGGAATACTACACAACACTAAGAGTGTCCCATTCCTAGTGGCGGGAGCCCATAAAAACTCTCGTGCGGAAAGATCAGTCTCTTCTACATACAACACTTTTTTGGGCTACTTCAGCCGAGGGTTCGAGAAGCGGAACGTCTAGTTCTACCCAGTAATAATCACTATTGTGCATGTCCATTCTAGAGATCTGCAGGCCATAAAGTACATCACTAATTTTTGTATTATATTCTCTTTGGCCGAAACCTCCTTGTATTCAACTAAATTCAATTAGAAACCTTCCTTGGATCCAACTAAATTTCTTTAAAAAATATTTAGATTGTCTGGTTTCGCGATATAGAAACTAATGTATAATCTTGATGGTGTGCATTCTATCAATATGTTTAAAATTAATTAAAAATAATTTCACAAAGGCAAGAATATCTTGCAACATTACTAGAGCGTGCTGAAGACACTTGCAATTGGGATAATGGGCATAGTCTTCACTCTAATGTTTATTATCAGAGTATCATGTACCTATTATCCTGTTAGTGTCTCTAATAAGTAAATTAAAAATTAAAAAAACATTCTTGATATCCAATAGATTAAGGAGGCATCTCCGAACCATTTTCATCACTAATAAATAATTGTCATTAGCAAATCCTTAATTTTCTGAGAAATGGAATGCTCAGCTTCTGATCTTAAATACTAAATTTTACAATGACGTAAATCTGTTGCTCGATGGTTGGATAGCCAGGACAAAGATGAAGGAGAAACGCGAGGATTGATGCCGCGAGACTCTGTAATTGCGCAAACAATTTCCAGAGATCTCCAAGCTCATCACCAACAGGACGGCATTGCTCCAACATCGGAACGCGTCTCAGGATCTTCACACTTTGTCAAAATGTATAAAACGGTACCAGTTTAGCGCGCCAACATCAGGGTTATTCCTAAACTATATTTAAAAACTGTGTTTAATGTAATTCAGTAATTGTAACGTCGAGATTAAAAAAAATTAGTTAGCGGCCAACTTCACAAATAATTCTTTTCAATAATAAATATTACTAAATTCAAGCTAGAAGTAGGTAGCTATAGATAAAATAAAATATGCTCTAGTATGGAAAAACACACCATAAATTTACCATATTACCCAACAGTCATTTAGAGCAGAGGATAACGTGTTTAGCTGCATATCAGAAGATTCCAGATGCTTACCATGTTAGGTTTTAAATTATTTAAATAGAGAAGCGTTACATGAAATATGTATCACATCGGTATTCTTACTATTTTCAAAATAAGCTAAACGCTTACGCTATGAATGTAGGACTAATTCGCAGGTCCCTGCGTGAAGGCATATACCCTTGACCACTAAATAACTAGACCAACCACTAGAGTCTAGTGGTTAAGATACTAAGTTGGTCTAGTCACTTGATCTAGTGAGTAGACCAACAAGCATGATGTGTGTTGTTTGTTGGTGATCAAACTGTCATGTGATGCCAAAAATAAGGGATATTTAAGTGAAATTACTTTTCAAAGTTTTTTATACGTATGTTCTGAGAACACAATTACAGAATTTTGTTCACAAAGGGATAATGATTAATTTAGATAAATTATACAAGTCTCACATAAAGACGTAATTTATCTTGATTATTATTTTCTTTTTTTGATTAATGAAAATCTCCAGTAAATTGTAAATTTTAAAAATATTATTATTTTATTGATCTAAATTTATTTTAGATCACTCATAAACCAAAAAGATATGACTTACTCTATATAACGGACATTAACTACTCACCTTCATCACGGATGGAGACAAACCAAAAAGAAATAACTTTGCAAAGTCAATGAAGGTAAATGAAGTGGATTCCTTGGCCATTTTGTAGAAGGTATTTTCTTTATCTTCCAATGAATTAGTTTTAATCCCAAAACCACACGAGGCAATCACGTCATTTGTGTATCTTGTGTAGAGATCTTTCATTTCTAATTCAACATAATCTTCTGGATGGAAAATTTGCACTATTTAGTATGAGTTATATTGTACAGACCTATATCATTTTGTGTACATGTCTAATGAAAAGTAGCCAAATAAATACTGGAATATCTTTAAATATTATAGAAACAGAAGTAAAATGTTCTTTAACTCCAAAAAGTAGGTCTTTAATACAACTTATATTGACCTACTATAAGTTGATAAAAACACTTCTAACATACATATATTGTGATAATCAGTATTTGATTTGGACTTGTGTTTTTTAATCGTTATATTAATACACTCATTATTTTTTAGTGTAAAACTGGAATAATTTTATTTTGGACTACTTCTTACTCTCTGTGTACATCTTAATAATAGGAAAAAGAAAACTGTGTTGAATGTAAAAATTAATTACCTTTGCCTTTCAAGTTTTCAGTCTGCACTTTCAAATACTCCACGAGATTTCCGACAGACTCTAGCATTAAGGGCAGCATTGCTCGCATCTTGGAGCTGGTGAACGCTGGAGTCAGAGTGTTCCTCATTTCCTTCCATCTTTCTCCTGTAATAAACTGATATTATTTGAATGTACTATTTGTAATTTTTCTCTTTCCCAATAAATTCTTCTGAAGACTGGTTTTTTTTTTAATACAAATAGTACATCAACTTCTTCTTTTCATCAATTTGATTTTAAAACTAGGTCATTTATTGACATATTTCATACTTTGGAATTTTTATTTTTAATTAGTAATTATCATGTTTCTAATAAAAAAACCTATTTTAAATAGTGGTTGAAGACTCAAAATGCGGGAGTAAATACAATATATTTTTGAAAATCATCTCTTTATATGAATAAAAAGGGTTTTAAAATCAACAAAAAATGTAAAAAGTAATATCCAATACTTTAGTTTACAATGATACAATTTAGACCTTTCACATATTACTGGAAATTATATTGAAATTGAAAGAACATTTATTAAATTACCAATTTACATTCCCAAATTCTGCCTACGAGTTCTTTAGCATAATATAAAATAGTACCTGCCTTTTAAAGCTAACAGCATTTTTCCAAACATTGGATCGATATCCTCATCAGCGAATGCGCCATGATCCACAAAGTGATCAAAATCTTTTGTGGTTACATTTTTTATTAATTCGGTGTCATTTATCAGTACAACAGGCCTTATAAAATTGAAGAAGCCGATATATCTGTAATAACAAAAGTTTTTTATAGGAAATACACATTTTATTTCACTATTTGGATAATTTTTCAACAAAGTTCAATTAAAGGCAGGATAAAGATGTAACTTTTCAATAATGTTGAGAGGGTAAAAAGAATGAAGGTTTAGGACTTAGGACTTTATATGGAGCGATTGCCAGACTACATGACGAAATGATAGTTAAGCTCTATTCAAAGTTTGTTGCTATGATATGTTGCAAAAAATTAGTTTATTCTTTGTTTATATATTCATTCAGCAAATAAAAATTCAGGCATTGTCTTTATTTTTTTTTACAATTTTATCCTCTAAAATAACAAAAATAAGTAGTGAATTTTTTTATACATTTAGAATTAATCCTACTATTTATTGTATTCATTTTATTATCGTGTTTACGTACCACGAGTTCGCATACTACGAGATAATTGTAGACTGAATCAATTATTGCATTAAATTAGGTTTTCCTGTATATTGTGGTTGTCTGTATGTTTCATAATTCAAGATATAATATACAGGATGTCTCCTAGCCAGCAGCAAAACTTTGGGGAGTATTCCTCATCAAATTTTGAATAGAAAATATTCCTTACACTTTTGGAAAAATTACAGAAATAAGAGACATCAATGTTTTCAATCTTTTTAAAAATAATTTTGACTTATTATTTGTAAACCGTTAACTATACTTCTTCTTCTTCTTCCTCAGCCTTCTTCCCTCCACTGCTGGATGTAGGCCTCTTCCATTTAAACAATAGTTTATTAGTGGATCTGTAAGAAACCTTCGCCAAAATATAAATTTCCTCACCTGTCTTCAGGGAACGCATCACACGCGTTTCGTAGTACATCTACTATGTGTTGTTTCTGACAAAACACATGGAACATGTTGCCCATTATCAGTTGAGGTTTTATATAGTTCAGATTAAGATTTTTGAAATATTGATTTTTTTGCCAAAAGTAATAAAATATGCATCCCAGTAGGGAACCTACTACGAGCAACCAATCCCAAAAACCAAACTGCATCTTGTCAGTTTCTAGAATAGAAATAAAATAAAAAGGAATTAATTAATATACATATATCTATCAAACACTTGTCAGCCATATTCTGAAAATAGTAATATGTATTGCTATTTCTGTATTGACAGTTATTGTTAGTGTCCGACCGAAACAGGACTTTCTACCAAAATCGAATCTTCGGTATCTGTCTCAGTTTCGGCCGAAACCGAAACCCTAACTGAAACATTTTTAGACATTTTTATACAAATTTATTGTTTACTGAAATTTGGCTTATTTTTTACAAAAAAACAATAATGTGAAAAAATATTTTTTCTGATTGTGAAACAAATTACTGCTATAAAACAAACAAAAATTATAAAAATTAACAAAAAATGTTATCTACTTCTTGGAACAAAAAATTGACAATAATCAACACTTACATTTAAAGGAAGGACCTCATTTATAGGGTTTTTTAATTTTAATTGCGTTTACAATTAAAACATTCTTAAGAATAAATTTAACATTTATTCATTTATTGAATTCATTATTTTCACATTCTTTTTAATACATTTTTTTGTAATTAAGACAGTATATTTAAAAAAAAAAAAATATATATATATATATATATAATGACTACAATGTTATATAATGACTATCATAATTATTTAAAAGAAATTTATTTGCTTTCTTAAACATTTAAAATTAAATCAATTTAGATAAAACTTTTCATAATTTATTAGAACCTTTAGAACCTTTGTCAACTTGGATTCTAGTACAAGTGGTTACAACCAGCCTTTAGTCAAATATTCAGTTATCACAGCTAAAAATTTTCATTTAAAATGTAATTATCTGAAATCTTTATCAGCACATAATTGAATATTGATTGTGATGTTTACTTATAATTTATTATTATCTCTATTTAATAAGTCCTTCAAAATACACTTTTATTATTGAGAAGACCCATTTTTTCCAAAAATTATTATAGCTCTTGTAATATGTTGGTCAGTTTATACATCCTAAATGTATGCACTTCATTATTCTAAATAATACAATTAAAAGAACTTACAAAATTTCTAAAGAACACAACTCGTGGCAAAGAATATTTTTCATCTAATGTTAATAGCCGTCAGAGCATAATGACAAGTATATTATAAGAGATTAGTTCCACGAGACAGGTCAGAAAGTATCATACACTAGATAATAAACATACAGGGTGTCACATAGTTGACCAAACTCAAATGGAATCTTCGTTATTTATGTCAGTTTTGAATAGAAAATGTTCTAACAATTAAGAAGATAAGCGACATCACAATTTTCTTTTTCAATATGTATTATTTTTGTCTTTACGAAATGACATCCAGTGGCATTTTTTGCAGTTTGCAAATAATTACCTTATTTAATGGATTAAAAGTTACAGACACTCATTGACAGAACACCTGCACAATTTGTTCAAGGCCAATGTTCTGAGCTACCCTATGAAGTGTCATCTAGTGAGAAAAAGATATTATATAATAATAAGCAGTATAGTGGCGCATTCTGAAATTAAAATAAACAAAAAGCTACTCAAAAACTAACTAAGCAATCGTAGATAGAAAACAACAAAATTCCAGGAATAATTTCCATTTAAAACTAATAGATTTATCTAACTCTGAACTTTGGACAACTAGCTTCCTGAGACCCTGTATGTACCTACTAATATTAAGTTGATGATAAAAATAATCAATGTTTGTAATAATTGCACGCAGATGAAAAACAAATTAAAATTATCATGACAAACAAAAAGACATACCTACCTACATTGAGAATGTTCAATGAGCAAAATTAAAATCTCCATATTCTTTTGTTCAGACCATGTAGGTATGTGTTTTTGCAGATATGTGCTTACTTATCTGTAAGCTCTATTTTATTACTTTTTTAATCTCTTCTTTTTACAAATTAAATATGTCCTATTCCACTCTTGATCCTCCTTTTACCTTTTATTTTTTGATTATCTCTATTAGTTATTGTGCAGCAATTTTTATTGCTGGTTAACTATGTGGAAATTTTTAAGTTTTATATGTTTTTGTAAATCTAAATAAGTAAATAACTTAAATCTAAGTAAGTCAGAAATTACTGGTAAAATTGTACAAGTAATTCCGTTTCTTGCTGTAGTGGATTTTAAAATTATTCGTCCTACTAATGTGGACCCTAATGCACCCTATTGGCTGCAATGGCATATCTCCGCCAATAAAACTCCGAAAAAAATATTATCTAGTAGCAAAAACTTTACAGGTGGACTCCTGCCTCTATAACGAGTCGAAAATATTCAAGCAACCATGACCAAATATCAATAGTTATGGAAATATGCATTATCAAATTTTTCATTTTTTTCACTATTTCTGTCTTATTTTTTGCAAAAAGTTGAACTATCACTACAGTAATTTATATTCATTATGAAAAATTCATTCGCTTCAATACAACTCAAGTAAAATGATAAAAGCCTTGTAAAAAATATTTTTTTAATTTTTGCAAAGTTTTTATAATTTTATTCGAATTGTAATAAAGTAAATGATTTTTTCATGGTCGATTTAAGTTACCTACCGTAATGATAGTTTAAATATTTTTTAAAAATATTTTAGAAATATTGAAAAAATGGAAACTTTGATACTGCATATCTCCATAACAATTGACATTAAGTTATGGTTGCTTGAACATTTCGACTCATTATCGAGGCAGGAATCCACCTGTAAAGTTTTTGCTACTACTATGAGACACCTGTAGGTATATTCGTGTCTATTGTCATTGGGTTTGCGGTATCGTGAAAGTCAATATCTTATCCTTAAAACCTACAGATATAACATTGCACACTTCGTCAATGTTGACATATTTTAGGTTTGAAAGACTTGGGACCACTTGAGACCATTGGGACCAAAGAATCATCCACAACAAACGATTTCGCACGCAGTTGTCATAATATAGGTACCTACATATATGTTTCAGAAGAAAAACAAATAATATTAATTGTAAATTTAAAATATCATTACGTCCACGTATGGCACTTATATAGTAATATAATGTATGCCTTTAAAAATAAACAAATTACTTATCCCTATAACTATTTGTTATAATTAATGCAATTTTTCAAACATTCGAAAAGGAAATGAGAAAAAAGTACGAAAGATGAAATACTTACTCTTTTATTTAAATATGACAGAAAACAGGTTATTTACGTAATGTGCAGTACAACATTTGCGCTGGCTGCTGTAACGTAAAAATGCGTCAATTCATTCAATTTATTAAATTACTCACACAATTTGAAAGAATATCGAAATTTAAAAAATTAAAATGTAAATGTTTGCTTACGATCAAATCAAACAGAATATTATTTCGAACTTATGTAATATACATAATTTGAGTTTACTGATTTATTCAGAATAAACGGTTCTGTGCGTCACACGAAGATTCCTCTCCACGGGAAATGAAAAATGAAACATCCCAAAATGTACCTCATCATTATTTCGTAGTTATTAACCCTTCAATGCGGGATTTAACATTTTTTTTACTTTTATTTGATGACAACTGTACCTATCCACTGTACTATTTGTATTTTACATCTTTCTTTCTCGTTGGTAGACCTCTTTCCATTTAAGAAAGACAATCGAATTTGTATGTGTAAGCCGCGCGTACGACGCACATTGATTCGTTGTGTTGGTGTTTACGAGATTCAATAAATTGTCTTTCTAAAATAGAAAGAGGAAATCTACAAAGATACTTGTATAAAAAAGTAACCCACAAAAACCAAGTTTTTACAATACTCCCTTTCTCATTTTCAGGTTTAGCGTCTACCATATGCGTTGAAATATCCATACAACTTGTATGAAAAAAACATTAAAAATTTGAAAAATCCAAAATTACACTATAATTATTAATTTTTTTAACGAAAATTTGATAGATCTTCTTGATCGTCGCCACGAGTCTGCTTGCCAAGTTTCAGCTCGATTAGATCACGGGAAAAGGGTCAAAAATCGATCCAAAGTTTTTGTTGACGGCAAGCAAGCAGACGCCACGAGTTAATATAAAGGGAGTAAAAATGAGGTACTTTTACATGTTTGAATTTCAACTTTACATTTTAATAATTCTTCAATAACAACATTTTTGGTCAATGTGCAAGTGTTCTCGGAGAATTCACCTGGATACAAAATATTATTATATAGAGAATCCAGTATATTTTGACCGCGAGTTATGGCTGAGAAAACGGAACCAACTGGCCTAGCGTCGCGGTAGCCTTAGGCCCGGTTGTTTCAACTTGGATTAAAGTAAGCGTTCAATTAAAGCATAGATTTTTACGTTCTCCACCAATCAGACGATCCGTTTTCGTAAAAATCTATGCTTTAATCGACCGCTTACTTTGATCGAACTTGAAACAACCGGGCCATAGTGACTTACAACATTGTTACAAATAAAATGATGCAAGTATTTTGATTTAAGACCCGTGTCCACTGAGTGAGGCACGAGGAGATAGGTCTCGGAGATTTAATTCAAATAAACTCAGAATTCCTATTCTGCAATACACCCTGAGAGGGAAGAAGAGTTACCAACCTTAGCCTATTTAATCAGATAATACAAATAGAAGGAACTAAATTACAAATATTCATTCCGTTTTAATTGCTGCTGGGCCAGATTCAAATTCACCCAACTGATATTTGTTGTTATTCTTACAATACGCGTGAAGCAAGGCGCAGGACGGCGAATCTCTGAGGCATGATCTACTAGCGAGGACTAGGAAAGCCAAGAGCATCTCGTGGGAGCAAAATCCATATCGTAGAGATTGTCTCGAATCGAAAATCTCTTCCATGGACACTGCCCATAATATTGTAATTGTGGTTCTCTAATAACCACTTTTGTAATTTCATCAAAATATATAATGAATATTCTGGATCACTGATAGTGTCATCACTATAACCGGCTGGAAGCTGGTTCTTTATAATTGAAATATTGTTTTTATTATATTAATAAAAAGATTATTAATAAAATCGTCATATTAATGAAGATATCCGAGTATTTCGTTGTATTTCATACGAGTGTTAAGTTTTAAAATTGTTGATTTTGAAAAAGTGTGACATGTGAAAAAGTTAAACGTCGGACGTGTCCGCATCAGTTGGGTTATAAAAACCGTGCGTACCGGTCGAGGGTTAATGTTGTGCTCTACGAGTGATCACGTGACCAGTAATCATGAAAACGCCTCCACATATACATTGCCATACATTGTTGAGTCATTGACAGAACGGACGCCATCACGACCAATCACGGCGTGTGTACTCACGGCGGCAAAATCGAAAGGAGTCGAATCATTTGACAATGACATAAGAAGAAACTAAACAATTATTTTGATTTCAAGCGTATTACATTGTTTTGACGGAAAGTAAATACAAAACCATTATTATTATGATTTACACTAAATTAAGCTTTGTAATGCACATATATGTTGAGTTAATTTTTTTTTTGAGTTTTTGAGTTATTAAAACTATAACTAACCTAAATACAGAATTTTTGTCATCTTATTATTAGAGTGGAACAGCGGGTCGCGGAGCAGTGGGAAGAATTTTTTTGGGCTTAAACGGGAAGATGTCGAGGATCGGAGGCATTTGTTGGAACGTGGTATTGTTTATGAGTGTTTTCTCTGAAATTAAGTTTTTTTTGGATTCCGACAGTTTCCGAACTGTTCATTATCAATCTTTTATGAGGGACCGAGTGGGGTAGTTTTAGTGCATGATTATCGAAAGAATGGTTGGTACTAATTATGTGGTTGACGAATTTCGAGATGTTATTGTTCTTTAAACAACTGCGATGTTCCTTTATTCTCGTATTTAAATTTCTCGCGCTTTGTTCTATGTATTTGCTGTCACTATCTCCACAAGTTATTTCATATATTTCACTCTTTTTTAATAAAATAAATTAAAATTTGAATTAAGAAGGATTTTACCGATATTGTTTTTAGTGTAAAACGCGGGTTTTATATGAACGGGGAAATTGCTTATAATTGATTTGAAACTGAACCGAGATATAATATTTTCCGTTATAATATTTTCTACTTTATTATAGCACCACGAAATTATTTCACCACAGCATTACTCGACATACGGATTGAAAGTATCATCACTAAATCGGCTTTGGCCAATCACTCACCGCATCTAATCTTCTCTTCCTTCACGTCTACTTTGACTTCTACTTCCACACCCTTTCCCCCATCACTGTTCCCGTATTACTATCAACACTCATTAGTTTAACTCATTTCTTCATTTTTTACCATTATTTTACTTTAATATTGTTTAATGCTTACTATAATATATTCTCTTAGCTTTCAATTCGTAGTACTTGATTTATGCAATGTACACTGTGCTCTAACATTATAATGATTGAAACTTTAAGATTCCTTAATAAATAAATAACTGTTATCAGCAGTTCGTTTTATACCCTGAGTATAATTATGATTCTGTAATCTTTTTATTATTTTTTAATTTTAGCATTTTATCAATTAGCATGCAATCATGATCATGATCAGAAAATTAGTAGAGAAAACTATTTTTTAAGTTTTTGTCCATTCGTACCATTCATTTCTATAACTTTTTGTACCGGAGTAAAATTAAACGCATTTCACGAGGGCGGGGGGGAGGGGGGCGTAAAAGCTCTCGGAAAATTTAAAGTCTCAGTGCAATTCAGACAAAGAAATTGGCAAATGAATTTGGTATTCTTCTTTGTAGATAAGCCAATACTCGGCAATAATTCTAATTCTGAATTGTAAAGACATAATCTGGCACTGTTCATGTGGCTTCCATCTAAATCGATCATCCTAACATTCGAATAACAAAATCTCCCTGAACCTGTGTACCTGCATTATAATTCTCTACCAGTAGAACAATGTTTTCCCCACAATGCAGTGCTTTCGATGCTGCAGGTTTGGCCACACGAAAACTGTATGCAAATCCAATCCCCAGTGCTTTAAGTACGGCAACGCTCATCTGGGCAAAGATTCTCCTAAACCAAATAGTATGCCTACTTGCCTCCACCATTCTAGTGATCACAATGCCACAAATATGGTTTGTTTTTTATACTAGACAAAAATACGAAACATAATTGCGTCAGAAAATATTAATTAAAAAATAATCATGTTTCCATAAAACCCACTTCACAAAAGAAAAGTATTTTTAATTTTCGTACCCCAAAAACATATCAGCCTTCATTTCTTTCTAACGATCAATCCACAATAAATTCAATATATATTTCTCTTTATGTTAATTCCTAATCTAAGGATAACTCTTATGTACTTGCCTTGCTTTTTGTGGTGTATTCAGGCAGGCCACCTTAAGGGGAGTATAAGATGGCGCTGCTATAAAAAGAGAGCGCCAGCTCTGTACCTGAGATATTGAGAGTCCGCCTACCGTGCTAGCCGCAGGTATGAACTTATATGTACATAATTATCTTGGTGGAGAAGCTAAATATTTAGTGTTTATTTGACTATAAAAGAAACTTCCCTTTTTACTGTGTGACCACTCGGATGGAGGAGAAAGTTTCACCATTAATGAACCTTCGCCTATTATTATATTAGACTTTAACGCACATTCTACTATGTAGAATTATCCTTCTGGTGACAAACTCTGTTAAATCTGTTAAACAATTAATAGATTTTTTAAATTTTGGAAACTTATGTTCATGATGGATCTCCCACAAGAATATACAGTAAAACCCCGTTAATTCGAACCCCGATAATTCGAAATTCGGCATAATTCGAAAAAAATTAAAATCTCAAAATGCTAATTTCATAGTAGATTAACCCCGGTAATTCGAATACCTCGGTAATTCGTAATTCTAAATATTTTTTAGCCCCTTGCGCAATAAATCAATATGTTTTAGTTCGCATAATTCGATTTTTTTTAAATTTGACGAAATTAAAAAAATATTTTGATTTTTTTCGCAAATGAGAACAACAGATAGATCAATTTCGGATACCTTAGTATAAATGTGGCGGTCTCTGTACTGACATAATAAATATTGCGTTTTCGAAATGATTTATTGAAATATGCAAAAATGTAGACATTTTTCTCAAAAAAAATGAGTTTTACGATTTTTGGCGAATTTCGTAAACGCATCGCGATTTTGTATTTTTCGAAATAATTATAAATAATTTTTAGTCCTTTGCGGTATAAATAAATACTTTAAAATTTTAATTCATAAAATTGGTTTTTTTTTTAAATTTGACGAAATTGAAAAAAAATACTTCGATTTTTCGCAAGTGAGAACAACAAATACATCAATATCGGGTACTTTAGTAATAAAAATGTCGCGGTCTTCATATTAGTATAATAAATATTCCGTTTTCGAAATGATTTCTTGAAATATGCAACAATATAGACGTTTTTCACTAAATTAATGACTTTTTTTAGATGTTTTGCGATTTTTATTTTTTTGTACCTTCAATTTCGAATTAACGAGGTTTTACTGTACCTCTTTCCATGAAGGACAGTCGAATATGTTTGTGTTTATACCCATAAATACCAACAAAATAAAACAATGAGCATCGTACATACTAATTCGACTGTCTTTCTGAAATTGAATGAATTCTACCTTTACTTTCCCAAAATCCTAGTGTAATTGACCTCTCCATTTGTTCTAGCAATATAGCATCCTCCATTTTCATGGGACATTGTTCCTGACAGTTGTGATAGCAATCACTTCCCAATTATCTTATCTTTCCAAACCTTTCAAGCCATCCTTTAGATAATTGTATTCAATTGTGTAAGAAAATGGTTAGCATTCTTGAAAATGTATCCCAAAACATATCCCTTTTACTATGTCAAATTTACATAGACCTTATCTCGCCTCTTATTATCCTGCTTTCAGTCATTCTGTAGATTAAATAAGAAAAGCTACCAAATTATACTGTGAAAGTATGACATTACAAAATTAATTAATTGAATTTTAAAAAATCAATGCTCAAACTTGGTAGCTTCATAGAAATAAATATTATAATTATATTATAAATTATAAATATTATAATTAATAAATATTACAATATTATAGAAATATATATTATATGAAACAAAAAACATTCCAGTCAAGAATAAAATTTAAAAAATATTTGGTATGATAGGTATTATATACATTTTATTCAGTAAACATTTAAAACAAATCAGGTGTCAAAAATTTGTTTAAGAAAATAAATCAATGAATTTTACTAAAAATTAATATTAAATACATTTTGTAATTTCTTATATTTAGTTATTTTAAAAACTATTTTCGTAGTATCCATCATAGTAAGCCACATTTAGTGGCTTATATAAAGTGGAAAATGTAATCCACGTATACTTTTATGTATTTTAATTTTGTCCGTATTACTTGATATTTCGTTGTTTTACACCAACCCAAAATCCCTTTTCTGCAACCACATCAAAAATATGGACCTTCAGCTTCATGGGGACCGGAGTTTTCTCTGTGCGGATAAACTCAAACTTTGAAAGTATATTTACTGCCAGTACTTTCACCTCCATCAATGCAAATCTTGATGCTGCAATAAGAAATATCATATCAAGTCCATGTGCAGAATATTATGCACACCACGCAAGGTCAGACATTCGTGAGTCATTCTTTTGAAGACCCTATAGCATTCCATTATGCACTAAACACCACTTCCAAATTGTCAAGAATGCTCTATAAACTTCTCGTAATTTTTAGAACAAATCTTTCAAAGGAATATATCTATAAAAAGCGTTCCCCTACGCGGGGTCAGAGCTGGATCAAAGCAATAGAAACAGCGATAATTAGTGAAAATTAAGGAACAGTGCAATAATAAGTGTGTGAAATATTTTGGAGACATTCAGTAACTATAAAATTAAGAATGGTACTTCAAATTAACTTGTGTCCGGTGACTGTCTTTGGTAATAAATTAAACTTTAAAAATTATTAAGCTATTAATTATTCATCTAATTAATTAAAAATTATTAATCTATTAATTAAGAGGTATCAAATGTTGCGTATTTGCATGTAGTTTTAGGATACAATTTTTTTTTTCATTTCTTCTTCTGAATGATTTTTTTTTAAATTTCAAATAGGTAAATATTGCATACATATCTATTATTTTCAGCTTCTGTGTGTTTTATTTTTTACATAGACCATTTTTAACTATAAAAATAAATTTCATTACACTTGAAAATTATAGTAAGTAATATAAAGTGATTTTTTAACATAGAAAATAGCATTTTGATATTTAATTAGTATTGACTATTCTAAAGATAACCGAATCTTTTGGCTGAAAAAAGGCATATGAATTCTGGATGCAGATCTGTGTCTCATAAATCTGTCTCTAGATTTTTCACCTACAATGTACTCAGAAGCTGCCATTACAGTTTCAATTTACCGCTCTACAGGGAACTGGAAAAATCAATAATTTCAAGCGTAGATATTGATATTCAATAGTATTTTTTTCAATTTTTCATCAGATATCTGGTTAAGGATAGGGTTTGACGTTACTTGAAACCATTCCCTTTAATAACAGCATCAATAATTGACCATTCATTTTCCAGTAGATACCTTGAAAAATGTATAATTTTGAAATATATAACGTACCAAATTTCTTGGGTGACGATTCGCTAGTTCTATAGCATAAAGATATTTTTGACCCATACTCTGCATTCACAACATTATCTCTAATTTTAAGTAGATATCCGATTACAGGTGAAAAAACTATCAGGATAATTCTCACAAACAATGAGTGCTTTCCCCATAGAGCCAGAATATTGGTTCTAACATTTCATCTGTTTTTATGATGATGAAATCGATTTATTAAAAATATTTTTTAATCAACAATCAAATTTCATAAACTAGCATCAGACTTACCGATACACTGCCTCGGTCCCGAACCGAATGGAAAATATGTAAACGGTTTAATCGCTGATTTGTTTTCATCTGAAAATCTCTCAGGGTCAAATTTGTTTGGATCTGGAAAATGGTTCGGATCTCTGTGAATGGAACATGTTGGTATCCAGATCATATCATCTTTTTTTAACTGTAAAAAAATAGAAGACAGTGTGTGAGCAACATTTGTTTTTAAAAGTTATTAATTTTTGTGTCAAAAATAACATTTACAATCTAACATAATAATTTTGTCTGTCTGTCCGTCCGTCTGTCTATCATTAAGTCCGTAAATTGCTGGAATTATTACTTTAGATAATTAGAGTGTAACACGCAATCAGCGCGCAGCATATGTAGCACGGTCACGCGAGGCAAGTCGTTATTATTATTTCCTGCGATTTTTGACGGGTGTACGGCTAGTGTATATATAATAGTTATCATTTCTGGATTACAACAGTCACCCACATTATTCGGACAATGGAACTATGTGTAACAAAAAAGATAATGTCAAAATGTCTTATCATTGGTAAGAAGGAGATGAGGAAAAAGGAATAAGGCCCGAATACAGAGTCAATACTTAATGATTTAATGGTATAGTATCCTTTTAAAATGACGGCCCCTCACGGCCAAATTTCAACAATTACATTGGGTTCATTGATTGGAAATGCTTTTTTCTTAGTCAATTCATTTTATTAAAGAATTAAAAAAAGTTAATAAAATTTTAAGAAATTCCTTGTCCCTTGGGGGTTCAAAAACGTCTGTCTTTTTAAAATGACAGTAAGCAGTGTATTGTTATACTAATTACAACTGATAAACTAATTGATAATACTAACGGTTATATCGTGTATTAATAGATAACTTGTTAAATAAAAAAAATCCATGAAAAATTGAGTGATTGCTTTTTATATTCCAGACATAAAACATTGATAACATTTCATGGAGAAAAATACTTTTTAAAGCAGAGGTGAGTAGTTGGAGAACGAACGAACTACAAATACAGTTTCCAAATCACGTTCAATCTAATATCGCAAACTAAAATGTATATTGGTGTAACACATAATCTGTATATCGGCGCCATCTGTCATATTTGAAGGGCAATTAAATTTGGAGTTATTTACAAATGAATTATATCCGTACCTTATTTTAACCATGTTACAGAAAGAAATTGCATTGAATTAATTATTAAAGAATACCTTGAAACCATCAGTTTTTGTGTCATTTTGTGGGGGCAATTCGTAAGGTTTAACACATAACCTGTCCAAGTTAGGAGCACCTGGCCACAGTCGTAATGTTTCTGAAAACAAGGAACAATAGAGAGATAAAAATTTTAGATTTTTTTTATCAAATTTTCATTTTTAAAGAAGTAGGAATAAGTCCTTGATAAGATGCTTTCATCTTCAGTATTTGATGACCAATCAAATCCCGATCTTTTTTCGTAAAGTTTGTTGCATATTCCCAGCATAGTCTAGAGAGACTCACCAGCCGCCTTCTCTCTGGGGTTGCCAATAAGATAGTATGGAAAACGATGAGTGATATTTCTAATGAAAGTATTAATTACATTTACCACCTTTATCTGGGTATACCAGCATCACTTGTATCATCAATTTGACCAGTTTGAATATCGCATATGCAACACCACATGCTACTGCACTGGACTACCTGTGTTTAATCTTTAAAAAATGCTCAAAGAAATTTGTGTAAAGCTTTAAGCTCACTACATGACAATCGGTTGCTATGTCGCCAACCTAATACAGTTGAATAATGGATACACTACAATAATTCTTATTGTAGTATTAAAATTCTTTACTTTATAAATGTTTATTAAAACGGGGAAACTTTGGTGTTTGGGTAATGTGGTGAATCAATCTCCAAATCATTCCTGAACACAAGATCAACAGGATGCAGGAGCATTGGAAGGTCAAAACTAAGATGGACTGACAATGTTACAGTAAATTAGTTAATTAATTCAAAACCTGATAATTTGAAATTTGCCATAATTCGAGATTCTTAAAACCCACAAGTCCCAAAATGTTACTTTCATAGTAGATCAACGCCGATAATTCGAAACCTCCGGGAATTTATAATTAGAAGTAATTTTTCGATTCTAAAAATATTTAGATTCTCTTCGCAAGTGAGAATAACAATACATATCAGGTACTTTAGTAATAGAAATGAAGCGATCCTTATATTAGCATAATATATATTATACTATATGCACAAATTGTGTTTTTGAAATGATTTCTTGAAATATGCAAAACGACAGATGTTTTTCACAAAATGAATAATTTTTTCTTGAATTTTATGTTTGGTGATTCACACAATGCATCGTGAAATTTTTTGTTAGCTCTCTTGATTTTAAATTAACGAGGTTCTACTGTGATGGGAAAAATGAAGAGAAAAAGAATAGATTTTTGTGTTTTTCACCAATCAATTTTTGTGGAAATGGATTGTTTCAGTAATAATCTACGCTTTTTTCTTAATCAACCAGCCTTCAGAAATCCAGGACTGGAGAAAAATAGGGATTGTTGAGAAAAAAGCGATTATAATGATAAATATCAATAATAATAAAATTTTGCAGGTTTCAATGTTTTATTGTTATAATATAAAAAATAATTTTAATTTTGTACCTGAAATGACCATGTCCAGGTATTTGAGTCGGTGAATTTCGTGATAATCAACAACACCTTTGGTTCGTACCAATGATTCATCAATTTCATCCTGCAACTTCTTTTGTACATCAGGATTGATGGCCAGTTCATATGTCATGAAGCTCAGCAGTGTTGCTGAAGTTTCAAAACCAGCAAATATAAATAACATAACTTGGGCAGTAATATCGTCTTCGCTCCAATCTAAAAAATTACATCAATATTATGCAAACTAGCCTATAATATTTATGTATAATTTAATTGTTTTGGAAAATATGTTCATCAACAATATAAAGCCTGCTATGTACACACGTAACGATATAACATTATGATTTATTTGTGCAGACTGATCTCTGCCGATTTATCGATCATGTGTACGACAAATCTTGGCAGATTTTCTGGTTTGCACAACCACAGCGACGGCGACAGTTGCATTTTTATTTGATAGATTGTTGTCAATTGCTTTGCGCAAGCAGTTTTCATAAAAAAAGAACTGATTAAAATTAAAAATCTAATAACAGCTGAGATCGATCAACGAGAGACGATCAACGCACATATTGGGTGCATGTGGAGACACTAGGGCCATCCCATTTAACTGTGTGGTTTGAAATCGCTACACTATATGGTTACGTGTGTAGCTAGCATAAGCTGATACATAACAGTAAAAAAATTGCCATTAAAAATGTAATTTTGAGTGTGCCTGCCACATTTGGATTTTAGGACTTCCTTCCTTGAACAAATAAATTAAGAAGGCCGATAATATTTCATGTCCAGTGTGTTTGTTATATATAAATAGCCTGCACTATTTATTATTTATATTTGCAATCTGTACAACACCTATGTTAGTGATTTGTCTTCCGAAAGCATTTTGCTAATGTGTAAAAGTATAAAAGTTAACATTCATACCTTTTGTGTGCATGTTAGTTGATTTATATTTTTAATATTCTATAAAGATAGGTTCTCGAATAGGATCCTTTATTAGTACCAACCTGTTGCTAAGTTCACCAGGATTAACTATTTTTTAAATAAAAATATAGTATCAAAATTAAAAAAGTATATCAAAAGTATACATTAATGTATTAAACACTATATAAATTATCATTAAACACTTATATGATAATTTGACACCACAGCGTAATAATAGTGGAGCACTTGCTTAGCACATGAGAGTTATTAGGATTATAAAATATTTTGGAGGGGCCTGTATTGATCTCGGTACCGTTAAAAGTGAAAATAAAACACAACTTAAAAGTGAGAGTTTATATGATAAATATTATGAAATTTTCCAACGCAGTTGTCATGTGAAATTTTAATTAAAATTATATTTGATACCTGTTTTCTTTCCTGAGAAATTTAATTTATCTCCATTTTCGGAAGCAGGAGAATCATCGTGCAGCTTCCCTTGCTTAGCTAGCATGAGGAGCTGGATCATGTCATGCCTCACAATATTGTGGACTTCCCTTTGTTTCAAGTTACTTGAGACCAAATCACGGAAGAATGTATTAATGTGAGGTTTGCCAAATTGAAATTTGAAAATCTGAAAAATTAATTTAATGAAAACAAAGAATGGAACGAGGCTAAAAAGAATCATGCACTCAATTCAAGTAACAGTTGTTTAAAATGATCAAAACACTACTCTACTAGATTCCAGAACGGCCTAGCATAATCTACGGCTTTCAGGAAGCATCGAGAAACATCTATAAAAGCCTGAAAGCAACGAGAAAGTTCTCATAAATACGGATATCTCGTGCGGGAGTAACGTAGTTGTTGTATTTAGCACGCTTGACAGCGATAATAGAGGCAGGCGCAAGCTGTGGGCCAGTATGGCCAGGCGAGCGATAATTCGACAGCAAATAATCTGGAAAGTTCTTACGTAGCGAAATAAACCGGAGCGAATAATACGTGCGGAAATTGGATGGAATGTTCTAGTGAATAGTGAATAAAGTGTTAAAGCGATTATAATGTGTATATTTATGAGTGATAAATTTACAAAATTGTTTAATTTAGATAATAGCGTTAAGTTAAATAGTGTTAAGTTCCAGCATTTCATTTATTCTCCTGCAACTAAGACACGTGACAATATGGTTTGAAAAAGAAAATGCAGTTATTAATGGAATTCGATAACAAATTGGCTATTTAATTAACGATGCATTCATCTAGATCGTTACAAAAATTAAATTCATAAAAATATTTGGTTTAACTCACCTTCGACAAAATTGGAAACAATATGGCAATGGTCATTTTGAAAAGATCTATCCCTGATATGACAGTGAATTCTTTGGCCATGTTGTAAAATGTATTTTTTTTATCTACTAATGAATTAGTTTGGATTCCAAATCCACAAGAGGCTATAACGTCATTGGTGTACCTTGTAAATGGATCTTTTATGTCAATTTCAGCGTACTCCTTATCTGGAAGGATGATTTAAACATTTATATAGGTACTTATATTATTTCAAAATAAAATAATATGAGTGTGTAACGCGAATGATATCCCCTCTGGATGACGCCCACCAGGAAGACCACTGAAAAAAGGAGGGATAGCTGGACCCCGTCATCCCAGGAGGCGTAGTTTTCTGTACCACCGATCAACAGATCTACTAAAAGAAAAAGAAGAAGAAGTGTAACGCTAGCACACTACTAAATCTTAGAGGTTATTACTTTCTCATCATTTTTTTATTTATTTAATATTGCATACAGGTATATTACAATTTTATTTGTCTATTGAAACTATGTATACATATACGTAAATGCTGCACATTTCCAAAAAGAGACTAGCTTTTGTGTTTGGAGGGACTTAGGCCCGGTTTAATCAACTTGGATTAAAGTAAAAATTTGTTTAAAGCATAGATTTTTGCGTTCTCCACCAATCAAACAACCCGTTTCTGTAAAACTCAATACTTTAAACAAACTTTTACTTTAATTCACCTTGATACAACCGGGCCTTATACTATGTAGGTATATTTAATTCAATTTTTTTTATCTAGATATACATATTACAAAAAAAAAAATTATTCGGTATTGTTTATTCTCAATATTTTGATGTTTGATGTAAGGCGAACCTATCATTAAAGTTATTATAAGCCGCTCTTCCAGTATATCCTAATTAAATTTTGTGACACAATAGTTCCGAGTACGCGCTAGCAAAATAGGTACGTTGTGACGATGAAAATTTTGTTAAAGCTATATGACGTAATTTACAGCGATGACGTGGAATAATAATTTTAAGATTAAGGTATGCCTTAAAACCGTAATTTTCAGTACAAAATAACACTTTTAAGGCGTACCTTAACCTTTAAATCATCTGAGTATTGACTCTGAATTTGGGCCTTATATGTGCTTGTTTCAAGTTTTACATAGATTATTTCTTTATTAAATTGGATAATTGCACATACCATCAAAATAAATAAACACAAGCTCACTTAAATTCCTTATCCACAATTTGACAAGAAGTTTGCCTTGTTTAAAAAAATTACTAATTGTAAGTTTTGAAACAATTATGACAAGGTTAAACTAAATATTCCTAAAATGTATAATGTCTTAGTAAAATCGTCCGGCTTTATTACAAGAAGATGTTTTTACTTTAGAGACTCGGTTTGGAACAAAAATTAAGAAAATATGTCAATTGTAAAAAATATGTCTTATTTATCAGGAGATTTAATTACGCAAGAATTAATATTTTAACTGCAGTTAACAGCAGTATAAATGTGTATACTTACGCAAAAGAGGACATTCACCTATGTAACCCATTCCCCTCTCCTAAAGATCTACATTTCTGTGTATATTTTACACTCTATGGAAAATTGATATTTTTTTTTTTTCGGAAATAGAATCTTTTATTTGCTTTTCCTTTACCTCAGATAGTTTATTGCATGTTTTCTCTTGCAGTTAAATATCTTTTCTCAACACATATGCGACCATTGTAAGTATCATTATTATTTCATGGACACTGTGTGACTGTGGACAGTTGCGTAGAATGCATTGCAAAGCTAAGACTATTCTTCTTCTTCTTCTTCTACCCTTATCCTAATGGGTCGGAGTCCCTTGTAGCCTTGAGCGGGTTCTTTCGGTCAAGATCCAGTGCTTGTGGCTGTACACTAGGGTTGCCCTGAAAACTGGTTTATGTACTGCCAACTTAGCTCGCTGGCTTAACTCCGCTTTTCTCCGGGATAACACACGGATCGAACTACCTGGCTTGTGACTTCAATTCACTTTCTTTCAATGCTTTACATCCTGAGATGTTATAATACCGAGGTATTTGAAACTGTTCACCCATTTTAGAAGTGCATTCTGGCACGTTATGTTACATTGATCTTCACTTCTGTAATCACCATGATTTCGGATTTATCAGCGCTCAGCCTCATCCCTGCGCAATTTGTTGAAGCTAAGACAATGTCATTAAAAATATATACAGAGGCAGTACTTCACTGTACACTGCCACCCCATTCTCTATCCTCATATCATCAGTTATTTATATTTTTTACTATATTTGAAATTTGATATAAAATATGTGCTGCTATCTCATTGACATTACTCCAAACTAAACAGCGAGACAAATATTACATTGCTTTTCAATTGTACCTTAACCTCACCTTATACTAAACCTTTGTTTTTTTTCATTTCACATTCCTTCAAAATCAATTTTTACTTCAATAATTATTTAGTTACCTACGCCCTTTTTATTAACCCGCATAATTCTGAATAAATATTTTTTATATACCTTTACCATTCAGGTTATCGGTTTGCATTTTCAAATACTGCGACAGATTCTCGACAGACTCTTGCATCAAGGGCAGCATTGCTCGCATCTTGGAACTGGTGAATGCTGGTGTCAGAGTGTTCCTCATTTCCTTCCATCTCTCTCCTGTTGATTATTTCAAGCAAATTCAGATTTGAAACAAGTCTACACATAAGAACATTTATGGTTTTACATATGGACCATTGTCATAATATTTATGCTTGCCAGCCGATGTTCAGCTGGATAGATAACAATATATTCTAAATAATGCAGTATGGATGATATATGGACTGTCAAAATCCTCGCACATCACATCCCTACAGATTAAATGTGTTGGTTGGTATACAAGGCAATACATAAAATAATCTTTGTATGCCAGATAACTTGGACATCAAACGTAGACATCAAACTATCAGTTCAGCTTCTACTTTAGCAACAGAAAGCTTTGTTGAACTGATACACCATTGCCAGAAGACTAAATTCAGTAAAAGGTAGGGTTGTCAGATTTCTTGAAAGTTAAACCGGGACACCTAACCCAGCCTAATCCCCCCCCCCACCCCGAAAAAAACAACAATATTTTACCACTTAATTTTTTTTATATTTAAATTGAATAATATTTATGAATTTTAATGTCAATTAAAACATATTTATTAATATAAAATATGCAATATTAAGTGTACATGAAAACATTAATAATAATAAAAAAAGATATAAGTAAAATTATTTTTACTAATTGTTTTCACTTATATTTTTTTTATACTTTTCTCTAGATTTTGCATACATTACATTGATACACTATTTTTCATCCTTCTGTGTGTAATAGAGAGACAAAAAGTGCATCATTGAATATCGCTGCAGTGTTTAGTGTATACTAGATAACGACATTTTATTTATAAATTATATTTCAAACTTACACATTTTTCAATTTCGAGTTAAATATCGTAGGTATCTAAAACTATATAAACCGGTATTTTTGGGTTTCCCGAAAGTTTTGTTCTGAGCACCGGAACACGAAACATAAACACGGTGTCAATCCCGATTAATGGCCTGGCAACCCTAGTAAAAAGGCATTTGCAATCGAACTCTTTGCTTTTCGTAATAAGGGACAGCGCATCAGAAACTTTATTAAAAAAAGATAATGAGTTCGCTTAACAATTTTGAATTTTAAATACTGATGTAGGACTTAATAATTTATGTGTAAAGCATTCTTGTGTGGAAATATTGATGAAAATGGAACTGTATAAATTATCTAATGTTTTTATCATTATTATAAAGATTGCATTAGTTCAGTTGAACACTTGGTGACTTACATTAGGTAATAATGATCTGCTTCTTTGATAAAATGATAAAATGCTGATTGAATGTAGGTAGGTATATCAAAAAAACTAAAGTTCTGATCAGTTGACCCACAAAAATTAAAAAAAAAATAGTTCTAGGATGAAAAGCCATATTCATCATTTGCAATAATAATTTAAGCCATTAAGACATTTGCCATGTATTTTTAATACCATAATAAATTAAACAATCATCCAAAGGAACATAAAATGATACTTCTGTAACCTGTAAGTAATATCCATTATAGCAGTTACCACTGTTTTCTTTATAACAATTTACTAATATTAAATTAAACTATAAACTCAAATTGTACCTCTAAGTGCAAACAGCATTTTGCTAGACAATGGATCAATATCTTCTTCGGTGAAAGGAATATGGTCCACAAAGTGATCAAAATCCTTAACCATAATATTCCTAATGATCTCTGGATCTTTCACCAATACAACAGGCATCATGAAATTTAACATTCCGGTGTACCTATTTACAGAAAAATTCTGATTCAAATTTCTATAGGATTATAATAATTTTATATGAATTTTATTATTCAAAGCCAATCTATAATACATAATAAATATGTAGTTTACTTTAAACATTTTATAGAAAATACCTAAGTCAAGTAAGAAATATTTTCGAAAAATACAAACTTCGAAATGTACAACCCCCGAAGTCTTGTGGACTAGCTCTGAACTACCCTGTGTATGATACTTTTTTTAAATTTATTTCTTAACTTAGCTAATGTGATCTACAATTCTATACATATTATTTTTATAATAATTGTAGCATTTATTTTTAAAATCATTTAAGTTATTTGCCTTCTTCATGTTTCATAGGAAATGAGTATGCACAGTCAAAAGATTTTCTTTGTGTGAATTTAAATCGCTACCGGTATTTGCTCAATGATTGTTTTAGAATTAATGTATTCAATTAATTTTAGTTATATGTAATTTAATTATACATATTATATTTTTCATTGCATCTATTTTTGAGTTTTTCATTTTATGTATTTTTTCAGTAATGTATGCTGTGTCATTAATATTTTTATTAACTGATATTAATTGTTCAATATGCAACAGAGAGGCTTATATTCATTATCCCATATCCAATTAATTATTGCATATTGAATTTATTTATTGAACAACAGATTCTTGACTGACTTTCTTCTTCTTCTATTGCTTATGCAATTATTGTAGGTTAGCGATCATTATTTTATTTGCAGCAATTGGGGTTATAGTAGGGCAGTGGATTTTCATGAACTAAAGAGAAAAAAGATTATCGATAAACTAAAATTCACCAACATTATTTTGTAGCCGACGACGACTGGTGACTGACAGAAAGGAATGGAGAAATCTATAGTGCCGTAATGATGATGACTTTACAATGTATGATTGTAGAGCTTGACCAACGTTAATTGGCGTGCGGCAACTTTGGAACTAAAACCCGCCCCGCTCGCACCCGGCGGTAACTCCTCGCCCTGTCATTTAGTTCAATCTCGTATTTGTATGTGACATCTTGATTTCCAATATACACTGAATTATGTCCAAAACAGTCTTGCAACACCTTGCAAGTGGTGCAAGAACAATTGCCAATGTAGTTTTAAAGTTTTGCGAAGCTGAAAAAGCAAATAATGGACCAATATTACCATTTGACAGGACTCTAGAGAGAGCGGCCACCATTACTGGTTTGTTTCTTTAGTGTTGCCCGACCAAATTTATATAAAGCCTCCGAAACCGGTCACCGGACACTCTGTATATTATGTATTGTGTAATAAATTTACACCCTGGCAACATCTGTTTCGCGACAGGGACGCCCTCCCTCGCACGCCAATTTACACTGGTGGCATTCTAGCAGCTGAATTTACAATGTATGCACTTGAGCTGTCAGTTTTACAGACCTTTATTTAAATATAAAAAAATTATAATATTCTTACCTGTCATCTGGAAACATATCATATATGTCTCTCAATATATCTATCATGTGTGTTTTCTGAAGAAATACACCCAACATGTTACCAAATATCAGACGAGGTTTTGCGTAATTCACATTTAGAGTTTTAAAATACTGATTTTTTTTCCAAAAATAATAAAAGGCCAAGCTCAGCAAAGTAGCAACCAGCACGGACCAATCCCAAAACCCAAACATTTTTTTTGCTGTAACAAAATACAGTAAATATATATAACTAAACATTAAACTAAACGTATACATAAAATGTAGATACATTGTCCTTGAATGCATATTATCTAGAGTATTAAAATAGTGATAAGATTAATTTATTTTTGCTTGATATTAATTATCATATTTATTGTAGGTACATATGTCTAATTTTTTTGAATTAATAATTTCAAAAATTGAGTGACAAATTCCTATTTCAATGTAATATAGAATTCTTAATAATAAAAGGGTAATCTTAGTAAATCCAGGTAAATTATGCTGAACAAAACTTACAGAAGATTGTAACCGTATATACACAACTCTTTGAGTACACTGTGTCTATTAATATGGTGAGATACCCACACTAGTGATAAATATAATTTTGAATTACACAATCAGGAACTAAAGGTCATGCAAAAATGATACTGGGTTCATATTACACCTACAGCAAATAAACCCCCCAATATTATAATATAAATTCACTAAAGTGTGTAACCCCCGGGTGGTACTACAAATATTTTATTAAAAATTTTCATTACTGATGTTGCACTGTCGATAAAAATCTCGCTGTACTATATATAATACACTCTCGCGCTGGAGAGTAGTGAAGAATGTGTTTTGTTTGATAATTATATTTGATGAAACGAGAGATACAGGAGCAAAACTGTCATTATTCAATTGATGAAAATAGAGGTGATGTGTTTGAAAATGATTATCTGGCAGTGGTAGTTTTACAACTGACAACAGTTCTTGAAATCATATTATGGTGTTTCAGAAGTAGGTTCTTAATTTAGAAGTATTATGTAAGTAAGCATATCAATTTTAAAATCTCCACTCTGGTCCACTAAAGTCGGTCGAAAACTCAATTTCCTCAACTCGGTTTTGTTTTTGATCCCCTTAATTGGTAAATTTATTTCACAGTTATGCCAAAAGTAAATAATTTTTGATCTTGTTAATTCGCAATTATTTCAACCATTTATGCACAGTATTTTATAAATTATAAGATGCCATTAATAAGATATTGAAAAACTATAAAATGCCATTGATAAAACGCATAGTGAATGTTACCTACGACACGCGTGTCAAAGGTGACATTTCACAATGTTTTGAGTGACACACCAGCCTTTCACCAATACTCGATTTATCAAAGAAACGCGACAGTTGCCAATACTTTTTACGCATGCAACAATATTTACGAACTCTAGAAAACAACATAAAAAATAATGAGAAAAACCAAATGGCTGTACCTACTCAGGTATAAACATGTATGTACATATGAGCCAACTCTGGATCTCAAGAGTTTATACCTACCTAAGCACGACATGCCAGCCGGGTTAGGTTAGATATTTTCCGAATTTTTGACTGGCCGAGCCCAAATGGTCCACCATCACTGATCTAAGAAAAAAGTATTTATCAGTAGGTATGATATTCATTGTGTTCTTCTGAATCAAATTCAGAAACTGAGCCTTCTTAGCTATCGATATTTGTACCTTTACTGACAAAAATGCCTCACATTTCAAAAGTCAAAGGCTTCAAATTTCCATGTCACTTCTTTCCCCAATGGAATTTTGAATGCGATAATGGTCAAGGAAAGCTGGAGGGACAATGAAAGGTGCTTACCACGTTCCATACTAACTCTGTCATTCTTTATCTGTGTTTCAAGAGACACTTTCATCTGTGTACAAGGATCCCGAGAAGCATTAATGACGGCATTGTGAAACACCGCCCACTGTGGGGTTAAAAATAAAGACTTAAATTAGGATGATAATATTATGAAAAGGTTAATGATAATAATTTTTGTCAAACAATGTTTCAAATATTAAAAAACTATTGCCATGATTATTTGCTTTAAGCCACTTAAGCATTGTTTTGATAAGGATTTATTGATTAGATTACGTGGAAAATATGATTAATCTTTTGTATAAAAACTATGATAGGTATAAAACTACATACCTTTAAAAAAATTGCGGATTGCTTACTGCCGCCTACAGCTGATACCATATGGATGGCCGGACTACTGCAGGTTATCGCTGCTTACCACAGGCCTACAGTGAACACTATGTGGATGGCGGCTGTCAGCGTCGTCAGAGTTTCTATAGAATCCATTTTTCAATGCGGAATACATAATTTACATCATAAAAAAAGGGAAGTGATCTACTCAGTAAAGTTGTCGCCGATTACTAGCTGCTAGGCCCTGCGGGTGACTTTGGTAGTCGCTCCACAGCTGATACATCTATGCAATTTTCTCAAGTCTGAGTGTTTTTGTAATGATTTTGCTAATCATTTGGCTTCATGGCCTGTTGTAGCATTAAAAATAAATAATATATACGAACTTGTTGGCTTTTTTAAGATTCTGAATGCTGAAGCTAAATTTTTTTTTCTGTATTTATACTCATGCTCTTTGCCTAGTATTTCTTCTAAACGCTCCTCTTCAGCTATATGTAGCACTCTCCAAATATTTACATAGGTCTTCTGTTATATTTGACACTTTTTGCCTGACAGGTCCATGCTTCTTCATATTTTGAAGTCTAAGGCCCGGTTGTTTCAAGTTTGATCAAAGTAAGCGGTCGATTAAAGCATAGATTTTTACGAAAACGGATCGTCTGATTGGTGGAGAACGTAAAAATCTATGCTTTAAAAGAACGCTTACTTTAATCCAACTTGAAACAACCGGCCCTTAGACATGCATTCCTCCATTCAAGTTGATCTTCCATTATATCACCACACTGCTTTCTACGAAATAAATTCACACTTAAATAGTATATTTTCTTAAATATGGATATAATTTCATTAAAACAATAAGGTAAAAAGCTATAATGTCGTAACTTTTGGTAAAAAGTTTAACGTGTAGAGTGTACACGCTATAAAAAAATATGAAGAGAGATGTACAGATTATTTTAAAATAAATAATTAAAGATAAATATAATTATAATATAAATGAATAAATATATATAAATATAATATAAATAAATAAATATAATTATAAAGATAATTATACGTAAGATAATTAAAGATTATACACATTATTGTCTTAAAGTAACTCATTTAATATTTATTTTAAAATAATCTGTACATCCTCGTTATATATTGTTTTTTTATATACAGATATTTATATAAGGTAGAACTGATTTATACATAAAACATAAAAAAATCTTAATTACATATCTCTAAGTTTAATAATCTTATATATATGAACAAATATATTTAAAACCAACAATAGGACTTATACCTGAGCATGATTAGCTACTTGATGCAATAAGAAGCTCCCCATCATGATCTGGCCACGAAGAGCAAGACCCGGCAGGTGGACTACATAGTGGGCGGTAAGAAAAAGAAGAAAGAAGCTTCTTACCACAGCTGAGCCAGTGATCAACAATTTGGCAGCCCTCTTTACAATATCTGAGTTCAATGCCAGTGACATATTTAATTACCATAATTCATATTCAATCGTATCTTAACAACTTGTATTATCTTGACATAATATCAAATAGCTTGACTTGAATAAACAAAAATAAAACAAAAAGTATTAAAAAACATGTAGAGTAAATGAGGATAAACGGTACTTTAATGTAACATTTGTAAAATAAATAAGGATAAAGTGTAATATAACGTGTTTTTGATTCCCTTCCACACATAACATTTAAAAAGATTGCACTAACTGTAAAATTATTAATCAGCAGGATTCTTTTACATTTATAAGAATTAAGTTTAACTTTTTTTATTTTTTTAAGTTTCTCTTTTAGTGTGTGTTTGTATTGATAAAAAGTTTAATTTTCTTTAGAAGAAATTAATACTGACTTATCTTATTATTTCATGTATTTATTGATGATTGTTTTCTAGTAACTGTACTGTGTTGGTCTGAACGAGAAAAAAGATGGAATGAAAGTGAAAATCGAGTGAAGATTGATGAAGCTTTTCATAAATTCAAAGATAATTGAACATCTTCGATTACAGCCATCGAAACATGATGAAAAAGAAAAAATAAAGATTTTTTCATAAGAGAGAACTGCAAATATATCAATATGTTTCAAAATGATTTCTTGTTATATGTGAAAAAATGTTGCATTTTTTTACAAAATTAAATGAATTTCGCAATCACATCACGATACAATTTTTTTTAGGGTCCTTGAATTTCGAATTAATGAGGTTCTACTATATTCTGTAGGTAGCCTTCACAATATGTATATACATAATAGATTTTTTGAGGGGGGTTTTTGTTGTGTTTTGCCTGTGTGTACTGTTATGGTTTTAAAAATTAAAAAAGTGCATGTTGCAATGATTGGATATAAATCTATATGCGAATAGATTGTTGGCAGGTACCTAATACATTTTGAAAATACAATAAACTTTGGAAGCTGATAAATCTGATGAAAATTTAAATCCCTTAACTTTTGGATTCTAATTAGAGTTTTTATCTTGACTGATTTTAAAGGAATTATAGGTCTTTCCATTTAAGAAATACAATCTAATGTATTGTAAGCCATGCATACGGCATACATTGTTTCGTTGTGTTGGTGTTTATGGATATAAACAATAAAAAATGTGCCTCATACGTACCGCTTACACAAACTTATTTGATTGTCTTTCCTAAATGCAAAGAGGATTTCTAAGAGGACACACTAGGATTTCGCATAAGATTGAGAGGGGGTTACATCACCTTAAGGCATCAAAAATATATTCAATTAATATCTTTGAAAATTTCAAAATGACTGAGTTATGTGATGTCCCGCATTGCTCCTTCCTGGTTTGTTTGAATTGAGAAAATAAATTATTTTCTTGTTAAATTATGTAATATCTATGATGTAGCATATTAAAAAAAAATTGTGCAAATGAAGCAGTTCAAAAATAATTCAATTTTTTTCCTTAAAAATCGGTTTTAAAAATTCATAATAAGCAAACGGTGGATTTTATCAAAAAAAAATTATGCTATGATAAGCAATGTCATAAATAATATTGTAAAAAGTGTCCAAAATTTAACAAAATCGGCCCAATAGTTTTTGAGAAATTATATCCACCAGTCTGAAAATGAGTTTCGAAAAATAAAATAGTAATAAAATTTGTTTAAAAATTTACGCTAGCTTCAAATTGCTATTACAAATCTTTTGTTTGGAATTTTGGAATAAGTGACGATACATTATTTTAAAAACTTCAATCTGTGAGATTGAGCAAAAAAGAGATTTTTCGAAAATGTCAAAGGGGTGTAGTAAACCTTTAATCATAACTGATGTATATATTTTTTCAATTACTATTCTTAGCTTATTACAAACTTTATTAATGTTAAATTACCAGCAAAAGTTTTTGACGATAATAAGACTTATTTATTACATGAAATTTTTTTTTAAATCCACGCTTATATTAATTTAATGTATTAAAAGTAAAAAAAAAATATTTCGGCCAAAAAATATACCTCACTCTCCAAATAAATGGTGGGAGCTTACGAATTGATACAGATTACAGAATTCTGTTGTTAATAGAGGGAAAGCACCCATGCTTTTATTTGGAGAGTGAAGCGAAACTTTTCTGTCTGAAAATTTACTTTTTAGTTCCTACTTACAGTAAAATATAAATGTGGTTTAAAAAAAAAACATTTTTTAATATTTTTCGCCATCTTTTGGTGAGCTCAATAGCTAACTTCCCATATAAAACTTTGATTACTTAATTATGATGGATTAATTGATTAATAATCCGATAATTGATTCATGTATTGTCATCAAAAATACATCAAAGTGTGCAAAAATTTCAGCTCAATTGGACATTAGAAAGCGGGTGAAATATCAATTATAAATTCCGTCCAGACAAAGAGACAAAAACAGGTGAAGCTTAAATAAGCTTGCTAAAATGCTGCCCTCATTAATGCATTGATCGGAGCTTTGATTTGATAATTGCCAATGCGCACATTCAGCGCAAACTCATTTACAATTATTCCAAAGGAAAGTTTTGTTTTTTCAGTATTTATAGTGAAGTTGTTATCATGTGACCAACAGGTAATAAATTATGAGATTACAATCTCATTGCGGTGATTGTTTTACTTTCTGAATGTTTTTACTATATGCAATTATGGCTGCGTCACCTGCAAATATGAAAACTTCAGATTCTTCCACAAAGGGCGGTAGGTTTTTCACATATGTAAGGTATTCAACCGATCTTATCGCAGATCCTTACATTAATCCTTTCTTCAGAATTTGGCTCTTGCTGAGTTGATCATTTATTTTAACAAAGAATTTATTGTTTTTTTATAAAATTAAAAAAGTAATTTTAAAATATACTATGCGTACCAATTGTTTCTAATGCTTTTATTAATTTTGTAGGGCAGATTAGTAGTTTCTACTGCTATCCCTTATCATATTGGGTTGGGGTCCATAAAAGGTTCCAACTTTTCCTGTCTTGGGCTTCGCTCTCCACGTCAGCCCTATTTAGTTGCAACCTTTCTTCGCGACATTCCTCCAACTGCTTCCGCCAGCTCCTCCTAGGACGGCCCCTTGGTCTTCTGCCTTCTGGTCTTGCCTGGAATATCTGTTTTGGCAGTCTATGTGCAGCATCCGCAAGATATGTCCCACTCACCGTAACTGTGATTTCTCGATAAATGTCAATAAGGTTTCTACAACTATTCTCTTATTTGAATATTTTTGATTCTGTCTCTTCTGGTAACCCCTACTATTCCTCGAAGAAATTTCATCTCGGCAGCTTGTAGCCTTGAGCGAGTTCTTTCAGTCAAGATCCAGTGCTTGTGGCCAGATTAATAGTATCAGGACGTAAAATTTATTATGAAACTTTTCAGAATAATGTATGAAACCAATGCTGTTTGGAGTGTATAAGATTATATTTTATAATACATTAATTCCTCCAAGGAATAAAAATTCCTCAACTAACGAGGCATAGCAATGACGAATACACTAATATTAAAAATAATAAGATTTTATATGTCACATTAAAGTTGGATAGAAATTTCCTTTACACCTATACTTAGATTATAAGAGGCATGATTTGTTGTGTTGGACCGACATATTCACCTATAAATTAATTAATGAATGAATACATGAGGAAATTAAAATGTTACTGCCAGTTGTTGGCCAACAAACTAACATTGTAGTATGTCTATGATTACCAAATATTTTGGACCTTAAGGTCTCTGGTATGATACGAGCGGCATAGCTTCAGTGCGTCAATGTGCCTGAGTAGTGAGGGACGTATTGACGGTAGAGTAATGAGCTTAGTTATATCGTGGCCAGTGCCCCTCACCACTCTGGCGCACCGATAGTCTGACACTCTGCTGCTCGCCGCTCGTATCGTACCCGAGGCCTAAAGGTCCACAGTACCAACAGAGTGAAACTGCATCAATAGACCGAAGAATCATTTTATACTGAGCTTTACTCAACCTAAAATATAAGAATTATGTTCTTTATTGAATTATTATTCTTTTACTACAAACAGGAGAAAACTATTAATTTTTTCTTGTGTGCAAATCCCGTTTTGTTTTATTAAATTTATATGCATCCAGTCATAGCACACAATGTGACAATTTTTGAAGCCAGTTACATTGGACACTTATCATAACTTCGGGAGCATGCAAGTTTATAAATACAGTCGATTAATAAATCACTGGGATCGCCTTGTATACAAGACAGTTTATATGAAGTCAATTTTGTAATGGCATGATCTCGACTTGTTCTACAATTGCATATATTTCACGATTGCAACAGCCGTCTTTACACTACATAACTTTTATTTTACTGGTTTTAACCACCATTTTTTTTTAATATGGAATGACTGACAGCTACAACCATTGATGTAAGTTTATTATATCATTGGCTACAACTGTCCATCGTCCCAATACATACTGTCACATTCACTAAAAACACGATACTACACATTATTTTTAATTTGGCTTTATTTTTGTGTATGCCTTTGAAAATGCAGAATACAAATATATCTGACATACTATTGCACATTATGTCGAATGTATATCAGAGTATATCAAATATATGTATAGGTATGTAAATTCAGAATATAAAATGAACTGTTTTTGGGACTTTAAAGAATCAATATACATACAGAATGAAAGATATTCTATCACTTGTAATGTTGTTTTATTTTAACTAAGTATCAATGGAATCAGGATTTTAAATCTTTGCTTGCTTTATTATGATGTTCATCATCAAACATTATCATGTTCATCATCAAACACTCGATGTGCAAGAGCGGATCCAGCTTTGGCGCCAGGGGGGGGGGTCACATAGTCGTGGTCAAGTCACAAGAAGTTATAATTTAGGGCCTGGACCCAGCTCAAAGGGGGTCATGACCCCCATGACCCCCCCCCCTGGATCTGCCCTTGTCGATGTGGTGTTTGAATTTCCATATTAGATTTATAAACAAATTTATAAATAACTATTGATACCGGCAATATCAAAGATATATAATATATGATAAGCGAAGGATGATACCGCATAACTTAAATTAGAGCATTGATAAGGATGCATCTCATAAATATATTCTAAAATCATTATATTTGAAATTAATCAAAGAAAAACTTTTCTTTATTATAATTAATTAATTAATTTAATTGTTTGTAAACAAAAATTCTCAAAAAAGCCTACGTCATTGGTAGCTAAATGAATCTAATACTCACACTTGTTTTTGCATAAATAGTTTTATCGCAATCTTCCATTCATGCGCCGATTTTTTTGATTGATTGTCATGTCGTCTTCTAGAAACTTGAACAGAAAGGTACGAGAAGGCGAGAAACTAAACTCCTGTTCCTGTACAAGCTACAGCATATTTCATATTATAGCGTGAGCAAAATGTTCAATTTTGTTATTTTTGGTAAATGCAAACAAACCAAAAAAATACCTAATGCTGTTAATATTGTCCTAAATTTTGTCTACAATCTTAAGTAAGCATGTAATACCGCATTCGCTTATTATTCTCATTTGACCTGAATATCTGGTACGAGATTTTATTACAAACAACAGAAAATGTGATAAAGGCAATATTGACACATAAAGGGGAAAATGGGCTATAAGGTTCACGTCATTAGGGCTAAATGAATCTTATATTTACACTTGTTTTTTTAGGTTCCATCATAGAATATTTGAACTTATACAAACAGCTAAGCAAAACGATATACCTGCTATACTAAATGTCTACAATAAGTAAGCATGTAATAACTTATTATGACCTGAATAAACTTATGTGATATATTTATGGGCTTAGTATTATGTAAGGTTCATCAGTTTTAACTTACTTGATATCCTCTATACATATCTAAAAAAAATCAACTTAGGTATATTTATGTTAAATGTAAGTATACTGTACTTGCTTATATATGTTTCATTCATTAATTTACCCAATATTTTCATTTATTTTCTTTTATTTATTCTTCTCTCAAGATCAGCCATCAAAGTAAGTAAGCATACAAGTAAGTAGGTAATGTTTATAAAATATAAACAATATTTCCTTATTGAGAATACAAACAAAACATCTGTCAACAAAAACTATAAAAAAATTACAAAGTGACAAACGGGAAGTCGTGGGAAAGTCCCCGATACGTCATTCGCAAACGCGTAATAGGGGCCGGTTGCGTTAACTTGATTTATAGTAATATTTCGTTCAAAGCATAAATTTTTACGAAAACGGGTTGTTTTATTGGTGGAAATCGCAAAATTCTTTGGATTCAACCGGTCCTAAGTCGACCTACGGTATTTTCTCATGCGGTTCATTGAATTTTGGTCATTCCTTCATTGTAACATCCGATTCTATCGATAACTGTTCATTGAGATATTTCTTTTACTGTACTGTAAAAATGTGGTTAATTAAACTAATCTGCGAACAAACATTTGGAGAAAGGGCACGACGTAATCCAATATACGGCCAATTAGCAGATTAGCAGCAAATTGAAATTGCAGCCCGAAGTTTGACGTAGATGCGCGTACCCGAAATCTCAGCTGCATTCTAAGGTCCCAAAATCTCTACCTATATTAATATGTAAAACGCAATGTGTTTTATATTTACGTGCGCTGTCTACACAAAATAATGTTCATTTTACACGTTGAGCCTACAAAGAAAAATAAGAAATATACTTTTTTTAATATATAAGTAGGTATGAGTATACTGCCGCCGCAGCCACCAAATATTTAAAAAAAAACACCGTGACCCTCCCAATTTTCGCTCGTCACTAAATACCACGATATTTTAAGTGTATTTTGATTTTTTTCACATTATATATCAATTTCATACGAATACCATTGCTGTATCGCACCTTTGCGGAAAGTCTGTGATATTTCGAAATGAATGATTTTACAGGAGACTACTTTCAAACTTTTGAATGAGAGTAATATTTTGTCTTTTTCTTTCATTACTCAGCCGTTTGTGGGGCAAACGATGCCATTTTTTTGGAGTTCATAGAAGTCGACGCGGCGGTTTGTTCGCAAAAAAATAAAACATTTTCTCGAAATATCACAGTATTTCCGCAAAGGTGCGATATGTACCGCATCCAAAATAGATAAAATGCATTTTTCTTTTCAGAAATGTTCAATGTCATTTCGCCGCTCACCGGACACCGGTCACTTCTATCTTTTATGTCATAATATGTTTCGACTGTCAAAAATCAATTATCTGCAGTACATACAATTTATTTTGCTGTTTTTGTCCGATTTGTAAACTTTGTCCAGATTACTCTACATTCCTCTGGGGAAAAAAAAGATATACCCCAGCTGCCGGCCCAGTAGCGTCTTAGTGTCAAAACTATTCAGCGATTGTTTTGCAAAATATACAAATAATGTCGACTGACAGATAGGATTATTATCAGTCATTGCAAGCCGTTTCTAATATAACTTTCTCAGTACATCATTAGAGCTTTGCCATATTAATAGTGAAAGTGATAAAAAATATTGTTTTTGGAATCGCTCCTCTAAAAATCAGGTGAAGACAATGAAAGAACTATGTTGGCTGACAAAGAAACAATGCGCGTATTTATGTATAGAGGTTTTTAAAATTACAATAGGAATTGGAAATTTTGAGTGTGGTGTTGATTGTTTTGCCTTCATTTTTAGAGTTAAATACATTTATAAAAGCTTTTATAATGAACTCCTTGCTTCCCTTCATTATTGTGTTCAAAGCTGCCCACCTCTTCAGGAACTGAAAATAATGTTACACTATTTATTCGAAAAGTCTGAAAACTCATGATTATTTAAATGTCTCATATGTTCTGTGTATAGTTTTCTGGGATATTCTGCCTTGTATATGTGGGAACCGATACGTTGGCCAGAGAGGTCACATATACATGGCAGAATATCCGAGAAAACTATACTCAGAAGATTATGAACGGCCGTGAAAATCTAAGGACAGTCTCATATGTTCTTTGACTCAGATGGCTCTGATGTTAAAATTTCGACTTGTTCAGCTTTTGTTTCCGAAATTGGTTAGATAAATATAAAAAATCAAGTGGTTTTAATGTATACATAGGGTGTCTCGTAGCCAGTATTCCTCATTAAATTTTGAATAGAAAATATTTTTTACACTTGGGTGAAGTGTCGACATAAAAGTTTGCAAATGTTTTTCAATATTTACGATTTATTTTCTGTTAAACCAAGTATTTAATTTACTGGAGTGGTAGTACAACTATCACTACATCAACTTATATGGAATATTAAAAACTTATTATTATACAAGTAAAATAAAATGATTAAAACCTTGCAGAAATTTTAAAAATATTATTTTTGCAAGGTTTATTTAATTTGAGTCGTGTTGAAGCAAATGAATTTTAAATATATTTTTAAATATAATTCAACATTTTACGGTAAATAAGTCAAAAATATTGAAAAAAATTGCAAAGTTAGGTGTCGAGTAAGGAGTAATTATCGACATTTCACCCAAAACGTAAAAATATTTTTTATTTAAAATTTAATGAGGAAAGTTTTTGCTACTAGCTATGAGACACCCTCTATATGATGTGTGGGGTATAAAAGCAAAGGCAGTAAAAGGCAACAATATCCAAAAAAAATTAAAAATGTTTATTACTAATTTAGAATGTACTGTATTATAGATTTTATGTACTTATCCCTTCCAAAATCATGTTACCCATAAACTTATATGCTGTATTTCCTATAAAACTTCAAATTCAGTAAATTCTAAATTAATATTATATAATAATAATTATAATAATAATCCTCGATGACCGCATTAATTTTTTTTTGATATTTCTTTTATACCCCACATAGGTATATTACATAAACAAAATTTGATCACTTACAAATTTTATTGCAATATTAATAACCACAACATATTAAACTCAGAATTATTAAAACACGTGTACTGTGTGTTTTGATGAGTAAATAATTCCGAGTTTATTACCCTTTGATAAGAAACTGCTTACAAATACAAATGCACTTAATGAATATTATTTAATGGCAAATCTTGGTGTGTGTTGCACGTTCGTAACATAACTAAGTAATTTAGTTAATTTAAAATACTTTCTTAGTGTCATAAAATCCATCTCATTTTCAAATAATGTGATAATCAAATAATTATTTTAAGAAAGATAACCTAAAAATTGGTTGATTTGAGCATACTATAATGTACTAACTTATCCACAACAATCAATATTTAATGAGAAACGCAGCCTCTAAAGACAGGTAATTAATTGAATAGACCAATTCAAGCACATGAATCATTCAGTAATATCCAGTTTCACATATCTACAACACCCACTACAGCATTAATCAATGTTTTCACACGGTTTATACATTCTGAGGCAAAAAGGTTTCATTTTTCATCACTCTAAATTAATAATCTCTTTTATCTAAATCAAACATTACTTTAATTTAAATTTAGAGACACTTTTAATGCTATAGTATAATTTTTGACCTACTTTTCCGTTTCTTATCTGCAGTGTATAGTATCGAAAATATCATCTAGGGCAGCCATACTCAACCTGTGGCCCGCGGGCCACATGCGGCCCGCCAAGCTTTTATGTGCGGCCCGAAGCACATTTAATATCAGGAACGTGATTAAAAAAATCTGGCATTGTACGTGTATGTCTTGATATATGCGCGAACAAAAAGAAAAACTACTGTCATTTTAAAACCAGCGATTTCTATGGTTTAGGAACGAATTTGTTTCAACCATAGATAGTTTCAACCACATAGTGTAAGTTTTGTGTTTGTCGTAATTTTTTAGCCATTTTTTAGTGATCTTCGTATTCTACATTCATCCATGACTGTCAGTAAAATCTCGTGTTCCAATGTTTTCAGATTCTTTTTTGAAATCTATAAATTTTATTCCTACTTTTTTTTATCATTCAAATAATCCACACAATATTTGGAGTATACCCAAATCTTTATACAAACTGGTATTGCATACATCGTGCCTTTACGGTTTCCCGCCACAATGTGGTCTATGCAACTCTGGACCCTTTTTCGTTTTATAATATCGTCCTCCGTTACGTCTGTAATAAGGTATTAGAATCAAATCATATTTACGTATGCGTTTATCAATCTATTGTTTTTGTTAAAACGCTTTACAAAAATAAACGCTTGGATATATGTTTTCATTATTGTATTTTGAGTGTACAGATGAAAATAAATTAATGTAGGAAGACAAGCGATGAGTTATTATCGTTCTGTTATAGTTAAAAAAATATCTGTTAATTAATCAAGCGGCGGCGGCCTAATCTTGAATCAATAAATACTGTTTTTCTCTGTACAATTTTTTTTCCGTCATGACGGTATAACGTTGCGGCCCGCGTAACTTAGAAAACATGTGAATGTGGCCCGAAGAAAAAAAAGGTTGAGTACCGCTGATTTAGGGTGACCAAATTTCATACTATATAAACCTTGAGATTGATGAGTAAAGAAATATGATCACAGTGCGCATTTTTGACAAAGGAATATTTTATTTAGGAAATGTTGTCAGATGTTGTCTGGATGCTTATATTCAGGTTAATTTTAACACACCTCTTCCGCTTCATACTTGTTGAATATTGAATCTCTGACATTTTAGTGTATTTTAGAGTTAATTTTGAGAGTAAACGATAAGCGATATGCTCTAAATCTGTGGCAATATATAAAGTTAATTTTATTTACATTTATGTAAGCGACTTATGATTAAATTGATTTTAGATATACATAATTCAGAAAAATTATAACCAATCCCTGAGCCTAGTGAGTCATTTTTGAAAACCTTAAACCTGGTCACCCTAATCTCATCATGGAATGCAGGGTCAAACTATAGTCTAATGATCCTTATACAATAATGTTTGAAAGTCATAGATTGAGACAATACTCAGGCATTTTTTAGAATACGTGGTATAAAAATAACATTCCGAAAAATACTTCTTAGTGTATTCTTCAATTGATTGAGGTGTTTGTTGTGAAACATTTATAATAAATTGTTTTTTGACTTTATGTACATATGTTCTAAGAACACAATTACTGGATTTTGTCCACAAAGGGATAATCATTAATTAAGATTAATTATAGAAGTCTCACAGAGACGAAACTATTTATATGGGAAATGTGTGGTCTTTGTAAGGTGCATTATATAAAGTGATCACTTAAGCCAGTTAATACAGGTCATAAGCCTTGTGCTCACTCTATAAAGACTTCCATACATGTTTCCCACAAAAAAAGCATTGTCTCTATGAGACTTCTTCCAAATGCAGTCACCGAAGATTACTAATTTAGAAAGTACTGAATTATAGATTTTATGAATCTATCCCTTCCAAAATCATGTTTCCTATAAATTTATAGGCTGTATTTCCTATAAAATCTCGAATTCAGTACATTGTAAATGAACAATCCTCGTTGACTGCATTCAGTTTTTTTTAATGTTGCTGCCATTGCTTTTATACACCACAAATAATATATTTTAATTATTTTTCTCTTTCAGAGAATATGTGGGGGTTATGGGACTTGGCCTTTATAGTTTTTGGCCTGGTCAGCGTCGCGCTGTGGTATGCCAACCATCTGAATAGCTACTTTCGACATCGCGGTGTCGTCAGTACCAAGAACCCTTTACCATTTTTAGGGCACATGTTAAGGATATTTCTAGGAAAGGAACACATACTGCAGACTGTGTACAGAGCGTACCATTCTCATCCAGATGATAAGTAAGTACACAGCATGATAGATGAATGTAAGCAAATCAGAAGATGCTTGTAACTCCTGCGTGTCGGTGGTGTAACGTAGGTCTACATGTCATGGAAAATATGAAATATCTACCTTATTTACGAAAAATAAAACGTCACATTTTTTGCAATCATCAAATAGACATTTTCACACCAAAATGACTAAATTAAATTTTTACGAATTTACGGATTTTTTAATTAAAAAATATTTATTCATTATTCTTGTATTTTCGGCCAGTGTGTAAAAGACAGCAGAATATTGCATGTCGCAATTAAATCGAGCAAGAAAGAGCACCACGATACCACACATTTTATGTAGGACAGAGATGGCGATTGCTTGGGTTTCGGTGAAATAGAAAACAATATCGAAAAAGCACGGTAGAGTCGGGTAACACGTGTTAGACAAACACAGACTTCAGTCGCCGCGTTGTTGTATTTAGTTGGTAATGATGAGTCGGCGTGAGTGCACGCAAATTCGATATGCCATGATTTTATGATAATTTACTAAAATAATGCAAATATGTATGTTTACCTTACATAATTATATAAAGGGACCTTTAAAAAGTCTTATCTGTATTGAAAATATATATTTTTTACCACATATTAAAAACTATGTCGATTTTTAATCATGTAACACTGTGTTACACTACCGTTCCCGAAGGTATTTTTAGCACAGTCTTTTGAGAGTTAAAAAAGTATATATAGCTTGTATTTTGTTTCATATATTTGCACCTTGTATGTGATTCCGCTTGTGTAATTCAAGAGAATTACTTGTTATGTATTTTTTACCACGCTTATATGAACTTCACTTGTTTGTCTGGACGGAATCTTATAATCAATATTTCACCTACTTCCCAATGTCTAATCGAGCTGAAATTTTGCACACAGACGTATTCTCAATGAGAATACATGAATCAATTATCAGATTCACTTATAAATCAATTAATCTACCATAATTAATTTATCAAAGTTTTATGTTGGAAATAAGTCAATGAGCTCACCAAAATATAGCGCTAGTTTCCTACCAAAGTGGTTTTGTAAAAAATTTTATACTTCACAAGCTCATTCAGAAATGAGTTGGCTTTATACATTCTAAGACGGACTTCAGTCAAATGTAATCCTAAGGATTTACTAAGGTTTTAGCATAATTGGGTGAATTTAGCGAATTTAAACTTTAATTTCACAAGTAAATACTTCAAGTGCGAAAGGCAGTGAGCACAAAATCGATTACAAGATTCGTTAAAATTAAAAAGTAGAAAATTATATTAAAAAAAAAAATTTAACCACGCTTATATTTAAGTGTACTAAAAAGTAAAAAATTAATATTCGGCCAAAATCTTTTTGTCTCACTTCAAAGTAAAAGCGTGGGCGCTTCCCCACCATCAACAACAGAATTCTGTAATCTATATCCATATCGTAAGCGTCCACTCTTTATTTGGAGAGGTGAAATGGCTAAAAATTTTTTTTTACTTTTAGTACATTTAAATGTGTGGTTTTTAAAAAAAAATGTAATTTATTTATAATATGTAATTAATTATTTCACCGTTCAAACAGAAACTTTCCACATAAACCCAAGGCTCCGGCTCGTATTAGGACTATGACACCCATGGAAGGAACAGGTTAATCCGATCCTCTAGAGAAGAAATGTAAAAGATATCAAATTAACTTTTTAGTCCGATGTTTCTTGGACAGTTTCACAATTTTGAAAAAAATTGTAAAATTATCCTTCATGCTAAATAATTAATATTTATCATTTCAGATTCTTCGGATTTTATGCCTTTAACACTCCCACAATTGTAATCAAAGATTTGGATTTAATCAAAAAGATTACAGTAAAAGATTTTGATAGCTTTTTAGACCATAAAGTTTTCATGGATGAAGATGCCGATCCTTTGTTTGGAAAAAACTTATTCTTTTTGAAAGGTAGATACATATATAAGAAACAATATAAAACTTACAAAATAAGATTTACAATAGTATACAGTGGGAAATGTTAAAATGAAAAGCAGTAAACATGAAACTAGTCTTAACAGCATTGTATGTGATTTCATACATAAATTTTCTTTTAGCATGAAACAAATAACGATTTGCACAAAAACTTTTTATGTCTTAAAAGAACATAAAAATATATAAGTTTATGGATCGGATCATCGCACAATTGTTTACTGCTTGTGACTCAACTTGTCTTAGCTTCTCCTTAAATTGCCACAAAAATTCTATTTTATTCTATAAACATTGTATGAATAAATATAATTTAGGTGCGAGGATGAACGCTTTAGCATTAAAGTAATGCAGAACTGGGTGGCGAAAGTACAGGGCAGGTATGCGAGCTTTTGGGTCCCTTTTCATTGTAGTTAATATGTATTATGATTCCTAGTACTTAAGTTATCACAGGTGTTATTATTAGCAAGGATCTGTATTATGATGGCTAGCTACACTTATATCAAAGATGTCCATATGTAGTCATTTAATTGTAATTTTAATAGAAAATAGTATCTTCTTCAATATGTCTATACCACCAATTTTAATTTTTAGTTTACATTGTATCCTAATAAAGGGATCATTGGCCCGGAGACATGTTGATTATTCAATAAATAGTGTGTTTATACTACTAGGTGTTTTCTTTTTGTTAGCATCAAAATAATATCTACTAAATAAAAGTAAAAACTAACGTTGTAATTGTAATTTAAACGAACGCTTACTTTAATCCAACTTTAAACAACCGGCCTTAAGTTGACTTTGTATGAAACTATGATTTATTAATTACTAACGCCAACCGGTTTTGCTTGACTCATTCTTGGTCAGGGCATAATTAAAAACGAAAAAAAAAAATTTTTAGTTGTTAATAATGCCCTGGCGAAGCTTGAGTCAAGTGAAACCGTTTGACATTAGTAATAAATCATGGTTTCATATAAAGTTGACGTGTTTTATTTTAATATATCAAACCACAAAGTTCTTGCCTTCTACCAAAAAATTATTTTAAATGACAATATTAGAAAGAGTAAAAAATCACCAAGTATATAAATCCAAAGTACCAGATTGTAAATAAAAATAAATTACGTACTTATATATCAACAGAAAAATCAATGCTGACAACATTTTAATAGAGATGCGAACATGGAATACATGTCACATCAATCAATATTATTATTCTTGCTACCATTTTCAAACTACGCTTGTGCTATGAATTTATTTTCACTGAATAAATGAAATGATAAACAATGTGTTTATTTTTAGGACAAAAGTGGAGAGACATGAGAATAGCAATGAGTCCAGCATACACGGGTTCCAAGATGAAAAATATGCTGCCCTTTGTATTAGAATGCGCCGAGCAGATGATTGTCTATTTTAAAAAGCAAGCACAAGATCATAAAATTACAACAGGTACATATAAACTGATTTGAGCAAGAATCAATGTATGTATGTATATGTATTTGTACATGTGTGTAAGAAATAACGGACCTTTGGCCGGCAGAAACACATTTATCCATACACTATACTTACTCTGCCTTCAAAGTAGTACCCCTGGTAATGCACACGGTCCCATTATTGTTGGAAATACTTCTGGAATATGTATTTTGGAATGGTATACAGCTGGACCGCATATTCTGCATAATGCCTTCTCTTGATCCAAATCGGATCTCCTTTAGCGGCATTTAAAACATGGGGAACACCCAAAAATCACGCGGAGCCATTTCAGGAAAGTACGGAACCTGGCAATGTACATCGAAAAATTGCAAATTGAATCATATTTTCCCATAAGACCGCATAGAAATTTACGAGATGTATTCAGTAATCACCATGTATACTTTATCAAAGTCTTATGTTATGCGTAAAAACTTTGTAATAAGACAAAACCTTTCCAGATGCCAAAGTTGGGAAGTGTTTTGTTCTTTAGTAATAGAAATGTGGCGGTCTTTGTATAAGCATAATAAATATTGCGTTTTCAAAATGATTTCTTGAAATATGCCAAAATGCAGACATTTGTCACAGAATTTCTTTTTTTCCATGAATTTTTTTAATTTTGGCGAATTTCGCAATCGCATCGCGATTTTTGATTTTTCGGAATAATTTTTAGTCCTTTGCGACATACATCAATACATTTTAGCTCACAAAATTCTTTTTTTTTTTTTAATTTGACAAAATTGAAAAAATATTTAGATTTTTTCGCAAATGAGAACAACAAATATAATGTACTTTAGTAATATAAATGTCGCTGGCTTCGTATTAGCATAATAAATATTGCATTTTAAAAATGATTTCTTGAAATATTTAAGAATACAGACGTTTTTTATTAAATTAATGACCTTTTTCACGAGTTTTACAATTTTGGCGAATTTCGCAATCGTATTGCGATTTTCAGTTTTTTTTTGTTTGTTTGAATTTCGAATTAACGGGGTTTCGCATTATTCGAAATGTTTTTTGGGTCCTTTGAATTTCAAATTAATGAGGTTTTACTGCACTTAGAATTGGACAAGTGTTACTCCTTATGTATGCTCTTGAATATAAACACCAGTGGCGTGCAGTGGATATAAACTTAGGTTATGCTGTGACCGACTATATACCTAATTAGAAATATATATATATATATATATATAATATTTATAGTGTATGCTTAATAATTCTATATACATATACCTATAAGGGTATATACATTTAAAAATATTTTTTAATTTTAACTATATATAATGAACAATTTTGAGTAGCTTCAATCCACAAAAATAACTGCACTATAAAAGAAGTATTGTAAACAATATTTCCTAAATAAATAAATATTTTATATAGGTATAGCTAATACGGTGAAAAATTCCAATATATTTCGAAGACGATTTATATATAATTAAATCAGGAACAATACTAATTTCAGATATACGTTTCTTTTCACAAAAATAAATAAAACATTTTATGATATCATTATATATGACAAATGATATTTGTCGTATTCGTATTTACATTTATCACAGAAAAGACATAAAATTTACACCGAAAGTTTTGGGTGGAATTTGTAAAAAATAACATTTCTGCATGACGTGCGCCTGGCATAGGACCTTTCGAAGAAGGACGCTACTACACAAAACTCGCAGCATTAAAAATACACAGTTTTTTTCTCGACTTGACTATATCTGTGGAACAAATTGGTTGGCGAAATAAATGAAGAATTGACATGAAGTGCAGAAAATTCGGAAATAAATCTTCTAGCCGTAGAACGAATTACGGCTAGAATTTTAAATAATAAAAAAACAGATACGGCACGTTAAATGGAAACGTCAGAAATAAAACTTCTAGCCGTAGACAAATTACGGCTAGAATTTTATAATATCAACTTTTTCTTAAGATAAGGATTATTTAATTAATATTTGTTTCTCAGAATCTTTACCAATGAACAGCTTTTTTGCTCGTATGCGCTGCATGCCACTGATAAACACCACTATAATTATAAGGCAAGAGAATGCCTGATTTATATTTTCTGTAAGGGGGCATATCGAGTAATGCTTATGCAAACCAGATTTCATTCTTATGTTTTTTATGCAAAACAAATCGATACTCTAGATATGTTATACAATACGATACTCTAGATATGTTAGATATGTTATATAGATATTTGTATTAATTCATTCATAATTACATTCATTCATATTCATTCATCACATATCATCAAATTTATTCATAATTACAATGACTTGTAGATTGAGAAAATAATATTTAGTTATTTTGTAACTCGAGGTAATGAATATCTGCAAGTGGAAATGAAGGACATCTTCACCAGATTTACCAATGACGTAATCGCCTCTACGGCTTTTGGTGTGCAAGTGAATTCTCTGGAAGAAAAAACCAACAAATTTTATTTAATGGGTAAAAAGGCAACAGACTTCAGCGGAGTGCAGTTCTTGAAATTCTTTGGATACTCAGCATGCCCAAAACTCATGAAGGTAAAATTAAAAAATTGTTTTATTACATACTTCTAAGCAACTTTGATTTTTTGACAAGGCTTTCGTTTTGCAGTATTTAAATGGATTAGACTTGTCTCATAATCGCGTAAAGTTTAAAAATATCATTAATTTATAATGAACTTTGTATGCAGCAGTAGGTGTAAACTGTTACATATCAACATTTACCTATAAACAGGGTTCGAAAAAATCCGATTTTTATACTAAAAATCAAAAAATCGGATTTTTTTATACATATCCGATGTATATAAAAAAAAATCCAAACTTTTTTCTCCTTTTTTGCACACGTCGATTGATACAAACTCGAAAGAATTAGGAAATTTTTTTTTTTATTTTGTACATGAGTATTAAATAAATACATGGCATACTGAAAAAGGCTTATATGTATATGCAATTATTATATCTAAGTTATAAAAGTTGCTCTTTCTAATGAAGTATTATGGGTGATTGTTTCGCTGTGTGAAATATCGATATTTTTTGCCATTCGAAATTCGAACTTAGTGTGTCGTTATATAGCGTATATCAAAAAAACAACCACAGCTCTTTTTAAAATACAACAAGCGCCATCTAGTAATGACCATAGATATCAAAAAAAAAACCTGTAGCACTTAATACAACTAGTACCATCTATTAACGACCGCAGAAATTTTTTTGGATATATATCAAAAATAAAAATCAAGCCATAAATATTGTGATATATATATTATGATATATAGCTGTGGATATATATACCTGTAAATATCTTAGACAAAAGATCAAAGTCTCACTCTTGGACACATTATAGTCCACATGGAGTGTTTCTCCTGAAGTAACCAGAAACGGTAGAAACCTTATTCATACTCACACGTTTCCTAATGTTGAGTGCTGAGATTTTACTGTAGGTACCTGAGCACTAACCTATGGTTACAAAATTGATAGAATAGTTTTGAATGTGGTTAATTTACATTGTCTTTTCTAAAAAAAACAATATTCTTTGAAAATAAAATGTTATTGTTTGTTCAGTTTCTAGGTATATCTTTGTTTCCTGAGAATGTGAAGATGTTTTTCCGAAATGTGGTGCGAGATGCTATGAGCGCTCGCGAGCATGCAGGCTGCGTCCGCCCCGACATGATTCACCTCCTCATGTTGGCTAAGAAGGGTTCCCTCAACTATGACAATGACCCCAACAATATAGATGAATCAGATTTTGCAGCTTACAAAGAGAATACAAGAAAAGAAGAGATAGTCAAGAGAGGTGCGGTATTTCATTGTTTAAAGAAATATGCAGTGACAGGAAAAATCAGATTTTTAAATTTATATAGCCTTATTCTTTAAAAAAGTAACTCATAGAAACCAAGTTTTTATTATACTCCCTTTCTTTGTAAAATATAACAACAATTAAAGACGAATTAAAACATATATCATAACACTAAACTTACAGTAATTTAATATATATCTAAAATGTCAGATGTTTTGAGCTTTGATAAGACACTTCATGCTTTGAAGATTAAATTCAAAAAACATTTGTCAGTCAATTTAGATTTTCGACATTCGTAGTGAAGTACCTATTATGTATACTGACGGAGTAATTCAAATTTAGAAAATATTCTGCGACATTATCGGGCTGCTGTTGCCAATAATCAAACTTTTCTAATGATTCCAATTTGAAAAAACCAATAAAAATTTTAAAAATCCTGAATTATATAATAATTATTAATTTTTTTTAACGAAAATTTGATAGATCTTCTTGATCGTCGTCACGAGTCTACTTGCCAAGTTTCAGCTCGATTGGATCACAGGAAAAGGGTTAAAATCGATCCAAAGTTTTTTCGAGGCAAGCAAGCAGACGCCATGAGTTAAAAGAAAGGAAGTAATAAGATTTGTGTAATAGCAATTGTTATTCCAAAACTCAAATATATAATACTTCTATCAAATGTCAATATTCCTATCATTATGAAGAAAATATTGGTTTTAATTTAATATTTTAACTCTATGGATGAATAAATTAGTAGATATGTGTGGTATTTTTAAACTGATTTTTAACAATTTTTAAAATAATATTAGTATGTAGGTACTTGTTTCATGTAATATTCATTGAACATTTATATTTTAGCCAAAACTCTAGATTTCTATGAATGGTTTACGTAATGATAGAAATCTGATTTGACAACAACATATCACATTAATTAAGTTATTATACAAGCATAAATAAATATGTCCTATTTATGAGTGTTGCGATAACTATCTCTATTATAATTCGCATTATTTCTCTTTACATTAAATCTCGCAATTTTAAGAATAGGGTATTGAATTAAATTAATATTAAAGGATCAGTTGTTAAATTTGTAAGAATGTTAAGTCAAGAGAGCAATATTTTTTCATATTCAGACACCAGACGATATGTTCATAACAATTGTGCAAAATACAACATTGACATCTTTATGTTTATGCCAACATTGACGTTTTTATGTTTAGATAAAAGATGGTAAATTATGTTGATACAAACGAGTTTTCCTTACAGACTGGACCCATGACGACTTGACAGCCCAAGCAGTAGCATTCTTGTTGGCTGGATTCGATACATCATCAACGCTCCTGTGTTTCACAGCTTACGAGCTAGCCTTAAATCCCAATATCCAGAAGAGATTGCAGGAAGAAATTGACAGTGTAATGAATTTGACAGGCGGAAAATTAACATACGGAGAATTGCAAAAGATGAAATATATGGAAATGGTAGTATCAGGTAAGGGGTTGAGAAAGCGAATAATTTGTAAGAAATTGTAATTAAAATCCTTTAAATGCCATGGGCTTGTTTACGCGCCAAACCAAGATATAATTACACTCACTTTTCAACCTTGCAGAGACAGGATTAAGCATGATTATCAATGCTGTACATTTAAAATCAATCTGATGTTTGTGGATGACAGTTCCCAGCAGTTTGTACTGAAACCTGTCACTAACCTGTGTGGCAATAAAAATTTTAAAACCTCTGGCATTTAAAAGGTTCATATTTTACGATTATATGAGTATTCTATTTTGAGCTGCATAACACCATAAATATTATTTAATAAACAAATGTGTGTGTGCCTAGCATAAATTTAAAGTACATACATATTACTTTTATGAGATGTACATTTTCAGAATCACTGAGAATGTGGCCACCAGACAGTCAGCTGGAGAGAGTGTGTTCCAGACCCTACACATTACCACCACAGAATGATATGACTACAGTAAGATACCAGGTAAGTATCAAATAATATTTTCTGTGATTAATCACAAAAATAATATTTTTACACCTTCAACCTTTCCCTCGGTGCTAAAATTAAAACTAGCATTCTGGAGCTTTAAACTCAGTGTACATGTAGACTTTGTTCAATTTTTATGTCGGATAAATATGAATAGTCGATATATACGTAATGAATATATCATCGCTTAAGTTCTAACACTAAGTTTCTAAGAAAAAAAAATATCGAAATGAGTTGTCCGTGTCATTGAATAGAGAATCGAGAGACGCGTCGTTTGACCAATTAAAATCAAAGCGATTTAACCAAAGGTGACTCGTTATTCCAAAAACGAAAACAGCATATAACAGTGCGGACCACAATATTACGTAAATTACTATTTTAGTAATTTTGAGTTACATGGTGTTAGAACTTAAGTTATGATATGTTTCAATTATTGTGTAGAAGTGTTAAAAATGGGTCATCCCAAATGACGGCGTAAACAGCGAAGATCCGCCATCATCGACACATTGCACACCATGTGCTGCGCTCCTCACACCACTCACTATTCTATATATACACATGTTGACAAATTAACATTTTAAGAAAACATTTTTTTTGTGATGTCAGATAAATACTTGTTATTAATTTATTGAATTACGTAAATATATACCAGAGAAATAACTAAAATAATAACTCTGTATTTAGTATATATATTTACAGAGATATTCACATAATTAGAGGCAATGTCACCTTAATTTACAACACCAGAGAGGAAAGGTTGACAACATTTAAAAAATATATTAAGTTTCCAATTACACGGCATTAAAAAATAAAAAAACAATCATTCACATTTACAGGTAAGAAAGGATGATGACATTTGGATACCTATTTACTCCATCCACCACGATGCTAAATACCACCCGGATCCTGAAACATTCAATCCGGAGAGGTTTTCTGATGAGAACAAGCGTTTTATGCAGCCATTTTCATTTATTCCATTCGGTGTTGGTCCGCGAGTTTGTATAGGTGATTATTTCCAATGCTTGTACTGTCTATTTTCTCATATTTTGCCTTTGTACGCCAGAACCATAAGTAACATTCCACACTGCAAACCATTCCCTAGTTACCCTTTGTTGTTTTCCAAAAAGTATCTCCTTTCTTGGTTATTCAAAACAAAAAATATTAAAATGTAAAAAACTGATTTATTTAAAAATATAAATAACTTTTTCATTCCAATGTACCCCAACTGTCTCTGTAGATGTTTTAGAATTTTTTTAGAACCATGTACATTTTAATGTTTTAGAATTCTTATGGAGAATCTCAATGAGGTGAATGATTACAAAAATATGCTTGGTTAAATAAATAACAAGAATTTCATTATTCTTGTGTATTTCACCAAATAAGTATTTAATAGTGAAGATATTTTAACCATTGTTTGAGATTTGTGTCTGATTGTATTAATGATCAGTTACTGATTTTTTGTAATGCGTCAGGCAACCTTTCGTTGCCACAATCATTTGTTGGACAACAATCGTCGATACAATCCGATACAAATGTTAAATAACAATACCATGAGTAATCGGTTTGACCATCATTAATATTTTATTCCTAGAGCAAATGTTTTCTCACTGCAAACATAGATGGCAGCATCCTAAGAATATTTGTGATATTTATTTTAATAATTCCAAAATATAACAGAAATGTTTAATTTCAGGCGCACGATTCGCAGTCATGGAAGCAAAAGCAATGATATTCCACCTTTTGGCATCCTTTGACATTATAATCACACCAAAGACAACAATACCACTCAATATAGCTGCTGACACATTCACATTACATTCCGCAGATGGATTTTGGTTGGGCATGAAACTGAGAGAATCAAAATAAGTTTTTTATATTCCACCTTTATTTCACTTTATTACAGAACAAAAATATGAATACGAACAGTACAAAAATCCTGAAAGAAATATGAGACTTAAGATCTCCGATTTGTGTAAACTTATTGACAAGCGGATAATTGAATCGCTGAACACATTAATCGTTTCAACTTCATGGTTCAGCACCTTAATAAAAATAATTATGTAAGTAGATAATTACAAAAAAATATACTGTACATTCAATATATGTTAAGGTAATTATTTAAAATTCTAGATATATAGAGTAAAACCTCGTTAATTCGAAATTCAAGGGACCAAAAAAGAAACATTTCTAATTACGCGGAACCCCATTAATTCGAAATTCAAGGTAAAAAAAAATAAAAATCGCAATACAATTGCAGAATTAACCAAAAATCGTAAAACTCGGGAAAAAAGAAATTAATTTGGTGAAAAATGTCTGCATTTTTGCATATTTTAAGAAATCATTTTGAAAATGCAATATTTATTATGCTAATACGAATATCGCGACATTTCTATTACTAAAGTAGGTACCCGATATTGATACATTTGTTGTTCTTACTCTGTTGAAAAAATATTTTGTTGCGTAAAAAACAAAATATTTTTTCAATTTCGTCAAATTTAAAAATGAATATCGAATTTTTGAACTAAAATGTAATGATTTATGCCTTAAGAGGCTAAAAATTATTTAAAAAAATAAAAAATCGCGATGCGATTGCGTAATTTGCCAAAAATTTTATTCATAAAAAGTCATTAATTTGGTGAAAAACGTCTGTATTTTTGTGTATTTCAAGAAATTATTTCGAAAAAACAATATTTATTAAGATAATACAAAGATCGCCACATTTTTATTACTAGTAAGTATCTGTATTGACATATCTGTTGTTCTCACTTATGAAAAAAATTGAAATATTTTTTCAATTTCGTCAAATTTCAAAAAATTTCGAATTTTGTGAACTATAACATATTGATTTATGGCACAAGGGGCTAAAAATTATTTCAAATTACGAATTACCGGGGTTTTCAAATTATCGGGGTTAATCTACTATGAAATTAATATTTTGGGACTTGTGGGTTTTAAAAATTTAAAATTATGGCAAATTTCAAATTATCGGGGTTCTAATTTTATCGGGGTTTTACTGTATTATAGAACAGGTCGGAAATATTTGAGATTCTAGATATTATAGAACAAATCGGAAAAATCGATTCATTGCGAGACTTGCAAACGAAATTAATTGATTTACCGTTTGTCCATATTGGACCACATCTGATGTAAATATTATGGAATTAGTATATGTATTAATACTATCACTAATCTGGTACATTTATTTATAACAAGAAATGTGTATAGTCACTTCTCACACTAATTTTATTTTCATATGCAGATGTCTCGTAGCTAGTAGCAAAAACTTTGAGGAGTTAAGGAGGTAAGCAACATTAAAGTTTGCATTTTTTTCTCAATATTTCTGACCTATCTTCTTTAAAATAAAAGATCTTATTTGCTTTGATATAAATCAAATAAAATTATTAAACGTTGCCGAAAAATTCTGCATGGTTCTTCAAATTTCTGCATGGTTCTAATCATTTTATTTGACTTGTATCAAAGCAAATGAATTTTAAATACGCCATATAAGCTACTTAGGTTTTACAAAAAATAGATCAGAAATATTGAAACAAAAATGCAAACATTGATGTCATTTATTGTATTATATGTCCTTTATTGTCTGCATTTCACGCAGTGTAATAAATATTTTCTAATCAAAATTGAGTGAAGCCACCCCAAAGTTTTTGCTACTATTGGGTTGTTCGGAAAGTAATTTCATTTTTGTTGATTTAAATGAAAGACGACTTTCTTATAGTGTATAAATATTTTATTTGATTAATATATTCACCGTTTTGATCCAATACCTTATGCCATCTTTCTGACAGTAGCATGATTCCACGCTCATAAAATTCCTGACTTTGCTGACAAACAACTGATATAAGGCATTTTTAACGTCCTCACCTGAGTAAAGGTTCTGCTGTTTAAAAAAATTTGCAGAGACCGGAACAAATAATAATCAGAAGGTGTCATATATAACACGCCAATATGGTGGGTGTGGTAGCACATCTCATCCAAGCTGTAAAAGCTTTTGATGAATAACTAAACTTCTATGAGATCTTGCATTATTCTATGGTTCTCATTATTCAATTGGCCTTCCAGAACGTGGTGCATCTTTAACATCAAAATTGCTGGAACGAAATTTCGCAAACCTGTCTTGGCCCTAGTGGTCTGTCAATACATCTTCTCCTTACACATTGAATTTTTTTTTTTGCTTGAACAGCATTTTTACATTTTCTATGGTAAAAAAGTAAAATATGAAGCATAATGCTGCTTTCGACTCTCCATATTTGATAGGGCACCTAACAAAAACCTTAGCATAGAATCCGACAAAATTTTTCACAAACAAGCCTTGCTGTACCAGCTGTCAAAATATATAACGACTATACTGCTCAAGTGTGAAGTTAGCCATGAAAAATTCAATAGTGTCATCTGTTGGAAAAAAACAAAAATTATTTTCCTTACAACAACCTTATAGCTACAAGATACCCTGTATAAATAATAAATATAAAATAAATATATTTAATTTGGGTCTATATGTAATTCTAATTCATTACCCTATTACTCATTGTCAGACAGAGCTTAGTTTAATGTAAAGCATTATACAGACGTCTCGTAACTAGTAGCAAAATCAGGTGGATTTCTGCCTTGAAAATGAGTTGAAAATGTTCAAGCAACCATGACCATGTCAATTTTATGGAGATATGAATATCAAATTTGGCATTTTTTTTTAATATTTCCGACTTATTTTTTTGCAAAAAGTTGAACTATTATTACAGTATCTTATAAAATAATCTATTTTCAATTTTTGAAGGTTTTTATCATTTCATTCAAATTGTACTAAAGCAAATGAATTTTTCATAACCGATATAAGTAACTGTGATGATAGTTCAATTTTTTACAAAAGTCATACATACTGAAAAAAAATGCAAACTTTCATATTGCATTTCTCCAAAACTATTGATTTATTTATTGGTTCATGGTTGCTTGAACATTTTCGACTCATTATCAAGGCAGGAAACCACCTGTAAAATTTTTGCTACTACCTATGAGACGTCCTGTATAGAGTTCAGAAATATATATAATACATAGGTACTCTATGTATTATATATATGTATAATACATAGGTACCTACATATATACCTATATAATAATAGATCTTGCAGTATTCTTGAATTCTGTTTGATGTTAAAAATATTTTAATGATGATGTTGATTTTTAATTGTATTAAACTATTTACCTAATTTGTTTGTTAATGGCAAAAAACTTTACAAAATGTATATAAACAGCATATAACTTACATTAGAAATATATGATTTATGTTAAGTTGCAATTTTTGTTATTATTTGATGTAATAAATGTTTAAAGACTTTTATAATAAAATTATTAAAATTACATGTGTTTCATTTAATGAATTTTATAATTTTTTTGCATAAGTTATGAATCCCACAATGACTTTTAGGCTAAAGCCCCCCCAATTAAGGAATCAATATTTGTTATTTTTTCATAATAATACAGACCGTTTTGTCGAAACCTGTATAAAATTCTCACAAAATTAAAACTCGATCATGGTGGTGAAAATACGAAGTTCGATCAAAAAATAAGCTGAATTTTAAATTTTTTCAAAAAAATCTTTATTTTTTCATTAATATTTACTCCATCCCCTTCAAAGCAGTCCCTACTCAGATATAATGCATTTGTGGCATCGCTTTTTGATTTGAACACAATTTTTGATACGGCATTAGGCACATTCGGCGATTGTCTTTATCCTGTCAATGTTGGCAATCATCTTTTCATGTTTTTTTCATCTTTGGGAACAGAAAGAAATTACAATTGGCCATGTTCGGCGAATACAGAGGCCAGAAGTTTTAAAATATTTATTCGATCTTCCCTCTGAAGTTACCTGGATGTCAATGTAAAGTGTCTCAACCAACTGGAACCTCAAATTTTGTATCACATCTCAATTTTCGCAATCGTCTTCATTGGCCTACAATCCGACGACACCAAGGGCGAATCCAGGGGGTGGTCATGGGGGTCATGCCCCCCCTGGGCTGGGTCCAGGACCTAGGTGGACCTGGACCCAGCCCTAAATTATAACTTCTTGTGACTTGACCACGACTATGTGACTCCCCCTGGCGCCAAATCTAGATCCGCTCTTGGACGACACCATCCATGTTTGTTTTTCAACCCTCACTCACCTCAGTACCTGAAATCTAAACTCAACTTTCTATCTAATCCTGGTGTTCCACTGCATTCAGCTAACATTACTTTTACTAACCATCTCCATTTATAATAGGAAAATTTCACATATTACAAATACCAATAAAAACACACGAAATAGATTCATAAATATTAATTATATTCTGTGAATCAGTAAGTATAATGTGGGGTAATGTTTTCATTCATAATCTATATAAATAAAAATGTGAATGTTTGTACAATATCGCTAATCTCTGAAAGTTCTTCACCAATTGCTTTGAAATTTTGGCACAATGTAACATTTAAATATGCGGATGTTTTTATGTACCTTCTTTGTTTTTATATACCAACCATTTATTTATGTAAATAAAAATGTAAATGTTCGATTGTTCAAAATCTTAAAACTCCTAAAGTTCTTCAACTATTGCTTTGAAATTTTGAGACAAAGTTGCATTCGAATTCGCACAAATTATTTGAAAAAAAAAGGCGCCGGTACCTACCCTCTCAATATTGATAAATATTTAGATATAAAATTTTCCGAATTCAAATTTTTTGATTACATTCGGTTGTCTTTGCTTAAATAAAACGTTTGAACCGATGAGAAAGTGCAGCCAATCATATCATGATATTTCAAAATAAAGGACATTTATGTATACTGTCTATGATTAATTTTCAATTTTGATACTTCTGAGCTAATCGTTCATATCATCATAATAATCATTAATATTGCATATAAATATTAAACACAATAACAATAAACTGCTACAAATCCAAAATAAAGTGGATTCATTGTAGAAACACGGTAAGTAAGTTTTTTTAGAGACTTTCAAAACAATGGAATCTTTGTTTCCCCTCACAAACTTATTTTTTACTTAATCCTTAACCTATACAACGCTGGGTACGACCAGTTAGTTCTTACTATAAAATCCTTAAAAATACAACTCCATTAAAACACATATGATTGGTCATGACATCAATTTGCATGTTTGGTGTAGTACCATAGTATTTATACATCTGGGTACCATACAATTGTGATCTACATATTCGTTTCTAGTGAAATTAAGTGTTCTGGCGGGAATTTAAAACATTCAAAATCATTTTTATACTCTTAATATGTAATACATATATAAATATTATATATATATATATATATATAATATTATATATATATATAAAAGTAACTCTTAGTATGTAATAATATATATATATATAAAAACCAAGTTTTTATTATACTCGCTTTCTTATTTACTAGTGGAAACTGGTTTGGCGCTTAACCTACGCGTTGGCCTTCGGTCGAGCGACGCTACGAAAGAGAGTAATAAAAAATTTCCAAAAATCCAAAATTAGGTATATTATAATCAGGTTCCGTGTCTACCAGACGCGTTGAAATATTTTCATACGACTTAGTAAGTTGTATGAAAAAACCATTAAAAATTTGAAAAATTCAAAAATTTATTAATTTTTTATCGAAAATTTGACAGATCTTCTTGATCGTCGCCACGAGTCTGCTTGCAATGTTTCAGCTCGGGATCACGGGAAAAGGGTTAAAAATCGATCCAAATTTTTTCATCAAGCAAGCAGACGCCATAAAGGGAGGAAAAAGAGGAAATTTTAGTAAACCACTATAAATTGTAATAACCCTCTCTACACCAGAAATATAAGCGTAAACAGTTCACATACGTACCGTGCGAAACATGGGGTTGGGGGCGGGGCTGCGTTTGTCCTGTTGAACTTGACCTAATTATTTCCGGCTGCTAGTCCTATGCTATGGTGCACCTGCGTAGCATCTTTTTACTGGTCGATATTAAGTAATGCGTATGTAATGATACTTGCACAATGGCATATTGATGTGCTCTTGGTGTTAGTTGTGAAAGTGACTATTTTGAACGTTATGTGCGCGATACTCACCATCATCCGCGAGACTTGAACCAGTGAGGTAATAATTGTTAATTGTCTGATTTAAATGATTTTATATTTAAAAATATTTTTTTTTTGCTTTGTCTATTTCCAAACTGCTGTTGTGCCGTCTATTTGTTTTAATTGAATAAATATTTTTACGACTTTATAAATTGTATTACTAATCAAAAAATTATAGTTTTCTCAAAATATTTTTTTCTCAATTGTCAATGAATGCTTATAACGGCAATTAAAGTCCAGTTTAGTTATTATTATCAGTGCTTCTTTCAACGCTAGCATTAATATTCAAATATTGCATTTTGTGCAAAAGATAATTACAAATACATAGAATGCAATCAGCACTAAACATGCTAAGCAATTTAGCGTTTCTACAAATCCCTGAATATCAATCAAATTTTTTTTAAATTTGTTATGAAAAATTTTTGCTGTTATTAAAAAATTGATATAAAAAATATGTATTTTTTACAAACCAATCGCCTGTGGTAACCAGGAATGAATCGGTGATCTCCATGAATGAGGATTATATATCTATCCGGCACGCATCTTATTCTAAACCGAACAAGCAGTGTTAGTCAAAGTTCAAATTAAAATTGTAATTAAGTTAAGGTAGAAGTTAAAGTGATTATTTTCTGCACGTTGACAAGATTAATGTACATTCTAGTCCATACTCTACTACACAGATAATTATTTATACAGTAGACTCCCGACTCCATGACGAATTTCAAAACTCAATTCCAATCAACATATAGCCAAAGGCCCAAGATTTTCTGAATTTTTTGTGATTTTTCATTTTACAAAAAAACCATGAAACCATGCATATATTAAAAAAAAACACACACATTCATATTATCTTATCGTAAGTGTCGAAATGCATTAATTTTTAATCATTTAAGTAAAAAAAAAAACTTTTTTTATCTTTCGTATAATAAATTATTAGAGACAACACTACTATTATTATTTTATGCCTACCTAATAATCTTCTTCTGTGTGGTATATTTTGTTGCACGGCACGGCACAAAACGGAACATCGCACTCATAACACATAAATATGATTCACTTTCACACACACACATATTTCAAATAAATGCAACATAATTGCGTGTATTTTTGTTAATAAATCACTGTTAGTACCAAGTGAATCATAAACCAACAAAAACCGACAAATATTGCAAAACATATCATATATATTTGTGTATACGTGTAGAAATAAATAGAATATCGAACTAAAATGAATCGTATTTGTTGCACGGCACGGCACACAACGGAACATCACACTCATAAAGTATAAATATGATTTTTTTTCTATATTCTGTGAATATGATACACTTTCACACACATACATATTTCAAATAAACGCAACATAATTGCGTGTACTTTTGCGTGTGTTAATAAATCACTGTTAGTATTCAATTGAATCATAAACTAACAAAAACCGACAAACATCGTATGTTTGTGTATACGTGAACAAATAAATCGAAAAGAATAAATCGTATTTCCCGCGCAATTTGTGCGTGACCTTGAATGACGGAATACAGTAAAACCTCGTTAATTCGAGATTCAAGGGACCCAAAAAATAAATTTCGAATTATAGGGGCCCCCGATTTTTAGGTACAAAAAAAAATTGCGGTGCGATTGTGAAATTCACCAAAAATCGTTAAACTTTTGAAAAACCGTTAATTTTGTTAAATTTATGTTTATATTTAAAGAAATCACTTGGAAAACTCAATATTTATTATGTTAATGCAAAGATCGCGGTATTTTGACTTATTTGCTGTTCTCACTTGCGAAAAAACCTTTTTTATGGAACGCTTCTTCAATCTTCACACGAGTTTAACTTTTGATTCCGCCTTTTTTCCGGTTCAAACGTGGTTCAAACCAACAATTACGGTTAATGCACGGTTACTAGAAATACAATTGTCAATAAATACGTGAAACAATAAGATAAGTCACTAATAACATCTTACAAAAAAAAAATTATCATTTTAATAACACAAACACGGCGATTAGAAAAAAATCGAACTAAAGACAAATTTAAGAACATTTTAAAAAATTCAAAACGCGTTTAGGTATCAGGACTATCCGCGCATATCAAGGCAGCCAACCGAAGAAAGCATACACAGAATTCCCCAATTTTAGGGATTGCGACACAATATGTATATAATAGAGAAAGGGGGCATTCCGTAAGGTACAGTTGCCGGCAAACTTCTTGAAATTCTTTCACGTGGTGGGGGAATGCGCAGAAGACGAAATTTAGGTCTCTTTGGTGGAAAGGTAGATGCGCAAACTTCCCCCCACTACGCCGTAGAACTTCAAGACTTTTGCCGGCTACTGTACTGTGGATTGATTGCGAAATACGCCAATAATCATAAAACTCATGAAAAACCCATTAATTTTGTGAAAAATGTCTGTTTTTCATATTTCAAGAAATCATTTCGAAAATGCAATGTTTATTATGCTAATACAAAGATCGCGACATTTCAAAGTACCCGATATTGACATATTTGTTGTTCTCACTTGTGAAAAAACTCAAAATATTTTTTCAATTTTGTCAAATTCCAAAAAAAATCGAATTACGCGAACTAAAATGTATTGATTTGCGGCGCAAGGGGCTAAAAAATATTTCGGATTACAAATTACCGGGGTCTTCGAAGTATCGGGGTCATTTTACTATGAAATTCACAATTTGGGACTTACAACTTTTAAAAATTTCCAATTATGGCGAATTTCGAATTATTGGGTTCCGAATTAACAGGGTTTTACTGTATTTGAATTTCGATTGTACAACACGCGTTCGGGGCGCCATCTACAACTTTCCTATACGATTTTGACGGCAAAAAAACTTCTATTTCGATTGTCGCGCGATTTGTGTATTCAGATAGCCGCGGTTAATCGATTTGTGTGCGCGCGCGAATAATAAATGTCAGTTTGACAGCTCCGGTGCCGTTCTCCATCTTTGAATATCAAAGATAAATTCGCTTTACTTTGTGTGTAATTACTTTGTGAACTACGGCCGTCTTCCATAGCAAGACGCAAAAATATCATTCTGTCAGTTCATTTTTGGTGAATAAATACCTACTTACCTAAAATACTCTTTTTTTCCAACGTGTCTTCGCCATTTCCAAATATCTCCACCAACTCCCACCAAGCTTGATTCTTGGCAATTTTATTTGAGTAATCCTCACATTGAAGATCCCACATTGCAGGTCTTTTCTCCACTTCAACAATAAAAAGTTCAGTGTCCAAGCGATCCATAACGAGCTGACGCGTGCTTCTGTTGTGACAGGAGCACGCGGGCGCCGCACGATTCTATTTTCTAGCGGCGTTTGATTAACCGCGCGGTTATGCCTGAACGATTACATACAAACCTACATAAATAAGACCCGCGCGGATACTACGCGATTCTGAAACCGCGCGGTTCCCGCTGTGTCTGAACCTACCTACCAAGGGGTTATTCTGCCTAGTGAAATTTATTTTGTTTAAGTACCTGGATTACATATTTTAACGAAGTTTAGACAAAATATTTGATTATGGAATTAAATATTTTGGATGACAGCACTGATCCTTTGCAAATAGCTTTTTTTTTACTCAACGTTTTTTCTGAATACAGTAATTATGGGATGAGATGATAGCCACCCAAACTTTATCATTTTTCTAAAAAAGTATACAATGAAAGATAATGATTGTTTCCCACGCTTTTGTTTGATACATCAGCATTCAGAATATGTTAAAATATTTAAAATTTTCGAGTTTTGGAGGCCTTTAAAATCACCGGGCAACCTAGTACTAGAAAGCAAATTGTTTTGGGGTTATTTTGCCTGGTGTAGGGCTGTCAAAATGTTATCTTAGATCATTAAAAATATTACAGGGGTATTTGTAAATCATTAATAACCTCGCAGGACTATATTTCTGCCTTGATTATGAGTCGAAAATGTTCAAGCAACCATGACCTTATACCAATAGTTATGGAGATATGCGGCATCAAAGTTGTCATTTTTTTTCAATATTTCTGATTTATTTTTGTAAAACGTTGGACTATCATAACAGTGACTTATATCGAATATGAAAAATTTATTCCCCTTAATACAATTCAAATAAAATAATAAAAACCTTCAAACTTCTGTGGGATTTTTATTATTTTATATAACTTGTATTGAAATTAATGAATTTTTCGTAATCAATTTAAGCTACTGTAATGATAGTTCAATGGTTTGTAAAAAATAAGTCAGAAATATTGAAAAAAATGAAAATTTTGATCTCGCACATCTACATACCTATTGATATTAGGTCATGGTTGCTTGAACATTTTTGACTCATAATCAAGGTAGGAATATAGTCCTGCGAGGTTATTAATGTTTTCCAAATAACCCTGTACCTATATATGATGCCAAAATATTTCGATTCCACCACAATCTACTGATCAATCAATCGGTCCTTAAGGAACTACAGTCAAAATGTATTCAGAGATGGCGCCACCATTTGTTCAACGCACACACGAGAGGTGTCTTCTATTTGCACAAATCCCCGAGAATTCAAGCCCAATTATTACGTTCTAGAGGGTTTTTGCTTAGAATTTGTTACCCCTTCAAATTCATGTAAAATATAAAACACACAATATTTATTATAATAAGTAACTTGTACAAGTGTAAATGTTAGAGAGCTGACGCACTTGTAGTTGTAGATTAGGCGGTCTAGCCACATGTAAAGTACTCAGAGTATCGTAGACTCTAAGGAATCGAAAAAAAAATCCCGATTATGCTCTGAAATGACTGCACATGCGTTCGCAGTACACTTATGAAAAATTACTAAAAATATTTGTATAGTTCAGAATAAATATGATTTGGTATGTGCTGCTTCGTTTTAACAATTTTCGGGCATCATACAGAGGTCTTCTTTTTAAAAGTAAAAATTGAAATTAAACAATACATGGGTATATTGCCACGACTGAAAATTGAACCTACCAACAACTATGTTGACTATTACATCACAAATTGTTGTGAGAACGACAGCATAAATTCATTAGATGTAAGTACCTACTGAAAGAATTTTAAAATATTTGATGCTGTAGTTGGGCGCAACCCTGAATGCATTTCTTGAATTGTATGAAATTTTCAATAAACCATGGGGTAATATTATCTACCTATTAATTGAAGCGATTTGGTAATAGATACAGATGAAAGATGAAAATTGATTAAAGATATAGGTAGGTATTTTAAATGCTCTTAACACTTGTCATTGGTATTACTCGAATTCTCAAACTGTAAGTATGTTGTTTTTAATGTAGGCAAAATAACCCCAAGCATGGGGTAATTTTGCCTAAATTTTTAGAAGTTAAATAAGTGTATTAAAATAAAATTTGGTGCTACCAGCTATAGAGAAATACTTAAAATAAAGGGTATATAGCACATAAAATAATATGGCGATTGACCCAATAGTACAAAAAATAATGAAAAAACACGATCTAGTACTAAAGCCAGGCAGAATATCCCCGTTTGACGGTACTTAACTCAGGATATTAAATATTAACATTAAAAATTATGTAGCGATGAAAAATTGCTATCTTTTAAGTGCATGCAAAACTCCCTTTCAAAACAGTGAGAAAAGGCTTGATAACCCTTGTGACCCACGCTTTATCTCCCTCTTGGGATATTTCAGTTCAAAGCCTTTTTTGTCCCAGAGCACACAACTACAGAGAGATAAGAAAATTATCTCCGGTGCTCTCTGATATTGTGTAAACATTGTATTTTTTCAAACAATACGAATGTTACAAATATTTGATACACGAAAACATTGTCACCTGTACGCTGTGCAAATAGCATTCTAAAAAAGGAAATTTAAACTCTTATAAAAAAATCGGAGACAAATTAACATTATAGCTGTTTGATGCGTCGAGAATTATTATCAATGTTTTGATATTTGTGTTAACGAGTAGCTTTAAAAGACTGGTTTAATTAAGTAAATGTGACAACACAGAAAATAAGGTAAGTAAATATTTATGGTTTCTTTTTTTATATTTTGTTGAATTAGGTTAAGATTTTTATTCGTATAAAATAAAGAACATTTAATAAATATATGAATTTTAAAAATATTTTGCCTATTAATTTGACTATTAATAGAACACTATATAATATTAAAAATTAAAATAATCGTTTACCAGTGTAATATACATATCTATATTTAAGGCAATGTGTAATTTGTTTTAAAATATTATCTGTAGATATATTTTACATTTTGGGTTTTCAGTGATTGTCTCTATTTTACACTCTCTTTGGTATATATATGCATATATTTTTTTATATTCTGGATCAATTCTGTCATTGGTGGAGCTCACTTATTGGTGTAGACGGAGCACTTATTAAATAAAATGATTTGGAAATTAACAAGCCCTTAAAATATAATTTTAGAAAATGACTTGGAGCTTCTGGGACTGGGCAATACTGGTGGGGGTCTTACTCGGATCCTTGATCTCGTACGGACACTGGCTCAATGGCCACTTTAAGCGGAAAGGTGTCAAATATATTGAATCAACAATTCCATTCTTCGGACACATGTGGAATATATTCCTGGGCAAGGAGCACTTTATAGAAGCCGTTTACAAGACTTACAACATGCACAGCGATCAAAAGTTAGTTAAGTATTGTAATAATCATTTTCATCTATGTTTTGCACTATGAAGATACTCTCGTGATTATTATGACATACCTGCTATCCATGTATTTAACAATCAACTTAAACATCAATCGATATATGTATATATACCTCATTACATTGTATCATACATACAATAGTTTTACATCCCTATTGTCATTGAGTGTAGACGCATAGCCTAGCAATAAAATTATACATTAATAATATTTCAAAAAATAATTTTAAACAAAGCAGACTTTGATTCTAATACATAATAATTTTGAATTCTTAATATTGTTGAATGACACGATAAATAAGTTTTTAATCTCTTAAAAATTCATAGATAAACAAAAATACATGTAGTTATATTAATTTTAATATTTAAATATAATGACCTTTTTTTTTGTACAGCTGTGCTTTCTACCACCAACTTTTTGTTACCTTATTTCAATGTTCAAAAATACCAAATAATATAGAAAATTAGCAACACAATTTTTTCATTGTTTTCATTAGTGGATACAATTACTTTTAGGTATATTGGCTTCTATGCTTTTCGAAATCGCATTATTATTCTACGCGATCTCGAACTGATCAAGCAAGTTGGAGTCAAGGAGTTTGACAATTTTGTGGACCACAGAGTATTTATGGACGAGGAAGCTGATCCATTATTTGGAAAGAATTTGTTCTTCTTAAGGGGTACGCACATATAAAAATTTGCTTTTTATGTAATATTTATTATGACCACAAGAAAAATGGTTGAATCATAAATATAACAACATTTTTAAAGGACAAAAATGGAGGGATATGAGGGTTTCGATGAGTCCAGCATACACAGGCTCCAAAATGAAGAACATGTTTCCTATGATTGTGGAATGTGCAGAGCAAAGTGTTGAATACTTTAAAAAGAAAGCTGAAGAATCTCCCGCTAAAGGTTTGGAATCATTCTAAAATGAACCAATCCATTGTAGTCAAAACATTTATTTATCATTCTGCAATCATTTGTATTTCTTTATAAAATTTTCCAGACGTAGGATATGTAGAAGTGGAAATGAAGGATATATTCACAAGGTATACAAATGACGTGATAGCTTCTACTGCATTCGGAATGAAAGTGAATTCCATGGAAGACCAAAGTAATAAGTTCTATCTGATGGGGAAGAAAGCGACGGATTTCAGCGGCATACAGTTTCTTAAATTTCTTGGATACGGATCATTCCCCAAAATTATGAAGGTAGCATATCGATGGCTTAACATGCAAATCTGATATCTCCATTTTATCAACTTTACAGGAGGATAAAAAAACTGTTGCATTTATCTGGATTGTATAATACGAAAAATATTTAGATACAATGTTATATATATGGTGAATGGAATCATTTTGAGCACAACAATTACTAAATATTAACAGTCATACTACTTTTATTGACGTTTTTTGGAGTTAGCAATTATGTTTTGCTGGTAAAATCATGGTATTGGAATTATTATTGGAGTTAGCAAAATTGTGCATAATTTTGTTTTCTAAATTACGTTGTGGAATATAATAATAATGACACAAAATATACTTTTAAGGTATTTTATTTATATATGCATGACAAATAAAGATACAACTTTACATTTAAAAAATACAACTAAAAAATAAAATTATTATTACAACTATCTCTTCACAATAACAAACTTATACGCAACTAATAAAATATTATAATGTGATAATTAAAATTAAAAAATTAAAAACAACAATAAAAAGCAATGTAATGGTAAAATGAAGAAAGTAAAACAAATAAAATTAATCTTTAGTTACTCGTGTGGTATATTGTCATAAAATTCGTGGTAGTCATCAGGCATGATTATTTTCAAATCTTGCAGGTCATTAAATTTTCGTGCAGATATCTTAAGTCGTGTTTGATACAAGCTATTAAGATTAATTATAGGTTTGGCTGTATGATTTTTATTTTTTCTTTGTGGTAAAAGTGCCCAGGTATCGGAAAACCTGAGTTTATAAAAAATGTTACCATCAGGAGTATACAAAAGAGCTCGAATATCTGTAACCTTTGGATCACCTTTTGTTCTTCCTGGTCTGATTGATTTGAAAAATTCGATTTCCTGAAATTTTTTGAAAAATTTATGACTTAAATAGGTAACGTCATACTCAGATGATTTACTGGCTGCTTTGCAAATCCCATAGTATTCAGCGGGAGCAAATAGTGTTCTATTTTTTAATTGCCTTTCATTACAAGCATGCATGGTATCTGCTTCCATTTGGGTATGTCCCACCTCTAAATATTTTTGTTCTATTGTAATATTATGCATTATTGATGTGTTCAATAATGCATTGGATAGTACCGCGTTTCTATTTTGGTACGTACACCCATCGCTATAAAGAATTATTTTTACTCCCTCAGTATGTTCAATTTTGGTCAAAACCTTTTCAATTAAAAACCTAGAAATAATTGTGGCAAACTCTTCACCATTCAAACCACCTTCAGTCTCGTTCCACAAATAGCAGAATCCTTCTTTGGTTCGTATGTTATAAAAGCAAAGGTTATGAACACACATTTTAGATTTATAGTATAAAGATGAAACATTCGATTTTGGAGCCAGAAGGACAGCTTGCAGGTCCATTGTAAAAACATGATTTTCTTCTTCTTTATCCTTATTTTTCTCATTCCTAGACTCTTTTTTTTTCATTTGATGTAGATCATAATCCGAAATTGATATGTGTCCTTGTTTAAATGCAGCACACTTCTCGCACGCATCCTTTTTAGGTTGAAAGATGGATATATTTGCTCTATCCAAATATTTATGGAATGTACCAAATGAGAGAGGTGGCACATCTTTTGTCGCGCACCATTCAGTTTTATAAAAATTATGAAGGTCTGTCTTGGACCTCCACTCTGGTAACAAATATTTTTTAGAAGACGATTTTCTGCAATAGTGCGAGTCTAATTTAGGTAACGAATCTAAAAACATTTTAAGATTCTCGGTAGCTTCAATACATCGACCTCTTTCACCATTGTTTTTACTTACTGAGTTCTGCTGTTCTATTTCAAATGTATCGATTCGCTTTTTCCAGCTTAGCACGGTCATTCTATTTAAATCTAATGTGTTCAAAAACATTGTTTTACATACGCGAATTTCTTTATCATTCTTTCTTAGAAAATATAAGATAGAAGTAGATCTCCTAGATTTCTCTGGATCTTTTCGATCCCTCACTCTTTTTACTGGAATAAGCTTAACTATTCCATCAATAAACACCTTCTTTTCCTTCCAACTCATAGTCCAAAATTTACTAAATATATTTTTTCTTTCTTTATCTGATATAGATAAACATTTAAAGGCGCTTTTTGCGGAAATTTTACATTTACATCTTCCTTTAAGTTTTTTATCATTCTTCGGTATTCTATTACTCCATACGCCATTACTTTCTTTTTTTCTGCCAAAATATTTCTTTCCTTTCTCTCTGTTTTCCTTGTTTTTAGTAAGGAACCACGAAGAAACATCCACATCACACCTTTTCCTTCTTTTTTTTACTGTGGGTTGGTTTGCTTCATCAGAATCGTTGGAATCCGAATGTTCAGAATACGGCACTAACGAAGTTTTTATTCCATCATCATCACTTATGCAATCAATTGGATGACGTACACTGTTAGGTTGTGTTATTAATTCATTAAAATTTTGTTCATCGGCATAGGTAACTTCTGTAGAGACATTATCGAAACATGAATCGGATTGCGCTTCTAAAATTATAGATTTTGCTGGCCTCTTTAGATCCATATGTATATCAACAATCTCCACAAAATCTTTGTCCGGTAATACAATTGGCTTTTCCATAATTAATTGTGGATATTCTTGCAATCGAGGTAACAAGTTATCACTTTTTTCCTTCTTCGCTGCTAACTCAATCATCATTTTCCCTCTACTAGTCATCTGTAAAAATGTTATTTAAGAAAATATAATAATTAAATATGTAATTTCAAGGGTGGCAAATAAAGTAATCGAATTATATATATATAATCTCATTTTATGCATACTATTTTGTGAAAAATTGTAATTGTAAAATTGCTCCTTTCAAATGTCAGTGGAATACAAATATTCTTAATATTAGAAGAAATGCTAACTCCATTACATGATTATTAATGTATTTTATGGTAGAATTAGTAATGAAAATTTGTCACTAATTACATTAAAAACAAGGTTTCTACTTACGGCCACAGAAATAAACACTTTTTTCCCAGGTTACAGCAGTTGAAACTGAAACTTTTAAACAATATATGCAAAGCGTGCACAAAGATCACCTAACTGTCAGAGACTCGCATACAAAATGGTGGAGTTAGACAATTTGCAGTGTTGGCATCAACGACATAGGAGTTATCAAATTTTCTTGAATAGTTTTTTTGTAGGTACTCGATAATTTTGGAGAGCTCAGATTTTTATAGCATGTGTATTTGTTTGACGACAACAGAATGCCATTATTAAGTCATTTTGCCCCAAAAGTGGAGTTAGCAGATTTGCATGTTAAGCCGACGATATACTCTTTTTATTACAATAAATCAGCCTCTAATTTTTTTCATTTATTTGTTTGAGGCGTTTTCAAAACAATGAATACCCAAAATATATTATTTAAATTAAAAATTGTATTAATTTACTATTGTTTATTTTGTACGGTGAGGTGATGTTTGTCTCCTTAACTAGACTAAAGTCTATCCTAAGCTATAAAATACAATAAAAGAGTAAAAAAAATTAAAAACTATATATAGGTGTCTCGTAGCTATTACCAAAAACTTTGGGGAACCATCTTTATTAAATTTTGAATAGAAAATATTCTTTACACTTTGGGTGAAAGATGTTGAAACATTCTCATCATTTCTTAATTTAAAAACATACCTGCCTATAGATGTACCACTATAACTTGGCGTGCAAAGAAGGGCGTAAGTTGTTGCCAGGGTGTAAATTTATTACACAATACATAATGTACTGAATGTCCGGTGACTAGTGTCAGAGCCTTCAATAGAAATTTGGTCAGGTAACAGCGCGCTCCGCGGCGGCCGCCCTATCTGTCAAACTGTCAAACGGTAATATCGGTCCATTATTTGCTTTGCAGCTTCGCAAAACTTTAATACTTCATTGGCAATTGTTCTTGCACCTTCCCGGACTGTTTTGGATGTTTTGGACAAAATAATTCAGTGTATATTGGTAATCAAGATGACACAGCTCGCGCTCAAAGACGAGAATGAACTGAATGACAGGGCGAGAGGTTACCGGGCGGGGCGGGTTTTAGTTCCAAACTCGCCGCATGCCAATTTATGTTGGGCAGGCAATAGTAATTTTATTTCCAGTTTAAATTAAAACTGTACGCTTAACTATTCATTCAAAAGATGCTGCATGGATATGAAAAAACTAAAATGAATTAAAATTTCAGTTTTTCAAAATACCTCTTTTCACCGCTCCAGTGGCAAAGTTCTTCAGGAGCCTCGTACACGACACAATAGCAATCAGAGAGGCCCAAAAAGTGGTTCGACCAGATATGATCCACCAGCTAATGATGGCCCGTCAAGGCTCCCTTAAATACGACAATGAACCATCGGTAGCCGATGACACGGGATTTGCCACCATCAATAAATCTGCCATGAAACAGGAGGGCTCTAAAAGAGGTGAGTGATGTACAACTAAGAAACACAACAAAGTATTTAAAGTTATTTACTTATCTTAAAATTACACTTGTATTGACTTTAATTGTTGTATTTATTGTTGTATTGTATTTAATAATGGCATATTATAAACAATTATATACCTACTTTGAAATGAAAAAAAAAAACATTTAAATTAGTGTATAATTTTTCAATTTCATTTCCATTTCCAATAAATATGATATTTTTTAAAATTTAAACAAATAAAACTAAGGGCCGGTTGCATCAACTTGATTTATAGTATTATTTAGTTAAAAGCATAGATTTTTATAAAAACTGATTATCTGATTGGTGGAATATGCAACAATCAATGGTTTAAATGAAAGATTACTATTAATCAAGATGATGCGACTGGCCCTAACACCATAAATTTAAAAAATATAAACTTTTTGCAGAATGGACGGATGACGATCTAACGGCTCAGGCAATGGCTTTCCTACTGGCCGGATTTGACACGTCGTCTTCCCTTTTGTGTTTCATAGCCTACGAATTATCTCTGAATCCTGACATCCAAGCAAAATTGCAGGAAGAAATTGATGAAGTGCTATCGAGGAACGATGGAAATTTGACATATCTCGAATTAATGAAAATGAAATATATTGACATGGTTATCTCGGGTAGGTAAAATTGACATATTTGGAATTGTAATGATGAAAATAAAATATGTTGACATGCCTGTGTCGAATTAGTGGATACAAATAGCCATCGACTTACAATGTATCTGAAGAAATTGACGCCAAAAAATTGGCATAAAATATATCTGTGAAATAAACATGAGTAAAATGCAAACATATAAAAAAAATATGGATTGTAATATTTGTGTGTATCTATTTATATTTTTTATTAATTACACCTACATGTTTCGGAAAACCTTTTAAATGATTTGTAATGAAAAGGATTTTCCGAAACATGCAGGTGTAATTAATAAAAAATGTAAGTAGATACAATACACAAAATGGCTGATATAGCCAACATGATAGCCGACGTCCATTAAACGGACAGGGCACGAGAAGAAGAAGAAGAGGTTTTAATAATTTTATTTGATGTAGCAAAGCTCACTATAAATTACTGTCAGGATAGTCCAACATTTTACAAAAGATAAATTGGAAATTTTGTATTGTAAAATAAAATGAAAACTTTAATGTTGTTTACCTACCTTCTTAACTGTTGATATTCAATTAAATTATTCAAAATCAAATAGCTACGGGTCACCTTGTATATTTTTATACACAAAGATATTCGTGGCATGTTTTCTGCTAATTTGAATCCTGCTCAACCAATATTGATTAGTGGACCTAGGCCCAGTTGTTTCAAGTTGGATTAAAATAAAAGTTTGTTTAAAGTATAAACTTTTATAGAAATGGATCGTTTGATTAGTGGAGAATTCAAAAAATCTATGCTTTTAACGAACTTTTACTTTAATCCAACTTGAAACAACCGGCTCTTGGTGACCTTCATGTGTTTATATCCTCCTCGGACCCAGTGTCGCCTATAGGAGACATAGATCGACAGTTGGAAAAAATCTCTCAGATCAAGATTTGGCATTGTGCCCTTTTACAAATTAATTAAGCTAACCACCAATAGATATTATTAGAAGTTGACCAACGTAAATTGGTGTGCGGCGACTTTGAAACTAAAACCGGCCCCGCCCACAGCCGGCAGTAACCCCTCGCCCTGTCATTCAGTTCAATCTAGTATTTGCGCGTGAGCTGTGACATCTTGATTACCAATATACACTGAATTATTATGTCCAAAACAGTCCGGGAAGGTGCAAGAACAATTGCTAATGAAGTATTACAGTTTTGCGAAGCCGAAAAAGCAAATAATGAACCAATATTACCGTTTGACAGGACTCTAGATAGAACGGCCGCCATTACTGGTTTGTTTCTCTAGTGTTGCCTGACCAAATTACTATTATGATATCATAAAATATATTTGTCAATGTCAATGTATATTATGTATTGTGTAATAAATTTACACCCTGGCAACTTCTATTTCGCGACAGGGACGCCCTCCCTCGCATGCCAATTTATACTGGTGGTACTCTAGTAGTATGTTGAATCCCAAATTTGAAATGTTTTAAGGACTGTAAAAAAAATTTGTTAAAGACTAATTAATGGACCGATTTTGATTATCATGTGTGACCATATGAATGAACAAATTATGCTCAAAATAATTTTATAAAATTATTTGAGTCAACATCATTTCAGAAACATTGCGGAAATGGCCACCGGATGGACATCTTGACAGACTATGCGCCAGCTCCTTCACCCTGCCGCCGCCCAACAGCTCTAGCAAACGCAACTACCATGTTAGTACCCAATTTTACTTCCTTTATTTACGAACTTCTGATTGTCCATTCTAATCTATGATTTAACAAATAAATATATGATGTAATATAAATTAATGTATGATATATAATATAAATTAATATATAATTAACAAAAAATTAATACAGTAAAACCTTGTTAATTCGATATTTAAGGAACAGAAAAAAAACATTTTGAATTACGCGGAACCCCGTTAATTCGAAATTCAAGGTACATACAATAAAAAGTTAAAAATCGCAATAAAATTGCGAAATTCGTTAAAAATCGTAAAACTTGTGAAAAATGTCATTAATTTAGTGAAAAACGTCTGTATTTTTGCATATTTTAAGAAATCATTTTGAAAATGCAGTATTTATTACGCTAATATGAAGACCGTAACATTTATATTATTAAAGTACCTGATATTGATGTATTTGTTGTTCTCACTCGCGAAAAAATAAGAAATATTTTTTAAATTTTGTCAAATTAAAAAAAAAAAATCGAGATTGTGAACTAAAATGTTTTGATTTTTGCCGCAAAAGACTAAAAATTATTTCAAATTACGAATTACCAGGGTTTTCGAATTTTCGGTCGTTAATGTACTATGAAATTAGCATTTTGGGACTTGTTGGTTTTAAAAATTTTGAATTATGGTGAATTTCATATTATCGGGGTTCGAATTAAAAGGGTTTTACTATATATGAGTAAATTGCCATAAGTTCATATTTTACATTTTATGTAATGTCGTTCCTCTTTTACGATACATATATTCTAAACTTATTTTTATTTATTGAAAGTTCTTGTAAATAAGTTGTTTTACTACTTAATATATCAGATTTAGAAGAAGGTTAATTGATACTGAATATGTGCCTGAAGCAACAATAATTGAAGAGTTTTTAGTGAAAGAGATTTCAACACATTACACATCAGGGGCATGCGGTTAGTACAAGAAGCATCACTTTTTCCTAAGCATATATTTTGAAAAGAAACCGAAAGAAGAGATATATCTCGTAATATTCCTATCACAAAAATTAACCTATTATTTAGATTTTAATATCATAACATTTTGCCAGATAAATATTTCATTTTGATTTTTTTTCAAAATATATGCTAAGTCATGCTTCTTGTTCTCGCTGCACGCTCCTGATGTACATACTTCTATACTATATTAGACTTCTAGTTTATTGAAAAACAGTAGCCTAATATGTATTCTAAAATAACGTTTTACAGAAAATAAGTCAGACAAATTAAAAAAATGTAAACTTTGATATCTCAGTAATTATCAACATTTCACCCAAAATGTAAGGAATATTTTCTATTCAAAAATGAAGTGAAGAAGCCTTCCTCAAAGTTTTTGATACTAGCTATGAGACCTGTATAAGAATAAATAAATGAATAAAATATGGATGAGGTGGAGCATCTCAGAAAAAACATTATATGCAGGGATGGCATAATACACAGCCTTTGGTGTGTAATGTCTTTTCCTTTACTTTAGTGTTTTTATTTACAATTTTCAGTTGAAGAAAGGCGACGATGTATGGATTCCCACCTATTCTTTACATCACGACGCCAGGTACCATCCTGACCCGGAGAAATTTAATCCGGAAAGATTTTCTGATGAGAATAAAGCATCACTCATACCCTTCACATTCATTCCCTTTGGAATAGGGCCTCGATTTTGTATAGGTAAAGTTTAACCAAAAATTGTTGAATTGGAAATAAATATATTCATGGATTTTCTTAAATATGATAATTTTGTGATGATTAATTAATTAATGTATTCTTGATTTTTTTTATTTTCAGGGGCACGTTTCGCGGTTCTTGAAGCCAAGGTTGTCGTCTTTCACATTCTAGCTCACTTCGATTTTGTAACGACGCCTAAAACAGCAATACCACTAACACTGGCCAGAAATACTTTCATAATGCACTCAGAGAATGGATTCTGGTTGGGATTGAAACTAAGGAACAAAAAGTGACTTTTCATAGATTGATTGGTTAATAGTAATAAAATGTAATATTTACATAACTTGTTTTGAAATAATCAGTTTGCTACAAATAAATAAGGAAAATGGAAAATAATAATTAAGACATGTTGAAGGTCAATTAGATCAGCATAAATATCTTAATGTGAAGAATTGATACTTCTATTGGTGTATCTATACAAACAATCACAAATAAAAAATGTAGAAAACTATAAAAAAATATCATTTAAGGCAGTCAATTTTTCTAAATATTTAACCTAATTCTTAAGCAACAGCTTTATAAATAATATTTGTATTATTTGTATCATCTGTATTTTAAATAAATATTTTACAAAGTTAAATAAAATACAATTTTCATTTGTAATTATTTATTACTGTGAGCAGCCATAACGATCACTTTGCAGTCAAAGCCAGGATCTTCAGTTACAGGATCAGAGTTATATTCGAGAAAATTACGCAAATCAAATTTTATCGCATTAAGTTATTTGAATGGTTGAATCAAATTACGCACTAAGTACCGTGACTGACAAGGAAAACAAGATGTAGTGAATAAAAATGTCATATATAAGTTATGAGATTTTTTTGAAAAATCTATACTATACATCCTACCTGCCTTTTCTACATAAAAACTAGAAGAAAAAGTTTTCTGTGTTTCCTGTAATTAAGTCGCGAAATATGCATTTCAAACAACTCCCAAGTACCCAGCGCTATTTCCTATGAAAGGCACTAAATCCAACGTCTGTGTAGTTTAACATTAGGTAAGTACCCCGAGCATATCCAAACAGTATCCCTTGTCCGTAACAAAATACCGGGATGAATGTTAATTTCAAAACACAAAATAAAGCATACCTCATTTACTGGTGGATTTTTTTGCTGGAATGATATTCTGAGTTATTAATGTACATGTATTCCATGCCTTGTTTTTTTTCTTTTATTTGAATTATTTTCTTTATAACACCTTTTCTTTGTTGTTTGTATGGGGAGCTCACATGATGCACGCCCTACTTGGTCAACCATTTTCATACAATCTGAAGTTAGCGGACCACGGCACTTAGTGCCGTTTTTTAAATAATACGCCATGGTACTTGGCGAAGTCGTGATATTCATCACGAGTATAATGGCTAAATGCAACATTGCAGGGACATAATGCATTACTGGGGTTAGTGGCGATGTCATATAGAACCAAGATGCATACTTAGTTTAAAAAATGAAGTTTTGATACTTAGTGCTTATTTTATTGCAACCATTCATTTATAGCGTTGGACATCTTTAACGACAATTTTCACAAAACCTATTCGTGCCTCTGCATTCATCATTATCATGGTTGTAAGATCCTTTTACCAAATAATGAGCATGGCAATTGCAGACTCCTGCAAACAATTTCTGGATGGTGTCTCCGGTACAGAGACGCATGGAAAACATTGCACCGACAAGAACGTAGTTATGAAAAAAGAAAATGATATCGGCTATACTGAACACAAAACCTAAGCCAAAGCTACTGTTACCCGTTTTACGAATGTAATAATCAATAAAAATTATTTTTTGTAAGTTGAATGTACCACAATGTAAACTAGCATCCAATCGCATATACATATTCTCTAAATAAAATAAATGTATCAATATGAGTAGAGTACTGCTCCGTTGCTAATATGGCATGAAAAATGCATAAATGTTTCAATCAAATTCGACTAGGGTGTACTCAGGCCGACCATCTCTACCTAGCCTTGTAGAGATGGCGCCACTATATAAGAAGCAAGCGCCAGCTCTCCCTCTCTATTTCTCATTCTGCATAGCTAGGATATAGACCACAAGTGTGCGGTTGGTCGTTATTTGTCTACAAGTCTATATATTGGTCTACAAGTTATTTATCAGTGTAAATTATAAATATTACTTTTAAAACTATTTAATAGATATGTGATATTGAGCTGGTGTTCTTTGTAATCCTCATAGATATCCCAAATACTACACCCAAAGAAAATAAAGTCAAAAGCAGGAGAAATTGTTTTTTTAGACGATCAGGAATATGTATTCAATATGATGCACGTATTTGGTTGTTGCTTATACGATTTCTCTGCTATTGGTGGGTTATTTATTAAAGCGCATTATAGTGTTTCAGTCGCGTCTTACCTATCTCTACTGTTGCCACTATGTAATATTTGTGAAGTTTTTGTTTTTTAAAAAAAGAATGGACGTGTGTCAGGAATTGTTGGATCCATCTAGATTCATGATCTAGAATTTGAAAACCTGAATCCGGAAGATATTTCAGATATCGAAAACATTGTGGAAATTGATAAAAGTGACGAGAAAAATAACATAGAAAATTACAAACATATTGATGCAGCTAGTTATGCATCAAAATCAGGATTTCGGTGGAATTCAATTCCGCCTAGACTTATCTAGACGCCTTATCTAGACACTTATCTAGACGCCAAGCTCATAATATTATAAATGCATCACCAAGATTACTAAATGATGGCAAAAATATTTCTAGTGTGTGAGATACATTCTTTTTTATATATTATTAAATGATGGTTAGTCTTATTTGTGGTGAAACTAATCAAATACATAGTTGACGAATTTGATCATATTACAGCAGATTTATATATCATTTTAGTGTGTATAATTCCATGTCCATAATTCAGTGTCACTTCTAGATGTACGCATTTTGAAATAAATAATATAATACAGGACCGTTACTTCCGAAACACACATTTGCGGCTTCTGCAGCAGCATTCATATGTGCAGTGTGTACACAATAGTAAGACATCCGGTTACGCCATTCTACTCGCAAGTTTTCCGTTGGCCAGGTGTTTGTGAGGAGGGAATGCAATCCCGAGTCGGGATTGCCCTTTCGGGATCCCTCGAGATTAGAATTTCCAACAGATCGGGATCCCAAATACTTTTGTGTTTTTTTTTGTTTATAGAGCTGAATAGCAATTAACGACAATGCCTCGCATTTTTATATCAGTAATTTTAATAAAATGTTCATTATTAATCATTGCATTAAAGTTTTTGCGGGCGTTTTTCCAAGCATCAATCAGTCAATGCAGTAGAGTAAAAACTACTAACTAGTAGTAGTTTTTATTACTATTTTAGGTTGATAAAATACAGCAAATATTATTCAAAACTATTTTCATTATTTGAATGTGACATGAACATAAGTTTTAAGTACTTACTAAAAGCTCTATAGACATATACAATTAAATATTCAAAACATATAAAATGCTGATCAATCCCGATAATCTCGTCCGATTTTTCGGTTCGGGATTGATCTCGTAAAATGCCTCGAGATCTCGCGGGATCGGGATTGCATTCCCTACTTGTGAGTGATGAACCATCAAATACTACGGTTTCTTATAAAATGACGACAAATTTAGTAGAATTTGGTTCACATTGTTTATACATATTAGGTCCATACATATGAAATTGGAGTTTAGTATGGGAGGAACATAAAGCCGATTTTTTTTATTATAATATATTTATTTGATCAAAGTATGTACCGTTGCTATCTATGCACTTTTGCCATCTCATAGGTAGTTCGTCGATCCCTTTACTAAAAAAACCATTCGGACGGGAATCAATAAGATCTTTGAAGGCGGTTTGGACTGCCCCATCGGTGTTGAATTTTTTCCTTTGCAAGAAGTTATCCAAATTTCAAAAAAAATGGTAATCTGTTGGGGCAAGGTCCGGAGAGTACGGTGGATGTCTTAGACATTCCAATTGAAGCTCCTCTAATTTGGTAGCCGTCTGTTGTGCAGTGTGTGGTCTAGCGTTATCATGAAGCAGCAGTGGCCTAGAGCGATTAACCAGCCTCGGTTGTTTAGCAGCTAGCTTTTCCATCATGGTTTGCAGTTGCTGACAATAGACATCTGCCGTAATCGTCTGGCCAGATTTAAGAAAGCTGTAGTGAACGACACCAGCACTAGTCCACCAAACGCTCACAAGTAACTTTTTTGGAGTCAATTTTCGCTTGGGGCATGGTTTGGCTGGTTCGGCAGGGTTCAGCCATTGCGATGAGCGCTTTCGATTATCGTACAGGATCCACTTTTCATCACAGGTAATGATTCGATTTAAAATCCCTTTATTATTGTGCCGGTTGAGTAATGCAACGCAGCAGTCAACGCGCGTTTGTTGATTTGCTCCACTCAATTCGTGAGGTACCCACCTTTCAAGCTTTTTCACCTTACCAATTTGCTTCAAGTGGATTAAAACAGTTTTATCACTAACACCGCAGCCTGCAGCTAACTCGGATGTGGTTTGCGATGGATCCGCTTCCACAATAGCCTTCAATTCTTCATTATCAACTTTGGTCTCCGGCCGTCCACGGGGCTTGTTCTGCAGGTCGAAATTTCCAGAACGAAAACGTTGGAACTAAAAACGCACTGTGTTTTCTTTTGCGGCACCGTCGCCATACACATCATTAATCCTTCGAGCCGTTTCTGCAGCACTGGTGCCACGGTGGAACTCGTACTCGTAAATAACGCGATATTTCAAGTTTTTCATTTTGTAAACTGAGTGACGCAAAGAAAAAAACAATTGAGGAAAAAACAAATGAATTATAATTTTCAAAACAAAAATACATGAGTAAATAGCTGTATAAATTTGGATTTGGAATTCCTAACCAAAGAGAAGATATTTGAGATCAAATTTGCCAGTACGGAAAAACGCCAATTTCATATGTAAGGACCCAATATATATATATATCTTGTACTATAGCACCCATTAATCGAATCAAATGTGAACAAAATCTTCTGTGAGCTGATATTTGGTGCGTGGATTCAATGGTCTGCAGTCGTACAACACTCGTAAGTTGAATTCGCTGACACAGCCTGGCCGTTTTGAGGCTTTCATGTGAATTTTTCTCCAGAGCCCAACCCTCTAAAACCAAGGGTAGAAGAAAAAATGCTATATCAGATCAATATTCTTCCTATTTTCTGAATGAATTAACTACTCACTCGATGGTCTCATCCGGATTTTATTGGGTATATATTTTTCCGCAAGACCAATCGAGCAAGATTATGGTATGAAATAAAAAATGCATAATTATCAGCCGTTTTCTTTCCACTGCTGAATGAAGAAATTTCCAAGTGTCTCCTATATCCATTCATTTTTATTCACCCTCTCAAATTTCTGTAAAATTTGATGATTTCTTCTGTCCAGCGAGATTTAGGGGTGCCTATTGAACTTTTGATTCCTCTTGGACATAACTGGATAGCTGCATTTGTTCATCGATTGTCCATACATTTTAATTTCATTTTCCTTTCGTAATCAATTATATCAACCACTCTTGATTCTTATTATGTCTATTCGTATGCTGCCGAAAACTTTACATGTTTCAAAGTTTTTGAAACTCTGTTTTGTAAAGATTCCATATTTCGCAGAATTTGAAAATTCTTTTCATTTAAGATAAACATGCTCATGCTTACGTATGCGTAATAAAGTACTAAAAATAAGTGTTATAAAATCAAAATATATATTTTGCAAATATTAAATAAACACAGGAAATTCGTTTATTATTTTATTGAATATCCTTTGGATCAATTTTTATAAAAAAAAACATTGAAAACAAACAAAAGGCGCAACGAATTGGTATCTTTAATTTATGTATGTTTTCTTCCCAACTTTGCGAGACCATAAATCTGTTGATATACGATATTGCGAGTATACCTTGGAAAATATTTAGTCGCTTCGAAATAATATCATCTTACATTTTATTGAATATTACCCGAAATACATTTTGTTCATTCCGATTGGGTAAGACGTGTAGGACCTGAAGATCTTAGGAAATATTAAATGGTATAAAGGCTTTAAGCAACATCCTTCTTGTTTCGATTCAAAATTCCAGTTAAAGAATAAATACAGGTAAACAATATTTCAATTAATTGATAGGCACGATTGTTTATTTCAGTAATTTGGAACATTCCATTTTACTACGCTCGGCCTATATCCACTCCAGAACTGTCTAATAATCATAAATGTTTACAATTGTTGTTATTTTAATTAATAGTAAGGTTATTGCTGGTTTTTTTTTTTTTCTAAATTTTGGAAAGGGGAAGTGGTCTACATTTATACACAATTAATAGTGCAACTTCGAGGTGACAGATTAACACAAACATGTACCAAATTTATTCTCATTATGATTTAAGTATGTCCGGCAATGACGCAATGCGCTACCTTCAATGCGTAGGTACTAACATGACCGCTCAAAATAATAATTAATTATAAAAAATAACAAGGGACCAAAAACTAACTCATCGTCAATTAAAATTAATAAATTTTTAAAAAACGTAATAAATATTGTTTTAATACAATAAGTTTAATTCCAATTTGGAAAAAGTTTTAAACTTTTTTTAAAAAATAGAAAGAACCGCACCATCGAATTTATCTTATTTTTTAACAAAGGTAGGTTTATATTTGTAGAAATTACATTATAAATAACACTTAGAAATTATACAAATTGAAATATGAAAATAAATTACGGTTATGGTTTTATTGATATCCAAAAACTGTGAAAAACAATTTTTAAACATACTTAATTGAATGTTTACTATAATTGATTACTATTACGATAAATTAAATATAATTTGTATACTTTGAAACAGTCAAACTGTACCTCAGTACATCAGGGACAATGTTATATTGCTCTTGAATATCTTGATATATTAAAACATTGTGATCTAAAACATTAATGATTAGAAAATTTTCCTGTACGATACGCCAAAATGAGCTCCGTAGATGATAGTAAAAAAATCCACAAAGTAAATAAACTCCTCAGCGCTAATAAATTTCATTAAATTACATTCACGATGAATTTCATTCAAATTCATTTTGCCTTTACAATAAATAACACTTAACAAGAAAATAATATAGGTTTGATCCTTAATAATAAAATCATTTTGTTCCAATTATATCAAATGTCTACATCCCTTATCGTGCTAGGTTTCATTTTACCTCCAAAAATTTCAAAAATCTATCCTTCCTTAAAGTATTTTACATGCGTTCGTTCGTAGTAATCTGTTATACGGATCTCAAGTATGGAACCCGCGTAAAATTACACACATTGCGAGATTTCAACACATCTAAAAAAGGTTCTTCGCCACCTTAACTTCTCCTCTAAAGCACTTAATTTCCACGTTCAGAAAACCCTGGAATATCTATGAGCAAGTGCTGATCTTATATTTAAACTACTGCATAGATATCGACTGGTTCAGTAAACTGGACCTAATCCCTTTTCCCATTCTTTGTAAACGAACCCGGGAGAGCGTGCTCTTCCTATCACCATAATACAAATAGAACATCCTATTCTTAAAATACTTTTCCTTCGCATATGCAAGGCATTCAATGACAAGGGTAATGATAAAAAAAATACTATAGATCTGTGTACTTCGTTTTAACACCACCCAACTACTTCATATAAGCACTATTCAATATTTTCTTCTCCTAGTGTAGTATCAGATATCGCCAACGTTGATATCACTTGAGAGTACATCTCCCTATCTCTATTCAACTAACGAAATTGAATCATCATTACTAAATTGACTTTGGCCAACTACTCACTGCACCTCATTTTCTTTTCCTCTATTCAAAAATTCCTCAATTAACTTGTTTAACAGTCAGTCACTTACCATTCGTTCATTTTTAATACACCTTCTTACTTTCAATATTCTCATTGTAAATTAACTTTAAAATAACCTGTTATCCACCTTGGTGCTTTATATGTTCGTGCGGACAGCGTGTAAATAGCCATCCGCTTTATTGAATATAATATTCAATTAATACCTCTCAATACGATATCATGCAAAAATAAAAATTCGTTTCCTCTCTCTGAAAACATACATGAGTAAACCAAAATACGCCAACAAATGATCAATAACCTGCGATAGACAATTCTCTTCAGCTTCGAATCAGCAGCAGTCGAAATCGTCAGCCGCGAACATCTTCGTGCCGCCCTTTTAAGCAGATATCTTAAGAAGTTTCAAAGGTTCCTTCACGTCACAAAATAACACGCGAAGGAATATAGGTAACTGATGAAATCCCGGAACAATATGATTACAAAATTTACTAATCAATTATTATATCCGTTTATTTGATGCGAAAAATGCACATTCCAGAAGACTAAAGCAAAAAAACGAGAGCAGTTTTTTCTCTCCTTTTGAAATTCGGAGCCAAAATCAAATATTTCTTCACGCCGGTGCAGTTAATATATCAGGAAATTCTGCGCCGGTGCAGGCTGGCTCTAGGGGCTGACAGGCGACCATCTAGCGTCGGATTTTGCTTCACACAAGCAGCGTCACAACTGACATAATATGGAAAAAACAAATATGTCTCCGGGAAAGTTTATTAAAATTTTAATAGTTATTTAATTAATTATAATTTTGTGAGATTTATACGTTTATCTATTATGTCGCCTTACCAGTGCTTAATTCACTACGCCTTAAACATCATGAATATTTTTTAAGTGGTTTTAACAATGTACGCTGTGTGTTCTTACATTAAAGTAATTAAAACTTTTAAGATTTTTTAATAAACGAATGACAAGCCATAAATACTCATTAATAAAAAATCGATCACAATCACACTCCTTCACGTTCATTATTTCACCGAATATATTTGTTAGATGTTTTAAAACACCATATTTGTCATGAATTTTCGTCGTTTGCCAGCCACTTGCGAGAACTTTGAGCAATCTACACACGCACCCTAGTAATCTCGATAGTATCTATTGAGGTTTACGACATTTCAACCGTCAGCTTATATTATCTAGATGTTTCCGTGGATTGAGTTCATCTCTCGATGTAACATTCCGATAATCTCGGGTATTTCAAGATATTTTTGCCAAGTATTAGGAAACTTCGAGCATTATTTAAAAGTACTTTTGTAAATGATATGTATTTGTTTTTTTTTAGCTGTGGACGAAATCCAGTAATTGTGTTCTCAGAACATACATTTAAAAGTTTTATTATTAAAATAAATTATTTTCTTCAATTTTTTTCATAAGTTGGCAACATTAGAGTTTCCAACTTATAATAAAAAAAATGAATAAGGATTTAAATCCGGCGTACCCGTTGGGCCACTCTATATTGTTTCATTGTTTAATTCGTATACATATAACATAGTGTGCTTCGCGTTTCCTCAAGTATTGCTTGTTCGAGGCTAAATGGTTTTGTCTGCTATAATATGCACATTAAATGGCCCAGGACGCAAGACGCTGTTTAACATACATAAGTGATACGTAATGCCGTATAGGTACTGTTTACCAACCATAACTCGAGTATCTCGGTTAGTGCTTACCACTTATTTGGCAAGAACTGCGCACTTAAGCTCATACCCATGTGAATCCAATAATGCGATAGCAATCGAGGGTTTGTATTATATATCGCTATTTATACTGCTAGTTGTAATATAGCTGGCGTCTTCCGGATCCATGTTTTCGGTTCTGGTTCATTGTATTTAAATGCCCGAAAATATACTTTAAAAATTTAAAAAAATACTTAAATTTTTTAAATTTAAAATACATTGGACTCATTACTATTGTAATGATCAAATGTACCAACACCGTTATTTTAAACATCGTTTTTTGTAAAATCTGAATTATGTAACATAGCCCTCTATAAATATCAGTGACTCGTATGTATATTTAAATTTCAATATTTGCTTATTCAATATTTTAAATGGAAATGGATCATTCCCACAAATTATCATTAACGATTTCGACTTCTATAGTCCTTCTATAGAATTGTATATTCTAACAAAAAATATATTTTTTTATTGGACAAATTCACACGTAGGTACATAAGAAAAATAAAATGATGATACCGACGATATTATAAGACCATATTGGATGCTTCAACACAACTAACCATAGGATACATTCCTAAGTGTCAATCCCCAACATACAACACCCAACATACGACTACTCGCAATGCCACTTCCTATCGAAATGGATTTCAATGAATTCAGTTAGGCTAGGTTAAGATTTCATAGCCGGAATTATAATCATCAATTTACAAAGTCTTAAGTTAGTTTTCTCGTTGAAATATTAAGAAACACTACCAACGGTAATGGTGAAATGGACAAAAATTATTCATTTGGAAACATGTATCAAGTTGATCAGCCAAATAATAAGCAGAATAATGAGAAGTTGGTGTTAATACAGTTAGGATAATTTTAATTTATATTAAATTTTAATTATAAGTAACAGAAAATTGTAACTGTGTCGGTCGGACCAAACCACTGTATTCCTATATTTCAGAAGCTAATAAGGCATCTGTAGGGAAGTATTTCTCAAATACATGATCGTTAACATTAATTTGTAAGTAAAGCATATATAATTTACAAAAAAAATCACCCAAAATGCATAATATTGGACCTTATCTAAGGTAAGGTTAGATTGGGGTAGGTTAGGTTGTGTTACTTAAAAACTCACTTATGTATAGTACGGGGATTGTTTGAGCGTAAAGTATGCGTTGACATCTCGCATCTTCGTTACTCATCAATTTAACTTTAATGTGTGCCAAAATATAACAGCGAGTTCACCAAAAAACATAAATGTCATCCAAATATACTTGATCGTCAAGTCAATAACCTTACTTTGCAATTGCATCAGCTATTTGGCAGATCTCTTGGAACTCGATAGTCTCTATGAATATTTAGAAGAGAAAACATTGCCAACAATCTCACCAAGTGACACAATAGGCGGTTCCGAGAATTTCGGCCATAATTAAAACAAGAAAGTAACTATGATTTACAGTAAAGTGTATTAGTCACGGTAACTTTGAATATTCTAGGGACATTATTTGTATCGATTTTTCAGTACGTGTTCGACATTATTCAAGCAGTGTCAAGTGTTAAGGATTTTCATTTCGATTTTCATTTCTTTGTGTGTAAATATTTGTGATAATTATGTTTTGGTAATGAATGGATCCGACAATACAATTTAATAATAACTAAACATTTATCTGTATTTGTGTGAAATCCTTTAAAACATATCATCTTTGCCACCTACTATGGAGTACAGCGTTTTGGTACGTAAGATCTGTGAACCCAAAAAATACAAGCGTCATCTGCACAGCGTTAAAAAAGATGATAGATTATGAAAAGAATTACATTATTTTGTTTTTTTTTCATTTAATTTTGTTGCTTGTCAGTATTTTTGCTACAAAAAATAATGATATATTACAGAAAATTATTTCTTTTTTATCATAAATTTAATTTATTTTTGAGCAATGTATAATCATTTCATCTATATCGATGTTTCACTTATTTCACTTGAAACTAACGAGTTGCACGTCAGTAATTTAAGCATTTTCAGCATTTTACCAGATTGAAAATGTTTACCCGAAGTGTCAATTTATTATTTAGCAATTGTTGCAAGGTATTCTAATGTTAATCAATTTGAATGACTGATCGTAACATGGAGGTCGTACTTAACTTAAAATAATAATGAAATAAAATTAATGACTATCTATCATTAAATAACTTAAAATTAAATACTTAAAATAATAAATGTAATATTAATAATACTTCAATATTTAATAAATATTACAAGCTCAAAATAATAATAATGTGAAATGTAGAACATTTCGCTTACTTCGTTTTTATTTTACGTTTTGAATCCGGAGTTTTTACTAAGTAAAACACTGCTTTTGAACAATTTAAGATTTTATTATTAACTAATGTAAGTATCATTTAACATCTAAATTTATTATTTACATGTTCCTTAACTAATAATAATTAACTAAAATATTATAATTAATAATATTTTATTATTATCTTGTAAGTATCATTTAACATCTAAATTTTTAACACTGCTTTTGAACGATTTGATTTTTGACAATTTAATTGAAAATTTTTAGTACAATTTAAAACGCACAATCTATTTCTCCTGCGTCATCATCACTATTCTTGACCATTGAACTGATTGGAAATATAAATAAATGGCATCCCTCTGCAACCACTTTTTTGCTGATTGTTCTTTTTCATTTTTGCATTTCAACAAATTGAATTTTTATCAGTAGCGTGCCGAAAGTGAAATAAACACGTTTACCCAAAATCCTGTCACTGTAAGGGAAAAATAATTCGATTTTAATGCTCACAAAATATCAGTTCCGCACTGATAATATTGTACTGTGATAATATATAACGAGTTGTAATTTCGATATATTTATTTAATTAATAGTTAAAGTACCCTCAATTTAAATTGAATAGCCGATTTTCATCAATAATTTGTAGTAATTTAAAGCGTAATTTATATTTTCCTTGCGTGGTGTGCGATGTGAGAAGTGGACAAGACGCCATCGATAGTTCGATTGTGCTAATGGATATTTAATTTTGTAATTGTACACCATATGCTCATTGAATTAATAATATTGATGTGACATGTTTCCTCAGTCGAATCAATTACCTAACATAACAATACTGGACCACTTATCCTACCATAATTGAGAAATGTTAAGTTAAATTTTACGTTGAATACTTAACGTTTCGTTTCTTTAAATTATATTTAAAAAAAAAAACGAACAACCAACAAATTTCTATGTATACAATGCATATACTGACCATACAATATCATCATCTTTAAAAAAAAAAAATTTAATAATATAATACCAGAAAAAAAAATTGTTAAAACTCGATAACACATGATAAAAAAAAATTATGAGACAAGTGTTAAAGTCATCAAAATCAGAGAACATCCGAGAAAAATCTGCGATACAACAAATATTTGAGAAAAACCCTGCTAAATTTTCCACCAACCAAAAGCATAGATTACACTTTGGTACACTTTGAGTACACTTTGGCTTCGATTACATTTAGATGTAATAAAAGCTACGGTGGTGTGTCAGGACAGAAGAATATGGATTTCTATCCATATTCTTCTGGAAAGCAAGATCGTTAATTTTTTAGTTAAAACTCTTTTACGTAGTTGTTTTAATAATAATTAATACGTCAGCTTTTGAATAATCTCATGCGCTTCTCTTTTTGCACAGGCGATACGTTCCAGAAACGACTTTGCAAAAAAGTGTAAAATTAAAGACAAGCTCCGCCATATAAATCTCCTGTAGGTCTTATATTTGAAAGGCTACTTTTTTAATCGAAAAAGTTTTAATAAATTAAATTTATATTAGATTATCTTTTACATACAATGTAATTATGTATGTATATTATATGAACTATGTATTTTTTAATTAAAGGACACGGCCAACTATCTCGAAAATCAAACATGAAATCATTTTTCTTCTACACAATATTGCGTATATATATGGGACAGAATATCGAATTCAAGATTTTCTAATATCGAATTACTATCAGAACTAACTAATATAATGGATCAAAAAATATTAACGTTAACCATAATTAAATTGTTGTCTATGAAACATTTATGATAAAATTGTGTCTACACATGATTAATTTTTTTAATAATAGTAAAATCTTGTATTTACAATATATTATTTGTCAACTAGTATTCTATAGTTCTTGTAAGTATCATTTGAAGTGATTTTATGTAACACAAATTTAAAATAAAACCAAAAATTCAATTCATAGCAAAGAGCACCTCATAAGAATTTGCAATAAAATACGTTTGACCACGTATACGCTATACACCAGAGTGCAGCACACGCGACCTAGTTCTCCTACCCTAGAAAATGTTGAATGTTGAAAGGTTGAGAAGGATTGGTAGGGACCATGTAGTATAAAGGTTGTTCAACTGTAGGGAATATCATCAGGATGTTAGCTATATCTATTCTCTAATTAATCATTCTGCTGTACGTTTTCTTAGTATTTTGAAAAATCATTCTTTAAGTTTTCTTAGAGTATTGTACATATTTTAACAATAATAATTCATTAATTTTTTCTTTTTTTTAACGAAATTTAAAATAAATTAAAATTTAATAAGTATTATAATTAAGTTCTGCAGGTTAACTATTTTTAGGTGTTACAGCTGTTTCGGCTTGTAAGGCCATTATCAAACAGTTATCAAACAGACTGTTTGATAGTCGCCTTACAAGCCGAATCAGCTGTAATACCTAAAAATAGTTAACCCGCAGAACTTAATAATAATATTTATTAAAATTTAATTTATTTTAAATTTCGTTAAAAATAAATATGGACAAATTAAACACAAAAACCATAATTAATTTCTCGCAATTAAATACATGTATATCGACACCGCCTAGCACAATATGTAACCGATACGCTCAACCTTTTTCTCTTTTCCAGTATCCCTTTTCCATTATTTGGTACGTATTTTTAGGGGCATTATTATAAAGACCTTTGATTCCAGGTGTTCTTTTGAAGTTCCGTAAGATGCATTTCCAAATTATCATTTTGCAATCATTGGAAATCGTTAATTTTGAAAGTACCAAAGACTTCTACATTTTTATTTTTTTATTTATTAATTAATTAATCAACGCCCTATAGGGCTTTTACAATAGATAGGTAAAGTGTACATTAATAGAATAATACATCTGGATACTTAATTGTTATAACGTTAGGCAAAAGGCCTCCAATACACTAACTGAACTTTGTGTACCTATACGTATTTTTAGGGGCAGTAATTATTTTAGAGTATTATTTATTAAGCAAGTTTTCAATACATTGTCAAATTATTTTTTTACGACGTACATTATTATAAAGACCTTTGATTCCAGGTCTTCTTTTGAAGTTCCGTAAGATGCATTTCCAAATTATCATTTTGCAATCATTGGAAATCGTTAATTTTGAAAGTACCGAAGACTACTACATTTTTATTTTTTTATTTATTAATTAATTAATCAATGCCCTATAGGGCTTTTACAATAGATAGGTAAAGTGTACATTAATAGAATAATACATCAGGATACCTAATTGTTATAACGTTAGGCAAAAGGCCTCCAATACACTAACTGAACTTTGTGTACCTATACGTATTTTTAGGGGCAGTAATTATTTTAGAGTATTATTTATTATGCAAGTTTTCAATACATTGTCAAATTATTTTTTTACGACGTACATTATTATAAAGACCTTTGATTCCAGGTCTTCTTTTGAAGTTCCGTAAGATGCATTTCCAAATTATCATTTTGCAATCATTGGAAATCGTTAATTTTGAAAGTACCGAAGACTACTACATTTTTATTTTTTTATTTATTAATTAATTAATCAATGCCCTATAGGGCTTTTACAATAGATAGGTAAAGTGTACATTAATAGAATAATACATCAGGATACTTAATTGTTATAACGTTAGGCAAAAGGCCTCCAATACACTAACTGAACTTTGTGTACCTATAGCGAAGGGGCTTTTACAATAGATAGGTAAAGTGTACATTAATAGAATAATACATCTGGATACTTAATTGTTATAACGTTAGGCAAAAGGCCCCCAATACACTAACTGAACTTTGTGTACCTATAGCGAAGGATCATTTACGTCAAGTAACTTTATTAAATATGGGCATATCTGAATTTTACTACTGGTTTTATGTACTTTAACAAAAATATTATAATCATTTTATTTTTTTATTCTTAAATCTTTTTTTTTCAATTGCTTCACCGACATTGTAGAATGACATTTTTAAAAATTATACACTTATACAACACCCTCACGATTTAAAGATTTTTCCTAAATATGTTGGTGTAATTAATCAAATAAAAGAAATCGATGTATACTGTCACGAAATTATTAAGCACCAACGTGTGTAATTAAAATTAAAATAATTAAATATCTGATAAACCATAAATAAAATGGGATGCACATCGCTACGGTATTGCGTCTCCGCTAGAGGGTTATAAAAAGCCCTGCACGCTAAATATTCTTCTTCTTCTGCGTACAGTACTGCCTCCAACCATGACGTCTCAAGGGTCCGGGTGTCATGGAATAAAATCCACCCTGTAAATAATCAGAATTGTGCAACTATTACTGAGCCATCCGAAACTAAAGGTATCGTACTAATTATGCTTATTTATTTCTTTCAGGACCCTTGAAACCCTCATACAATCTCGTACAACGTCGTAACCCTCAATTTTCAGTACTAGTCCTCATTAAAGTTCTAAATTGTAAGTTCATGTTTTTGTTTATAATAATCTTTTCACAAATACAGCTTAATATCTTATGTTTTACTTCAACAATCGTAATAAGACGATGTGGATGAGTGGAGAATTACCCACAAAATAAATAATAGTAAATTGAATTAACATTATTAGAATCGTGAGCATTTGCACACGCGTAAGATAAATTAATTAGATCATAATGGATCATTAATTGAAGAGGATGGAATGATATCCATCGTTTATATTATAACATTGTCTTAATTAACCACCGATTTATACGAGGTGTCATCGTCGTGTAACAATCACATGCCCGCGAGTAAAGGAAAAATCTTTAAAATAAAAGCTAACAAATAATTATTCTGAGAGATATTAATCACGTATCATCACCGAGTGTGGGCGAAATCATCTAAAATTTGAGGAAATCCTCGGGAGATACGAGGATGATGATGGGCGTGGCGAATCTGGATGCACGACGGACGAGAAGGATGCGGCTCCAAGGGCTACGGTGTACGCGAACACTCCCATAAAGATCATTGGCTCGTTTAAATCTTCGACCTAGACTAGCTACTTGATTTATGATTTAGAAACGCTCACTAATCCGATTTAGCTCAGGACAGTGGCCAATTCTCGATAGTGAACATCAGTGATAAGCATAGGTTCAGAAAGTCCGTAGTAGGCAACCTATAGGTAGTTAGATGAATTTACTTTGTAAAAATTTTGTAATAAATCATGTATAAAGATTAATCTCTTTCGGTTCCTTGTGAAGTCCATCTAAATTAGCAAAATAATAATCCCATGTAATTACTGTCCGTTGCCTTTGATCGAGTCGAGCCCACATGCCCAAATGTCTCATGCTCTACTACGGCGGCTGGTGGTGATAGAACTACGGTCGAGTGGCTGCAAGATAATCGGAACAGAGATCTCTTCTAGACCTTTCCACGTAAATACCACTCTTACCGAAGTTCCCTCACAATACGAATAATACAATAGATATTTTTTAAATCTTTTTTTATCATTTATTTATCATATAACTGTGTAGGAACTGAATTATTTATTTATATTTAATTTAAGTTTCATATTTCTATATTATAATACTATGTCTGACAGACGCAATAATAATAAAAAAAAATACATGCAATAAATATTTCAGCAATTTATGTTAAAATGTAAAATAGATTTAGAACATAGTATTGAATATTGTTATATATTCTAGAATATTTAATTTATTGAATAGAAACAAGTGTATTTTAAACCGTTCATTAGAGCGTAAGAAAAAATATAAATCTCAGAAATATATTTATAGTTAGAATACATACTATATGCTAATTTTGAACTGAGTAAAAAGGTTAAGAATTAACATTTATGAAATACTTAAATATTCCTTTCCGTCCTTTTTGCCCACGCTCTTCAAATATTAAAAAGAAAATAAGTTTTTATAAAAAATCTGTTTCCTCAAGATATTTTCTAGACTCTGTTTCGCATGAATATTTAAGATAACGAGGGATGGAAAATCCCTACTAGAGCCTCGCGCTCTTCCTACCCTGAGTGCCGCGAGGGTTGTGAACCGGTGACTGCACCTTCCACCGGAAACTCCAACACGTACCATCATGGCTTCGTCTATCATAATTTCCTCCTCTCGACAACTGCGGCGCTATATTTAATTCAATTCACTGTCTTCCAGTTTCTGTGTTATTCTTGAAATCTGTCCAAAACAAATATGTAATATTTTTTCCATCACACGAAAATAATGATAAAAAAATGTTGGCTGGACATAATATCTCGCTGTATGTGTAAAATAAATATCTGGGTGTTTCGTTTTTGTTAATCTTATTATTGTCCTGGTATTCACCATAATATCATCATGAATATCAAATTTTTTATGTCTACTGCTGAATGAAGGACCTCCCATTTGTCTGTAACCACTTTTCCTTGATCATTATTTTTTTGTGGCACAAATTTTCTCATAATTTTATGACATCAGTCCAGGGGGTTTAAAAGTCGCCTCTTGAAAGAGAACCTCTAGAACATTCCATCCGGTGCTAGCTCGTATACTTCCATTCGGTACTTCGATCTATTAATTATTCGCTTGTTATCTGTCACTTCGTGATTTCACGACTGGACATACCTGGCCGTTGTCCGCGTGGCACTTCGCACTGATTCCGCATGGTAACGAACTGTCAATACGACAACAATTCTCTCCCGCGCTGCTCCGGCGCCATATTTATATCCGAAAATGCTGGTATTTTCTAGATTGTTTTAGTATTAAGGAGAAGGTCCTCATTGCTTCTCGGTTGTTCCAGACATTTCTGAATGTTTGTAGATTACGTAGATAGATAGATGTAGATAGTTTCCCGAGGGTTGTAGATCACCCTAGATTGTTTGCAGGCCGTTCTTGATGTGTCGATAGTGTTGTGAAATTCACAGTGCGTAAATTCTTTATAGCATGCCATTCCGTAACGATATCTATATTACTCGTTTATTCGAAAAATTTTCTGGTGTTTGTCGCTAGTCACGTTAGATGATTTCACGCTTATTTTTCAAGCATGTCCATATTACTTGAATGCTAATTTTATTAGCACATTCGTATATCCCAGCGCTTGCGAAGTAACACCATTGGAAAGTAGCGATGCATTAAAGTTTTCGGGAATTACATTAACCATAGCCAAGCAAGTTAATAAAGTTATGCGAGCTAATACTGCGCGATGTGATTGGATATTTTTAATTTTAATAGAGAACGTCAAAGAAGTTCTAAGTGCAAAGTGATTAAAATGCTTGTGGTTTAATGGAATTTTATAATGAACACTTATGATGATGGAACAAACCTTACATTAATCGCATATGATGTGTAACATCTCACAAAATCTTTATTTAATCTTTAAAAAAGCTAATACCTATATATTTATTAATTAGTTAATACATGTAAATAAAATGCATTTGCATTTATTTATTATTGAATTTTGCCGCACTAGGTAGGCGCCGTTTTTACGCCGTTTTTTATACACACATTTTTATTTAGAAATGTGTTTGATCAATTGTATGATTTTGTTTATTTTCATAGATGGCGGTAGTGTGACGCCATACATATTGTATGCAAATTTTGAATAAATATTGAAAAATAATCACATAAATTACATAAAATATGAGAATGTAAATCATTAAGGGTAGTTATGGCTTACATTAATGTAAAAAATGTTAAGTATTTATTGTATAATTTAGAAGATATAAGCCAAAATATATCAAGGTTACAACATCCACACGCTTGACACCAGACGTGGAGCATATATACAAAATCAGAGACGTCGGCCGTTGTAAGTGTGCGACTTCGATATGATGGCACTTGCTGGACATTGATTTGTTAAGGCGATCGTCTAGCAGAATGAGCAAATTTCACCATTTTTTGTCATATCTTCTCTTGCGTTTTTTATTACATTTTTGTAAGGAAATATCTTATTTTAAAATTTATTCATCAAGTTACATATATTTTAAATACGAATATCTTATTACAATTTCACAAATTAAATTATATAATTTATTAATAAATTACCAAACCTTCGATGTTTTAAAAATGAAGAAAATTGCTCGACTTTTGGGCCTTTTATGACTGAACTGCGTGTTGAGATGTCTTTTTTATTCAATAATATTACAAAGTAAACGATTATCTTAAATTTATTACAATTATAGTAAAATCTGTTAGTACGTTTACATGCAATTTATGTTTGAAAAAACAATGTTTTTTAAATTATTTTTATTTTTTGTGTGTTTTTTTTCAATCCTTTTAAAATAGTTTATAATTTTTTTTTAATAAATCAAAGGAATAGACATTATTATTTTAAAATTAATGCAAAAAAAATCAAAAAATTATTCTCGATTTCAGATTTTAGCTATTTAATCAAGGCACTGCGTATTGTGTCATAAATACGTTGCGTCTTGATTAAATATCTAAAATCAGGAAAATCGACAAAGATTTTGATTTTTTTATTTTTTATTATACAGTTATAATATCTATTCTTTCGACTATTGAAGTAAAAAAAGTTGTCAACCATGTAAAAAGAGTTGAAAAAAACCCACAAAAAAATAAAATATTTAAAAAAAACAGTATTCTTTGAAACATAAATTGCATGTAAACAAACTGACAGATTTTGCTATAATTGTAATAAATTTAAGATAATTGTTTACTTTGTACTATTATTAAATAAAAAAGATATGTCAACACGCCGTTCAGTCATAAAAAGCCCACAAAGTGGAGCAATTTTCTTCATTTTTAAAACATCGAAGGTTTGGTAATTTACTAATCAATTATTTAATTTAGTTTATGACATTTTAATAAGATATTCGTATTTAAAATATATGTGACCTGATGAATAAATTTTAAAATTAGATATGTCCCTTCAAAAATGTGATAAAAAACGCAAGAGAAGATATGAGAAAAAATGGTGAAATTTGCTCATTCTGCTAGACGATCGCCTCAATAAACGATGATTTTTTCCATCGCGCACGCTCACTGGTCAAATGAAATTGCGCGCGTCTTACTTATTTTACGCATTTCTGTCCATTTTCACAAAATCACTGCCACAGATTGCAGGAAAATGAGATGAAAGATGTAACACATCAAAAATAATCTTGAAAAATACTTTTATACGAAGTAATTCATAGAAAGGCAGAGAGAACAGAGCCCCACCTCCTTCCGTCCTGACACAAGACAATTGCCTCATTCATATTCATACGTATTCTCATGCAATCTCGTTGATTGTCGTTGCTTCTATCTGGACCGTATTCCAGAATCTGAATTGGTGAAGAATTAATTTATAATATTAGCTTATTGCAAAGTTACAAGAGCTGAAAATATATAATAAAAATTGTTCTAAATATAAAAATATTAGCCAAGGCAAAAATCTATACCTATAAAACTCAATGTCTGTCTGTCTGTCTATCTGTTCTCTATACAAATCCACACCGTTTGTCCGATTCGATTCAAATTTTGCATACTTATGCTTTGGGACCCGGTGGGTAACATTTCCCTCTTATTCTCATACCCCTTCCCCTCCCTCTGACATATTTTCGATGCAAATCTGTAGCGTTTGACCGATTGGACTCAAAATTTGGAAACATATTTTTAAGGACTTGGCGAGTAACATAGGCGATATTTCCCTCCTATTCTTATACCCCTTCCCCTCCCCTGACATATATTCGATGCAAATCTGTACCGTTCGATCGATCGGAATCAAAATTTGGAAACTAATTCTTTAGGACTCGGCGGGTAACATAGGCGATATTTTCTCCCTCCCTTGATATATTTTCGATGCAAATCTATACCGTTCAAATCAAACCTTTGTTCCCCCCACAAATTTATTTTCAACTTAATCCTTAACCCGTGCAACGCCGGGTACGTACAGCTAGTAATTAAATAAAATCCAAAAAATACGTTTGAATTTGTAGGACAGTATGACAGTATATCAGGAGGTGACAGCACAGTTTTTTAGCATGTGAGAGGTGTAAAGATTGATCGTTGGTGCCTCTAAAATATACTTGATTTCTATATAATATCGAACCTGGTTAGGGTTAAAATAAAACACAAAGTTAAAGAGATTTTGAGGGTTCGCAGCATGAGGATCACCAATTTGGTAGTAAAATGAAGAATTCCCACCCTACACGGGAAGTTTGCCAGTATTCATAGAATGTGTTTATGAAAAGCACAAATTACAAATAAAATTGTGAATTGCACAATTGCACACATAGCTTATTTTTCACTGAATCATTTTGAATTAATTGAGATTACAATTGAAATCAAGCTCACACGTTTAAAGTTGCTAGAAAGGTTAAAAACGGAATTGAGCAAGCGGCGAGTGTCGTGTGGTATGCCCGCGTGCTTAAGGTTTAGTTTTGATATTTGATTGGTTAGGCCTCTCATGTATTTAAGTCAGTTGATCTAAGACGCTGGCCCATAATCACCATTGAGAGATAATATGTTGAGCAAGGTGAGAACATCTAGTAAACGGCGCTGGAATAAATAATTCGTGAAATCGTAGGATGGTGTCATTTAGCGCTCTTTAAACGTTATTTAAAGTAATCGTTGTCAATGAAGTCTTCAAAAGAGAAACGTCTCTGATGATCTAACTTAAGATCTAAATAAGAAATCAAACTATAAATAATTTTTTTGAAATTGTGACAAAGGGAAATCGGAAATCGGAATAAAGGATCGTGTGATAAAAGAGAATCATGTTCTTCATTTGTAGCGAATCAGACCAGATTAGTTCGGAGATTAAACAGTAAATATGTTAGGGGAACAGCCAAAGATGACCGCGAACTTGCGTAGCATTCTGCTTTTGATTTGGTTCAAGAAGGTTTTGACATCTTTCTTCGTATCTACCAATAATGGTGAAAACAAAACACAAGGTAATTATGTACAAGAGATTATATAAAAATGTTACAAAATTTTCTAAAACAGTTTAGATAAATGTCTAAATGAACGTTTTCCTTGTTAAATTGGTTAGTTTTCATTAAACCCGTTTTTCTGGTAAAAATGTAAGGAAACGCATAAATCTCCGAAGGTGTTTGCTGGAAGACGTCGAGTCTTCCGCGCTGCTGCAGCACCTAATTTAGTCGCCGCGCGGCTCAGCGCCAGAGTACACATTATAAAGATTAACGGCGAGACAAAGGAATGCTCCAAGAAATTGTTACCGACTATTTATGTCCGCACCACGAAAGCGCTCGACGCTGAAAAAGCAACCCTTCCTTTGTCCCGAGTCCCGTTTAGCGCGCGTTTAATATCAGATATATTATTGTTATTATTTCCTGGAGGGGTGTTTTCGTTCCGATACGCGGTAATTAATTTGGCTCGCCTTGACGAAGGGTTCAAATCGAATTATCGCACTGCGAAACGTGTTTGTCTTTTCATTATTTAATCTTACATAAAGGGGTAGAAATTAAATTAAATGAATAACGTTAAATTAAAGAAACTTCAGATATATTTCTCACATTTTTAATTTTACACAAAATTTTGCGTATACTTTGTTTTTCGCTGTAACTCAGAAATTAACATCTCTCGTATAATTTTCTTTGTACATTATTCTATCACACTTTCATTATGCACTTCCAGCTGAATTAAAAACACAATATACCACTTAAAAACAGGTCTTAACCTAGATACGTAGTAGAATCGTTTATTAAAATATACGCATTTACATTTAATATGATTCATTATTTTCATACAGCAAACTGTATAAAATTCTGTATAGATTCTTGCCGCAGCTCATCATAAAAGTATTATTACGTTCCACACAATCCTGAAAACTATCAAGACTCTTAATTAATATGCAAATTAATCAATGCTTTTTAGATTTTTTCTCGTTCAAGTTGAGTAAAATTGTTTTTGTTTTGTCTGCGTAAACTGTAACAATGATTTATAATGAAAAATAAGTATTACATTCAATCTAAAATAATTTTCTATATTAATTAATTTATTTATTTATTTATTAAGGAATCATAACAGTTTTTTAAACATATAATGTAAAAGCATAGCATCATTTCATAGACCAATTAAAAAGATTCACAGATGTTAAGAACAAAGTTAGATGAGATATTTTTTAATTAATAGTTTTGTATTAATTAATGAATAGTAGTTAGCAACAAACGATGTTAAGAATGAATAATGGTAAGTAATTAAATGTGAAAAAAGATCTTATATCAAGAAATTACAAAGAGAAAAAATCAATATATAAAATTCGTTGTAAATAATGAAAGGCAGTCAAAAAGGATATTTATATTTACATAAAATCGTAATCAATTCTTGTGATTACAAGAAACATTCGACGTAATTTTTAATCTGTACATAATACTGTCCCACTAATCTAAAGAGCAGAATCTCCATTAAACAAATTACTGAGTAAATCAAGGAAATATAAATCTGGAAATTTCTATCATTCAAATGAATATATTTTTTGCTCAGTCAATAGATATTGTATTAATACAGATAAAAAAATGTAATTATATTATCAATTGAGGTATTCTTATAAAATTTAAACCTTAAAATTGCAAATAAGCTACTAAATGTTACATACTCCCGATATATTTCAAATTAAAAATGCTTATATTTTAATATAGAAATACGGCCAACAGCCTTATTAGAAGCTAAAGTATAACATCAAGTGTCCAAACCACAAAAAATCATTTTTCAAAAATTATGGATTTACTGCCTTTTAGCTTAGTGGTGCAGTTTATTTCAGTTGAATACAACAATAACAACACCGATAGGTTTTTCCCGCGATCATACTTCTTCCCAAGCAAGTCTGTCGATCTGGAATGATCGCATCTTATCGTATCATCTCTCACGACCGGCACATTCCTCTCCCCACACACACTCACGCCTGTATATACCACACGTACAGACGTACATCGTACATCATCGTACTGCCATTGTAAAGTTGTCATTTTTTTTAAATCACATTAATTTATCAATTAGAAAGACACAGAAACATCAAATTCACAAAAAAATATTTGAATGTTACCGGGATTCGAACCACGGATCTCCTCCTATCCGGGGCAGGCGCGTTATCCAATTACGCTAAAGTGGCCTTGTACATTTCCGTGAATTTATCGACCTTATCTGTAAATCTAATTTATTAATTTTTTAACGTTTATTATCCATTTTTAGAGCAATCCACTTTTTTTGATACGGTAGGCACAAATTACTTTGTGTTACTGCCGCTACAGGACGCAAGAATTAACCGTTTAATTCATTTTTTATTTTTGGACACTATTAATAATATTGACCTCTTTTTTGCAAAATTGATTAAAATATCCCTAAAATATAGCGTTGATGTCATTTTCTTTATCTATAACATTTTGGGTTTTATTCTTATGAAATTATATAGATTTAAGAACTAATAAAAAGTCACCCTCGGAACAAAAGCGCCGATTTCAAACTAAAATGGGTGTTTTTCTATAGACCCAAGTAGCGCCATTCGTACTAACCGTAGACACGTGTCCATCGATTCAATGATTCAGTAGTCGAGCCTGGACCCATGTTCGTTTGCCGAAAACCTTTAAAATCTCTAAAATGTTCAATTTTCTGCCATTATAATACCTCTTTGGTAGCTTTTAGCTTCATCAGATATCCGAAAAGGTTCGCTCCACAAAAAGCAGGACCTTTTCCGAATACGTTTCCTGACCTTTTGTTCCTGCTTGTAATTAAATTGAACCCTTCCTGGATTGCTCGGGATAAAGCCCGGACCCGACTTGTTAAAAGAGGGATATACGGGCACATCCGCCAACCACGATATTTCAGGTACGTTTTTCATTTTTAAAATAAGCGCCGGGTTTCTGTCCCTAAAAAAATTTAAATTTTACCGAATATTTTTTGACTACTCTTTAGCTTTTTAAATATATTTTTAAATAAACAGAATCACCATAATATGCAATATTGATCGTACTTTGATTGAAACGAAAAGTAACTTTAGTATCACATTAAAAAAGCTGTACATAATTAAAGAAATTGAGACAAAAATCGTATTCTTTTTCCAAAATAGAAACGTGATTAATTATTTAAAACTCAATATAATACTCATGATAATTACATTTCTTTTATTGTTATTTTTTATATTTAATTTTAAAATCAAAACATTGATTTTAAATTAGTTTTTCATTACAGAAATAAATCTTTAGTGTATATCGTACATAAATCAACAAATCTAACTAACTAACCATCACGCCGTTTCGCCGCAGGGGTAGGCAGAGAGGATAGAACGCCATATTCCTCTATCTTTGCACACTACTTTTTCTTCGGCTACATTCATACATCTTCTCCTGCATGCTTTAGGGTTGTTAAGGCTTTTAACAGAGCCATCCTCCAATACTTGTAGAATCTGATCATGCCAGGTCTTTCACAGATGCCCCCTATTCTTGTTACCTTTTACACTTGAACTTTATAAATCTAAAGTGTATTTATTTCATTTATTTTTAGATCATCTTTTCTCTGATAAATGTAGCAGCAGTGTCTTGATAGTAGTGACTTAAAAATTGTCATAAAGTTAAAAGTTCCAAACGTCAATCATTTATTGAGTAAATGAAGTAATCTAGAAAAATGTCTTTAAAAAATAATAAAAAATTAATAAACATTTATCAAAAGCTCTTACATTCTTTTGAGAAAAATTCTTCAATTGCAATTCACATATATCAAGTAATTTTCCGCAGTACCTATTCAAATTGAGGTTGTGAATTTACTGTCTACGAATTATTGTAAACGCGATGAATTTGAAATAACATATTGTTAAAATCAAATTTCTGATGGAGAACTTAACTCTTTTGTATAACTTTAACTCTTTGCTACTAACTCATTTCAACTGTTGTGAATAAAAACCCATAACGATTGTTAAAAAATTTAAAAAAACATAAACAAATATTAAAAAATTGCAAAACATAGATTCAACGAAATAAATGTCATATTTTGGCATTGAAATTGAAAGCAAATACAAATATACATCGGCGTGTTACTAAAATTATCTAAATCTTACATATACATACTTAGCGTGCCCACTGTCGTGAGGCATATGAAGACCGTCTGGACGTCAACTTTAGCTTAACACAATTAGACACGTAAGTGCTTCATAATTGAGTAACAAATGGAGAAAATATATTGAATTCAGAACGGTGCCAAGACTGTTCAGCAAGAGGAGAGTATGTCGCTATTATTTTAAAAGTTTAATGATTTTTGATTCATTTTATTTATTATTTATATTAATTATTGTACAAAGGTCGACTTTAATCAATTAACGACTTTGAAACGGCAACATTTTCAGGAACTGGGCGTCAATTGTCTGCCTTTCGGAGATTTTCAGTGCTTTAGGTGTAGTGACGGTTAAACTCTTATTTTAAATAATTGTCCAACGAATTACGAAAAATTGTTTGCCTATCATTGAAACAGTTATATATAAATGTTATATAACAGTTCTTGTGTTTAAGTCCCTAGTTTAACTATCATCACCAGTCAGCTATCATTTATCAGTGGTATTTTTTTACCTTTGTCTTTTATTTATTCCTCGCTATACGTATTCGAAAAGCTCATTATATATGTATTCAAACCACGGCAGTAAATCTGAAGAGCTTTAGGTAGGAGTTACTTAACAATTGATTCAGCAACATTGTAGATTTACATTTAAAAAAATATTGATTGTATTATTTGTATGTATCGTCTTATATTTTTTATAAATTACAACAAGGTACATGTTTCGGAAAAACCTTTCCATCGTCAGGGTGTTTAACAAAATTATTATTTTCCAGAAATTAAACACATGCAGAACGATGACGCTCTTCTTGAAACTGCCAATTCTGGTTCAAGGAACTGGCGGCAGTATTTTTCAATGAGGATATTGTTAAGTCCATCTCTTTAAAGAAAATAAACATGCATTTAATACAGAATGACTGAAAGACCCTTATCCAAATTATATCAGTGTCTCAGCATATCAAAAACATCTTACTTGCATTCTTAATCTATGAATATTTAAAAATATCCACCAATACTGATACCCAAGCCTATAAACTAGCGCACTAGTGCCACCTGGTAAAAATTAGTATCCATATATACATATTCCTCTTTTCTCTGTTCTCTGTACATCTCTAGATCCATTGATCTATTCTGACAGGAAGCAAATATACTTGGGACATCGAGATCCAACTGTTCCTCCATCTTCCAGGAAGCAAATGACCTTGTGGATGTTAGGATCATTAGCTGCAATGTAAGTGATTGTGGAGCTGACCATTATTTTTTCACGATCTCTCCATAATTCCAGAATCCATTTTTCTTGCTCTGCTCCATCGCGCTATACCTTCGATGCCAAGGGTCCGTCTTATTTCTACATTGCGAATTCGATCTCTATGCGTTTTCCCTGTGATTACGCTTAATGTTTTAATTTCCGTGATTATCAGATATCCTGAGAATTTTTTGCTCCGATTATAAACATATTCGATATGGATATAACCAGAACTCATTCGTGAACTTATAACTAAAAAATCAATACCAACAGGTCGTATAGGAAAAACTAAGAAATTTATCAATTTGGCCTTAATATGAGATTTTTTTTTAAATATCAGATCCTGCATCTCATCATTCAAAAAAAAATTGCTAGCGGAAGTAGCTCTGGAAGATGATCCTGGCTATGGAAGTTCGGAAAGCCTACTGCTCTATTATTTCGAGCTACCTACAACTACTCGATAGTCGGAAAAAGATTTGAAATAGACGTCTCTTTACTAACATCGGTTTATTTCTGTTATTTTTCGTCACTTTATAATCACACCTAGCATTACAATTATCTAATTATATTTTTTATATTAAAAATGTAATGTTTTTTAATTTTTAATATTCAATAAAAAATTTCGCATGGAATTTTATCTATAAAAATATAAAAGTACGTAACTTAGTGAATTCTCTTTAGATATATTTATAACAAGATTAATCCTTTTTCCAATTAGAAAATTGTATATTCACATTATTGGGGAGACAATTGTAAACGTCGACCGTTGTCAGTTCCGCTCCAGGAAGCCGCGCTACCAGTGTCAGGTTTAATATTTAATTACATTAAATAAACTTCTTCGAATCGGGGACATTTAATAAATTAACAACTGGGACACCGCGGACTGCCCTTTCAACACTTTGATCGGCAATTCTAAAGTAACTTAAAACTTGTCAAAAATGCCGGACTTTTATTTTTGAATTTTAGCTTTACTTTAATTAGTTAGGTAGGGTCACGTGGTCGATAGTTGATCACCTTTTTTTAGAAGCATGTAGCTTCAAAATTAGTTGACGTATTTTATTTTCACCCTGGTAGATTGTTTATCATTATATTAATGAGTAATAGTTTAAACCCCATCAAATAATAGAGACAAATGTTATTCATATTTATACGAGATAAGGGAAAATGATCCACTGTTAAACTAGCTGGTACACAGTGGATCGGTCTATGGTCACCAGTGGATCAAGTATATAAATTATTTGAATAAACAAATAAAGCACTGGGAAAATGTAAGGAATTTTTAATATTTATAGGAAAGGAATTAACATAAAGATTTAACAAATCAAAAACATTTAAAACAAGTAGCTTTAAGTGGGAATTAAAAACAACAAATTATATTAAAGAAGGAACACAATAATTAGCAGTGAGAGAATAAAAAAAAACAGAGCTAGTGTGCCAGGTGCCAAGTTTTAGAATTCATTCTAGGGTTCACTTTTTTCCGTGGAAAAATAATTACTGGGGGTAATACTTGACCACCAGCACCGATAATACAACATGTTGTGCACAGTACGCCTTCGTTGGTGATTTTGCCGAAGTTTTTGTGACCTCATGGTGCAATAATCTTCTGTGTTTTCTGCACTGTGGTTGTTCCTATCTTGTCCAAATTAAATATACGAATACCATTGGCAAATTTTGGGTTTCTTTGAATAGCATTTTCTAAACTCTCAAAAAAAATTTCACAGTCTCTCTATTAAATGATGATGCCCTTGCGAGACTGTAAGTTTCCGATTTTCTAAGACTGAGGTCGGGATGACGTTGGCGAAAACATGTCAGCCTTACTGGCATTTTAATATTATTGAGCTTCGCCATTTCAAATGCAACATTGGGGTAGTCTTTAGTTGATAGGCCGTAAAATAGACTGGCACATTTCCTATAATAGTATTACAGTAATTCTTCTTGTTCCTTTGAAAACACCATATTTACTTCATAATTAGGTACAAAGCGCAAATTCAGATCCAACGAACTAGCTTGTTTTTTGTGGTAACGCTGTAATGTAGTGAATGAAATTTTTATTTGCGCTGCAACTCCGCGGGTACTCATTCCTCCTGAAACTAGCTTCAACGCCTCTTCTATTTGTGCGTGTATATTTTTCCCAATTTTTCTCTCCTATATCGAGACATCCTACAAAAGAATACAAGAAAATATTGAAAATCATTACCAAGTAGTACATAGTGGACATCCACTGTGTAAGGTGATCCACTGTAGACCAACCCCTGATTTCGTACAAAAAAAAATCATGAGTTTACACGCATACTGCATAAAATAATCATAGTAAATAAAAAATTCGTAAGTGTAGCATAGAATAATTAATAAAACAGTACACAAAAATTTACTTACGTGATTTTTTTGGTTCCAACCACAAAATCACAAAATACACCGAGGCACATCTATTCGCCTGCTCAGCTAGGCGAATATTGACTTTTTCGAGAGTGAATACACATACACACATACTTAGAAAGTTTTAGAGATATTTGAGTGATCCACTGTATAACACCGATCCACTATAGACCAGGTGACCCTATACATAAATAATTATTCACAAAATAAATATCGCGAAATCAGTCTAAAATGTAAACAAAATCTTTTGTTATTAAAAAATACATTCCTAATGTAAAGTTGTAATTCAAAACAAAGTTCTGTGAATTTTTGAAAACAAAATTTATTAATCAATTTAAAGATACATACAGAAAAATTAAATTAACTAATTAAATTAACTACCGGGACTCGAACCACGAATCTGTAGCTGTAGCGTAATGGTAACGCATCATTCCCGGATAGATAGGAGATCTGTGGTTTGAGTCCCGGTAGCAGCCAAATATGTTTTCGTTGATTTAATTTTTCTGTATGCCTTTATTGATTAATAAATTTAGTTTTAAAAATTCTTTTGGTCTAAAGGTCCAAAACTAACTAAGAAATTCCAAGAGTGGTACCAAGAAGGCAGTGTGAATGGAATAAAATCAAAGAATCGAAAGATGATAAAGTATCAAAATGAAATAAAGGATAAATGGAAGAAATGTTTTGAAGAAACGTATAAAAGTATCGGCTATATCAATGAAAAAAAATCCTTAAAGCCGATGACTGAACATGTGAACGATAACAGAAGTATGAATGAGAAAAATATATAAGAAATTAAAAGTGCCTTGAAGTATATGAAGAATGGCAAGGCAGTGAAGTATGAATGAGAAAAATATATAAGAAATTAAAAGTGCCTTGAAGTATACGAAGAATGGCAAGGCTGTGAATTGTGACAATGTTTCTTCCAATTACATTAAGAAAGTTGGCCCAGTAATGCTCTCATGATTCCATAGACTCTTCAACCAATGTTTAGAAGAGTAATACACTCCAATAGATTAGAGAAGGGCTGCTATCATGCCTCTTTACAGATGAAAATGGTTGCGCATGGACTGCGCAAACTATCGGGCCATTGACCTATTGAGGTCTGATGGAAAATTTATAGGCAGGTTATTAGAATGATTGAAAATAGTGCCGAAAGAAAGAGTGTTAGATGTACAAGGAGCGTTAATGAGTGGAAGAGGATAAATGAATTCAATTTTCACACTACGATAGATGACGGAAAAATTTTTGGCAAAGAATCAAAAACTTTTTTGTGCCTTTGTGCTCATTCAGTTAATGTCTTCCTATAAAATTCTTTTAAATTCAAACACAAAAATAGGTTTATTAGAGAAAAGGCGGGATATATCAAAGAACTTGCAGAGATTGTGATAAATTTAGAGGTCAAATCGCGAAAAACTTAAATACAAGAATACAAGATCATCACCGTTACCTATAAAATAACAACTTCTCCAAATTTACCAATCACATAATTAATAATAATCATTCTTTTGACAGTCACAAATTAAAACTACTCCACTCGTTTTCTCATAAAGGATGGATAATGAACAATTTTGAAAACGTTAAAATCCTCAAAAATCTAAATTCAGAAAACACACTTATGAATAATATGACGACAATCCATTTCTCCAATCCTAGAATTGTTTCCTTTAATGACCAAAAAATACCCCCTCCCCACCGCGTGGTTCCCTCTCCTACTCAAATAGATTGATAAATTTGAAATATTACCAATATGAAGCATTGGTAGTAAAAGCTAGCGTCAGAATATTTATAATTATATCCGTTAAATTGTGCACAATTATATCATCTGTACATGTACAAAATATTGAATGTGTCTGATTTTACCAATTTTGCATAATTACTCTTTAGGACTCTTTAGTGCAAAAACAAGGCATTACCCACTCCCTAACACCAAAGACTTTGTTTAACTAATCGTTGACCATATTTTCCTAAACAGCCGGATGCCTCGTTGGTCAACAAGCTCGAGCGTCCAAAGCCGCGCGCGATGTGTGAGGGAATGTTAAAATTAGCATACGTCAGCGAACAAGCGCCCTAGTGCCACCAGGCGACCGCAGCCGACAACACCTGCCTCCCCTAAGTCACGCTAAGTGCCGAATTGCATACAATTACCCATGGCGCAGACACCTCTAATAAGCTTTGCAGGCCAGCGTCAATAGAAATCCAACTACATACTGTGCTAAACAAGTTTTTGACGTACCTTGTGGGACTGTAAATTCTGCGATAGTTTGGATTTAGTGATCATTGTTATGTTGATATTAATATATTTAGTTAATACTAGCTGGTTGGCCCGTTGGCCCGGCTTCGCTCGGGACCATAATTCGGTAAGCATAGAATTGTGTTGACGTCTCTTTTTTGCTGGTTTCGGCACCTGTAATTGGATTGCCATGCTGGACCGTCTTCGCTTTGCCAAAATATCAACAGATATTTAAACGCACAATCATAACACTCTAGAGAGAACTTTCAAAAACTTTCTAGAGCATTCCGAAATCTTATAGAACTTCCTGGAATCTTCTAGAACTTTCCCTTCCTAGAAACTTCTAAAGCATTATAATTCTTTCTGGAACCTCTAGACCCACCGACGCACTCCCCCACTCAGTTTGGAATCTTATAGATCTTTCGAATAGCTTGTAGAACTTTCTCCTCCCAGAACTTTTTAGAACAACTCGAACCCTCTAGAACTTTCCGGAACCTTTAAAACTCGCTGACATATTCTGCAACTCTGTTTGGAACCTTATAGAACTTTCTGAAACTTACTCCATACAGAACTTTCTAGAGCATTCTGGAACCTTCTCTTAATCTTTTGGAAACTTCTAGACTATGAACTCTGCCACTCGGTTTGGAACCTTATAAAACCTTTTTAAACTTTCTCCTTCCAGAACCTTCTAAAGCATTCGAGAACCTCAATGAACGTTCTGGAACCTTTTAGACTCAGCGACACATTCCGCCTCTCAGTTTGGAACCTTATAGAACTTTTAGGAATCTTCTAGAACGTTCTCTTTCCAGAAATTTTTAGAGCTTTACCGAATATTCTGGAACCACACTTCGCCACACTGTTTGGAACGTAAGAGAACATTCTTTAGAAGAATAAAGAATCTTCTACAACGTTCTCCTTCCAGAACATTCTAGAACTTTATTAAACGTTCTGGAACCTTTTAGACTCATAGACACACTCCACCATACTGTTTGGAACATTATAGAACTTTCGTGAATCTTCTAGAACTCCATCCAGAACATTCTTGAACTTTATCGAACAGTCTGGAACCTTATAGAATCACAGACACTCCTCCACCAGATATATTCTATAAGGCTCCAAACTAAGACTCACCTCTTAGTTTGGAGCCTTACAGAATTTTCGGGAATCTTCTAGAACCCTCCCCTTCCAGAATTTTCTAGAGCTACACTAGACATTCTGAAACATTCTTGACTCACCGGCACACTTCGCCACTTAGTTTAGAACCTTATAGAACTTTTGGGAATTTTCTAGAACGTTCTCCTTCCAGAACTTTCTAGAGCGGATTTTTCCGGATCCTTCTAGACTTACCGACACAGTCGGCGGGCCCATTTTGAAACAATCTGAAATATTTGCGGCCTTCCCATAAAAAAACAATGTGCTAGAATGCACATTTTCGTCACCCACGCCCACCCACGCTCAGCCACTCCCACCAAACTCGCACATTTTCAATGGGACACCAAGGGCTATCCACCACCATAACCGCCAGGAGGTGGTAGTATTTCGTTGTGAAGAAAACATGGCGGTTTTTTTTTTATATATATATATTGATTTTAATATTAATTATTTTAATATTTTTCTTTTGTATTTTAAACATTTGAATTATATTTATTTATCATTCGTAAATAAAATAATTTTAAAAGTAAATTATTTTTGAATGATGACTTAATTTAGTAGCTCTTTTGACTTAAATCGTGCATATTCATGTATATAATTTTACCATAAAAATTTATAGTTTCCTACACTTAGAAATATAACACTTTCATATTATTTTATGTGAGTATAATCAATGAACGAGACGTTTCTAATATTTTCTATTTCATATTTCTATAATATATTTTATGGGAATTTTTTTTTTCACATTTTCCTTAGTTAGTTTGCTAAGATATCTAAGTACATTATAATTAACTGCCATATCACGACCAAAAACTTTACGCAAAGTGGAAGATAATTAGTCAGCGATTTTGTGATCCTTAGAAATATTTTATGGCACAGTATTTCTGAGAAATTTATAGAACATACCGGTGCCCATATAGACATAATTCAATATTTTACGATCGATGTGTTCTTATTGGTTGAAAGGAATACCTACAACCTGTATGAGAAAAATGTCACTCGTATCAATCGTAGTGTCAGGTGTTTTACGTTGTTTCTTGTGATTGTTCATTTATTTACGAGCAAATGATACATGTAGAGAAATAACTCTGGTTATGCTTAATATTGCTGGTATGCAGACGACATTAAAAAGTTATTCAAATTATTGGAAAGAACCGGTTAGGAAAAAGGTTCACAGAGAAAATATTAAAACGATGATTGCTGCCGGCAACATAACAACAGACCGGACAAAACCCTAATAGGCAATTGCGAAGGACTATAAGTATCTTTGAAATAAACGGTTTTTTGCAACTTCTCCGGGCCTTAAGTTTTATTTGAAAATAGTGAGAATACTGACGTGACACTGGCGGTTTGCGGGTGGTGGGACACTGAAAAAATCTGAAAATTTAAAAACAGTACCAAGATTCATGTACCTTGTAGCTTGTAGCATTCATGTAGCTCTCCGATATCCGATATGAATAAAGAGATCCAGAAGCGCATAATGAGCGCAAATCGCTGTTATTTCCGCCTCCAAAATCAGATAAAATCCAGACTGCTGTTCCAGAAACACTAAAAAGTTTAAAACGCGCATTTGACCAGTGCACATGCATTTGAGACGTAGGTACTGATTTAAAGGAACAAGCTAGCGCTAGACGTTTCTGAATGAAAAATTTTAAGGCATATCTTCTGACCAATACTAGACTTTGAACTTAGGCGCAGGCGCTACTATAATGAGTTATATACTTTGTTTAAGGAGCTACGCGTCACATAATTTATAAAAATTGGAAAATTCCGGTAGCTGGATGATATGAAGAGAATGCCAAAAGAACTAGCACTAAAATTCTTGATTTATTCAAGACCAATAGGATAAAGGAGTTTAAAAATGCTAAAACTAAGATGAAGTGACAATTTTTTCCAAATCATAATATCTGTCTTAAAGATCCAGAACACATAATAAATTAACGATACATCAATGGAATACTAGACTATAATAGAGGAGCTTCTAGAAGTCCAGGATCTACTATATTTCGCGGTTTTAAGCACTAGAAGACTTTGGACTGCTGGTGAAAAACCATAAAAACAGCGGCAATTAAAAGATCAGTTGAAAATCAAAGCGAAAATAGACAACCGTCGAAAAAAGTGTTCCACATAGGTTTAATATTCTAGAAGAAATATAAAGCGGTCTGTACACTAGTGACTAGTTGATAATTAGTATGAATTATAGAGCAGTGCTCTAGATAAGTTTGTGTCTGTTGAATAAAAGTTTAAGTTAGTATTACAGTGCTCCATTTCATCTCACACCGCTACGATCCCGAAATTAAAGTAATAAACGAATGACGAAATCAATAATACATTAACAAATTAATTATACAATTTACAGATTGTAAACAACTTCATATATTTCTTCTGCTAAAGTCTGCAAAGTGGCTTCTCAGCATACTATTGAAGGCCACATACCGCATCTTCAGAATTCGTAATCAATTAATAAAGTTTAAAAAATTATCAAAAATAATTAATCACAGAAATTCTCTATCCTAACTTTTAGCTTGAATCCTTCAGAAGTTCGGAGAAAACACCTAAAAATATACCCATACGCGAATAAACGGGGCCAAAAAACTCGTACGTAAAACTTAACTTGAATGCTCTGATGTAAAACCACCCTTGAAGGGTTACATGGTAATGGATTTACTATGTTTAACCCTATCTGAACAGTCAGACTTATTTTTCTACCCTATGTTTAAAGAACCTCCATTTTCCTCTTTGCGGGTTAATATGGGTACGAATATATTTTACAACAGATTTTGGTATAGTGGGACAATAAAAATTGGTATTTAACATACGGATATAAACATCTTTTGTCCTTCTTTTACTTATGTTAAGTAAAAGATTCATAAATCAATATATATATATATAAAGAAACCCATGTTTCCCTATCCGACAAGTTTTCTTCACAACCAGATACTACCACCCCCTGGTGGTTATGGTGGTAGTTAGCCCTTGGTGTCCCATTGAAAATGTGCAAGTTTGGTGGGGGTGGCTGACCGTGGGTGGGAATGGGTGACGAAAATGTGCATTCTAGCACATTGTTTTGTTATGAGAAGGCAAATGCTTTTTGTTGATTGTTCCAGAATGGGTTCGCCGACTGTGTCGGTAAGTCTATAAGGTTCCGGTTTAGAAAGTTCTGTAAGGAGAACGTTCTAGAAAAATCCCGAAAGTTCCATAAGGTTCCAAACTAAGTGGCGAAGTGTGCCGGTGAGTCAAGAACGTTTCAGAATGTCCAGTAAAGCTCTAGAAAGTTCTGGAAGGAGAGTGTTCTAGAAGATTCCCAAAAATTCTATAAGGTCCCAAACTAAGAGGTGATTCGAGAAGAAACGTTCGATAAAGGTCTAGAAAATTCTGGTGGCGGAGTGTTTCTGTGACTCTATAAGGTTCCAGACCGTTCGATAAAGTTCAATAATGTTCTAGATGGAGAGCGTTCTGGAAGATTCATGAAAGTTCTATAATGTTTCAAATAGTATGGCGGAGTGTTTCTGTGAGCCTAGAAGGTTCCAGAATGTTCGATAAAGCTCTAGGAAATTCTGGAAAAAGAACGTTCTGCAAGATTACTAAAAATTCTATAAGGTTCCAAACTGAGTAGCGGAGTATGTCGGTGTGTCTAGAAGGTTCCAGAACGTTCCAAATAATGTGGCGGAGTATGTCGGTGACTGTAGAACGTTCCAGATCGTTCGATAAAGTTCTAGAATGTTCGGGAAGGAGAACGTTGTAGAATATTCTTTATTCTTCTAAAGAATGTTCTCTTATGTTCCAAACAGTGTGGTGGAGTGTGTCTGTGTGAGTCTAGAGGGTTCTAGAGCATTTATGAAAAGTCTCGAACGGTTTAGAAGATTCAAGAAGGTTCTAAAAGGTTCCAAACTGAGTGGCGGAGTGTGTCGGTGAGTCTAGAAGGTTTCAGAACCTTAATGAAGGTTCTGGAAGGAGAAAGTTATAGAAGGTTCTACAAGGTTCCAAACTGAATGTCTGAGTTTATCGGTGAGTCTAGAAGGTTCCATAAGATTAAGAGAAGGTTCCAGAATGCTCTAGAATATTTTGGATGGATGTTTCAGAAAGTTTTATAAGGTTCCAAACTGAATTGCGGAGTTTGTCGGCGAGTTTAAAAGGTTCCGGAAATTTCTAGAGGATTCTCTAGAAAGTTCTGGAAGAAGAAAGTTCTACAAGCTATCAGAAAGATCTATTAGATTTCAAACTGAGTGGAGGAGTGCGTCGGTGGGTCTAGAGGTTTCAGAAAGAATAATAACGGTCTAGAAGATTCTGGAAATAAGAAGTTCTGTAAGATTTCGGGATGCTCTAGAAAATTTTGGAAGGTTCTCCCTAGAGTTTTATGATTGTGCGCTAAAATATCTGTTGAAATTTTGGCAAAGCGAAGACGGTCCAACAAAGCAATCTAATCAGAGGTGCCGAAAGAGGCAAAAAAGAGACGTCAACACAATTCTATGCTTACCGAATTATGGTACCGAGCGAAGCCGGGCCAATCTGCTAGTTTACACTATTTAATACACTAATACGATTGTGTATAATAGATACATTAAGTATATCGGTGTATTAGAAGCTATTTTTGCCGTGGTTGGTTGACAACTGGAAACTGACTTTCAAAGTGGGTGCATGCTTATTTCCTACATGAAGAGATATAGAGATATTTGTTTATATAGCTGGGGTGCAATATTATAAAAATTTTACTACACATATAGGTATATACACTAAATATCTTACATTAACCCTTAAAATTTTTACTATTAACATAATTTTCTTCATACATACTATTAAATAAAATAAATTATATAAATAAATAAAATTATATAATTATATGAAAAAAATAATACTATTTTATATAATAAAAATACTATTAAAATAAAATAATTTGTTCGATAAACGTATGATTATGAAATTAATTTAAATAAAATATTATTTTTTTATATTGCGTTACGAGACAGAGTTGTTACTTTAACATTAAATGTTTATTTAATGTTATTTTATGAAACAAATAGTAAGAAATTATTTGAACAGCGAATGAGATGCCATCTGAACTTATTGGTTGGTACTTAACAAATTATTTATATTAATTTTAATTAAACAACTTTGTATTAACCACTTAACAGTAACTCTACCTCTACCGGTTTCGATACCCATGTAACTTCATCAGGACGGACGCAAACTAACTATCCATTATATATTCTAGCAAACAAATCAATTTTTGAACGAGGTTGTGGCTATAGCTATGTTGGGGGTCATTGAGAAGTGGACGCCAAAATGCGAAATACGTCAAGTAACGGGCTATTCATAAAATTAATCTGGTTTTTAATTATATTAGCTTTACTGTTCAGGCATTTTTTTATTTCTAGTATTTCTAAGTTATCTAATCTAAGGCCCCTATTATTTACGTGTAAAATCTCGATACCGTTTTCCTTTTTAAAATGTGTGGCCTATTTGTTTACTAGAATAGATAATGGATAGTTAGTTGGCGTCCGTCCTATTAAATATACAGTGGTATCAAAACCTGTCGACGTAAAACTACTAGTTAAGTGGTTAATAGAAAGTTGTTTAATTAAAATTTGTAATTATGTCCAACCACAAAGTTAACGCTATATTATATATAGATATATATATATATATATATATATATATATATATATATATAATCAGGATTGACATAAATGAATGTCAATTAACTTAAAAAGCACGATGCGTTGTTAGATATATATTTTATTGCTTTTAAATAAATGCGTGTTATGGCTATAAAGAAACTACTCTAGGCAATATATTTCCCCTTTGCAGATCGCAGATAGAATTACGATGGTATGAAAAGGTTTTTTCTGTCACCACGGAAGCTGTGCGCAGGATCCGCCCCTCTCCGGCTTTTACTTTCGCATTAGACCTCTGAAGGATTTATGCGGAACAACCCTTAGTTGAAAGAAGCGATGTTTACAGCCGTAAATACGATTTGGTATGCAAACACCTGGGAGTCTCATATCCTGCCGGATCTGGCAGGCAGTTTCCTTGCTTAATGTATTTATTTAAGATTTCTTATCTGATTTCACTTACGCTCTCTCAATCCGCGCATTTGTGCCTTATTTGTGTTAAGCATAACTCACTTAGTGCCAAAGTAAATATATGTTTTGTTACTTTGTCGCTACGGGTTGAGGGTGTTTTTGTAATCTATGGATCTCGCGATGGCAAAGTTGCTACTCTATCCTACATCCTGAAGGATCTTATTAGTCACGTTCTAAGACATTTTAATGCTTCTCTAAGGATGGGTAAAATGTTTATATGAATTTCTATTAAAATGAAATTAAACAACTTGATAGTTTATGTGCCAATAAGCGAATGCTTTATTCAAAAATCACAGGTTACATACACAACGGATATAGAGGGCGCTACTTGTATATTTGATGTTACCATATAAAATATTATATTCTAACACCCCAACTACATCAAATAAACAAACCATTTCTATGAAATAAACGATCCTTTTTAATAATCTATTTTATTAACCCCCATATCCTCCATACATTTATAATGCTTCATGGGATTTAAAGCTTTAGTTAGTATGTCAGCTGGCATAGCAGTTGTTGGCAAATATTCTAAATCAATGATTTTATTGCTGACTGCATCCTTAATAAAATGATACCTAATATCAATATGTTTACTTTTTCTATGACACTTAAAATTTGCTACCAACTTCTGCGCACTCTGGCTATCATTATACAAACGCACAGTAGATAAATTGCCTGTCAGTTAACTTAATAAAGATCTTAAGTATATAGCTTCTTCACAGGCTTCAGCTATAGACATATACTCCGTTTCCATACTAGATAATGCCACTGTTTTTTGCTTCTTGCTCTCCCAAGAGATTGGTGAGCCTGACATCACAAAACAAAATCCTGTACATGATTTACGATCTACTACATTACTTGCCCAATCGGCATCAACAAAACCTTAAAGTTCAGCTTTTTCCTTTTCATACTTAAGACAATATTTTTTTGTTTTCTTTAGGTATCTTAGTACTCTTTTTGCATAATTCCAATGAACATTTAAATGACATTTATTAAATTGACTAAGAAAACTAACACAAAAAGATATGTCTGGTCTTGTGAGAACTGATAAGTACATCAGGCTTCCAATTAATTGTTGATATGGAGTGTCATGATCACAAATCTCAGACTTCTCAATATTTAACTTGCATTCCATAGGAGTACTAGCAACTTTACAATTTAACATATTAAATTTATTTAGTAACTGCTCTATATATTGTTCCTGATCCAAAATAACAACATTTGATTCTCTATTTATCTTAACTCTCATGCCTAAGCATTGTTGAACCTGCCCTAAATTTTTAATTTTAAATTTAGAACTCAACACAGATATTAAGTTTTCAGTCTCTGCTTTATTGTTATTACTAGAAAAAATAAAAAAATCATCAACATATAAGGCTATGATAATTTTTACATTATCATTCATTTTTGTAAAAATACATGGCTCTAAAAGACTCTTTTTAAAACCTACCTCACATAAGCATTGCTCAACTCTTTCATACCATGACCTAGACGATTGCTTTAATCCATAAATTGCTTTATTTAATTTAACAATTATCCTTTGCTTATTAACGTCATAATTTATTTCTGGCTGGTACATATAAATATCTTCTTTAAGACAGCTATTTAAAAAAGCTGTTTTAACATCTAAATAAGAGTAGAATGCCTTACAACGGGAGAAAAAGTCTCTTCATAGTCAATACCAGGCTTCTGCGTAAAGCCTTTTGCCACTAACCGAACTCTGTACCGCACACTATTATCACTATTGATTTTCTTTTTAAACACCCACTTGCTCTGCACTAGAGTTTTACTAGAAGGTAATTCGTCCACCGGAAACCATGCATCATTTTCTTCAAACGACTGCAGCTCATCCTTCATCGCCTCTATCCATTCTTCTTTATCCGGACTCTCCAGAGCTTCTTGGACGCTGATGGGATCATTTGTGACTCCTGGACTCGACGTCGTACATAGGTTTGTAAAGCCATAACGTTCTGGCTGCTTCCTCACACGTTTGCTGATTACTGGTTCCTCTGGTACTGGTTCTTCGTCCTTTTCCCCAAGATTTAGAGATTGCTGCAATGTAGAATCCAAATCAGTTAAGGCGTTCACATACTCTCAACCTGAAGAAATATTCAGATCTATAGGACAAGAAATAGATTCATCTTTTATTTCTTTATCATAATTTCTGCCTGACTCATCTGCATGGATAATATCCCCAACTGAAACTGTTGCGGTCTCATCCATTGTGCGGTTTCTTTCTATATTCTCGTGGATTATTACATCTCTACTGGTAGTAATATATCTCTTAGTAGGATCATACACACGGTAGCCTTATTATCAGCAAATCCAACTAGAATATGCTTCTTCGCCTTAGCATCCCACTTAAGCCGCTTTTCTTTAGGTATATGTACCATTACCTGACTACCAAATATTCTGACATGACTTAAATCTGGTTTTGTATCCGTCCAGAGCTCATAAGGAGTTTTTTTATTTAATCCTGATGCAACTGACCTGTTTCTTAGATAGACAGCAGTATTTGTTGCCTCTGCCCAAAACTTTTTGTTTAATCCTGCATCACATAATAAACAACGAGCTCGCTCAACAATGGTTCGATTAATGCGTTCACACATACCATTCTGTTCCGGAGTACAAGCATTGGTCTTTTGATGGACAATGCCTGCATTCTTCAAATAGTTCTCAAACTCATTGCTACAAAACTCTAAGCCATTATCCGTCCTAAACATTTTAATTTTTCTGCTTTGTTGGTTTTCTACCATTAACTTAAATTCCTTAAAGTACTTGAATACTTCACTTTTTGCTTTAAGAAAATAAACAAAAGCCATACGCGTATAATCGTCGACAAATATAAGGAAATACCTTGCTCCACCAATCGAATATGACTCCATCGGTCCACACACATCGCTATGGATGACTTCCAGTTTTTCACAGCTCCTTGTTCCCACATGACCGAATGGTAAGCGTGCTTGCTTCCCTTCACAACAAACTGTGCATGTATTTTTGTTGATCACTGGCTTATCCGTGCATGATATTCCTGTGACTGCTCCATCCTGCATTTCATTCAGATCATTCATATTCAAGTGGCCCAATCTCCTATGCCATACTTCACTGCTAGCCGCTGAAGAAGGAGATGTAAACAAACATTGTTTACGTTCCATGACCAACTTGTAAACACCATTTGTCTGATTTTCCACAGCCACCAAACTGTTCTCTTTGTTGTAAATATTACAGCACTTTTCCTTGAACTCTACTCTATTGCCGTTTTTGATAAGCTGACTCACTGATATCAAGTTCGTGGTGAGGTTAGGTACACATAAAACGTCTTTTAAAGTAACCTCAAACTTGCAATTTGGAGTGACGGTTATAATGTCCATATCACCCGAGCACAACACTGGCATAGCACTTTGATTTGCTGCTATTATCTCCTTGATGCTTGGTGAATTAAAAACATTCTGTAACATATTTACATCCGTCGTCATATGGGCACTCGCGCCACTATCCAAGTAAAAATCTTGTTTACTATAATTTCCACTCAAGAAAACTGCGGAGAATGCGTTTGTTTTCTTTACTTGCTGTTTACACTGAGATTTAAAGTGTCCATATGATTTGCACCGATAACATTTCACGTTCATCATCTTATTCGATTTGTTTATACTCGATCCGGTCACTGACAGCTCACCGGCGACGCCATGTTGCCTTGAGTTGTCATTCTTGCCATGGCCGCCAACTTTAGAATACTGCTGGCGATTGCGCTGCCCTCTGCTTAAAAATGCATTTCCGGAATCGAAATTGTTACCTGCCAAGTCAATCAGCTTTGTCTTGACAACGTCAGCCGTAATGGCGATTCCAGAATGTTCTATGGCCATTATCATTGGAAAGTATTTTTCAGGTAAACCTGCCAGCAATAAACAGCCGATCCACTCGTTATTCACGGAAAAACCTGTTCCCGATAATTTCTGGGCTGTCTCAATTATTTGCGTAACATAATCAGTCATCGAATCACAATCATCAAGACGTATTGATATTAAATTACGCAACAGAGTAATTCTGCGGGAGAATCCAGAATCATCAAACATAGACTTCAATTTCTGCCACAAATCTCTTGCGCTTGAAGCTTCCCTTATGTGGACGTATAGTGACGGATCTATGGTTAAAATTAACTTAGCTTTTGCTTTTGCATCTTCTGCGGTTGCAGTTTTCGGGCTTTCTTGCTTGATACACTCTGCCATGCCCTCTAAAACCAGCAAATTCTCCGCTGCAAACGCCCATTCGTGATAGTTCTCACGCCCTTTCAACTTCGGTACGTTGGTCAGGAATGAATTTGAAGCCATTTCTGTTAATTTCGCTCGTAACCAGTTAGAAAATATCCTTCACTTCAGCACGTCTACGCTAAACTACCTAAAACTTTCACAAATACTTTTTTAAACTAAATGTTGGGTCTGTCTGGGCCCATAACCTGTTAAAATGAAATTAAACAACTTGATAGTTTATGTGCCAATAAGCGAATGCTTTATTCAAAAATCACAGGTTACATACACAACGGATATAGAGGGCGCTACTTGTATATTTGATGTTACCATATAAAATATTATATTCTAACAATTTCTATTGTAGTTAATAAACGACTTGATTTAATTCGTTAAATTTTAGGCAAGTTACATATATAAAACATTTTACGATAGTATATTCGTTAATATGAGTTAATTGTTATTGTTGATGTTTTTATGAATGATAAAGAAACAAGGTGTCGAATAAAAATATGTTGCCAAAATTTTTCTCATTTTCTAATTTGAGATATTTTAAGACAATATTTTTACGTTCTTTGTTTACAAAAAAGAAAACTTAAGAAGGATTATTTTTTTTATTAACTGAAGACAAAAATAATGAAATCAACATTTTGAAATGTCACCCAAGTTTTCTTTCATTTGAGACAAATTTTATTTTAGCATGAAAATTAATGGATCCCCAGTATTATGGAACTATTTGCGGAAAATATTTTAGTCTTTATCGCCTTTTTTATGACATTATTTATATTTTTTGATTTAAATTTAATTTGTCTTTGATAGTACACATTTCAGTGACATTACTAAGTTTTCAAAATGTTTCTTGATAATTTTGTGACTTCGATCTTAAGACCTCAATCTTAAGCCTACCTTTACATTTATAATTTGTAACCTAACTTATGACGCGCATATCGTTCATAGAAAGATAGCGCCCACATCTTTGCATATTGTTTTTGAATCCTCGCGCGTTGCTTAGTAATTATATTTTATTATTATATATATATATATATATCTCTACAATTGGGAATATATCTCAGAATTCTATTATATATACTCTCGCTATCTATATCCCCTTTTTATTATTTGATTAATCTTTGATTAACATATTTTAAAAATATAGATAAGGTAACGTTAGGTTTGCTACCAAATAATAATTAAATAATTTTGTGATTTTTTTAATCAGATGTACTAATATATGTACTGGTAAACTGAAAATAATCATTCACCGCATAATAATCAATGATGTTATCGTTATTATATTGCTAAAACCTAAAAATTATAATAATCACTTTGGTCTCACGTTAGCATGCTGTCTAAGCAACCCAGTTTTACCGTAATTGGTTTTATTAAAAAAATATTTTTAGTTTTATTTTTATCGGGAAAAATAAATCTGTAAGATGAGAATACAAAAGTAAAAACTAACATCAAAGCAATCGTCCTAATAAAGCGCGAGCACATCTCTGTTAACATAATAATGTGGCCCGCTTCAGGTAATTTATCTCAGTCACTGACCAGGTGTTTGTTCCGAATGGCGTGATATTAATTTCGGTAGACCTGCCACCGGATAATAGCCCAAATCTTCCCACACAGCCCTGGATATTACTTGCCACCAGCTAGCGAACGGCTGCGTTCAACTTCGTAAAGTTATTATTTTAAATATTGGCGATTTACGCTTTAATTTAATCTAAAAGAAGACATCTCGATTAGTTTGAAGACTATCAAACTCAATAGCGCTTTACCTCAGAAATACAATTAATATTGTAGACTTAGCCGGGAATTCATTTAGAGGTGGTTATTGATTCCATTAACAAGTTGAATTAATCGGTATTGTTTTGGTTCATCACATTTCGCCGTTAAGGATAGACAGAGAAAACGCCACACTTTTTTGACCCTTGGTCTCGTCCACTAACATAATATATCTTCTCATGAACGCTCTTACAGCATAGCTTTAACAAAAGCGTCATTCAATATTAAGGCTGGACATTCATTGCAAACGCATTTTTCGGCGTTTTTTTTCGAAAATTTCGGTTTTTATTATTCATTTATATCAGAATGCATATTAATAATATCAACAAAGATTTAGCGGTAAACAATATTTTCATGCTTTACTATCAAACATCTGATATGTAGATTTCTTCGACAGATGACAGCTTATAATTAGTTTGATAAGACCGACAGTAATATTGCTGTCTCTTTCCATCAAAATGTTTCATTATTGCAATGAATACGTAAAATTTGAGACTCGTAGGATGTTTACACGATATTGGGTTTTTATAATGTTTAACTAGTACCTGCACACCTATGTTTGAAAATTGGAATCTAGTGTCGTTTATACTCCGCTGGTACCCTTACAAAAATCGCAGGAGAACATTTTCAAAAAATAACATTTATCGTCATTCCTGTATTCCCTTTATGTATAAGTTCTTAATTCTGGCATAATACGGTATAAAAATATTTTCAAATCAGAGACTTTTTATGGCTATAAAGATGACGATAATAATGTGCCCTTAATGTTATTTTAAAGAAGAAAAACGTACGTTTATTTGTATTCTAAAGAAAAAAATTCGGAAAGAGAGTTTCTTTTTTCGATGAAATTTTTAAATTATAATTGTAATGCTATTTATTAAACACAAGTTTAATTTTAGTTTTTTTTAGTAAATAGTGAATTTGTACAATATTATGTTTTTGATTTTATTCCAGTCGTTGGTCCAGGTCGTCTTCACATATTATTATTCTGAAGATCACATATACTTTAGAATGTTTTGTATAGTATTCAACAGCCTTATATTTGAAAAGTATATGACAAATGAACAACCGATTTTATTTATATTTTTCCTTTACTAAAACTAATCTCTAAATATAATATATGTTGAACATTATTTTTGTCGAACAAACGAAGTTTTTCTAAGCAAAAGATATCTAGAGATATTAGAAATCTAAATTCAACATAACCCTAATGTATCGAATTCGACATTTTCTTCCGACGCGATGCCTAATGTCAAAGTTGAATACGCCGAATAAAATTAATCAATTCGAAATCGAGACATTTTTCATTTCTGCTTCCTGTTACGCATTTCCGTCGTCATGTTCACAAAATTGCTCTCATAAACCGAACGTAAATATCAAAAAGAGATATCTCAAAAGTTCATATAATCAGGTGAAGCCCACAAAGTAGACCAATTTTCTTTATTTTTAAAATATCGATTGTTTGATAATTTATAAATTGACTAAAAAAATCTAGTTTGTGTCATATTAGGAAGACGTACGTATTAAAAATATGTGTAACTTATTAGAAACCAGATTTTTAAAGTATTTTCTGTACGAGTACTTCGTTGGACTGTCTGTACAGTAAATAATATGAATATTTAAAAAATAAGTTAGGCGTTGTTTCATTTACAGAGTGGAAGTTCATTATTAACACATACACAACGTTTTAGTCCACTTATTTGATTTATATATAGTCAAAATAATGTTAAGGCCCTACATCTAGTGGCGTAGGGTTATAAACTGGATGCTATAGAAATACTAAAAATTAATAAAGCAATTTAAAAAAAAATAACCTAAAAAACATTCAAATACCTGCGTCATCCCCATTATAAAACTAAGTATTATTATATGTATGTGTCAATAAATAACTACCCCCCTCCTCCCGCCGTCATCCCTTTACCTTCGATTTGTCGGCCATATTGATTTACAATTAGTTCTAATATTGCCTCTGAAGGTGATGGTTGTGCCCATTGATGTATTTGTAACTCAAATAAGTGGAATAAAACGGCTTGTATAACTCAAATAAGTAGAATAAAACGTGTGAATATTTAAAACGACAAAAACCTTGAAAAATATATTTTTCAAATTCCTTCGAAAAATGCATATTTTGATGTCGTTTATTTCCGTAAGAACTGTCTTTACTTCCCCAAAAGTATAAAGAATATTTTTCAGTCTAATCAAAATTGAATGTAGAAAACTCCCCCTATGTCTTTGGTAGATATACCACATAATGATTTCTTATTACTCCCTTTACATTAACTCGTGGCGTCTGCTTGCTTGCTTGCCGGCTAGCCGTCGAAAAAACTTTGGATCGATTTTTAACCCTTTTCCCATGATTCAGTCGAGCTGAAACTTTGCAAGCAGACTCGTGGCGACGATCAAGAAGATCTATCAAATTTTCGTTAAAAAAAATTAATAATTATTGTATTATTTTGGATTTTTCAAATTTTTAATGTTTTTTTCATACAAGTTGTATGGATATGATAGACGCGAAACCCGAAAATGAGAAAGGGAGTATTGTAAAAACTTGGTTTTTATGGGTTACTTTTTTTAATTGTTAAGTAATGTTGCTTAGAATAAAAGCTCCGTGAATATTATTTGAACTCTATTTTTTTTGATAATTAAAAAATATATATGTTACTTTATACTCGTGGATTCCGAAATTTTATGTTTTTCGTATTTCAAAAAAAATGTTGCGGAAATTATATTTTGCAACATTGCAAGATTCGAAAATTCTGTAGACAAAGGCGATAGCTTTGCCTTTTTAAATTAATTAATTAGTAAAATAAACTTACAAATAATAGTCTCCGATAAAACAAGCTTCAATGGAACACCCGAGCGCCGATAAAGAAAATGAGAAAGCTGAGAGTAAATTCTACAGTGCTTGTATGTGGCAACGACACATTTTACCTGCTTGTGTTGTGGTCGGAGGTTTAACTCTCGAACAGAGGCGGACTAAATTCTAGATGGTGCCAAAACCACGTACGAAACTGAAACTTATTGGGTCAAAAATAAATATCAATTACAGTCGGTGTGTCCACCTTAGTCCTTGTGATAAAAATATAGATTATCGGGGTAAACACTCATTGCTTATTTATGATGTGTACAACTTTTTTAGTTGGACATAATTATTAATTAAGAAATGCCTGAACACTAAAGTCGATATAATTAATAAGCAGTTGAATTTTATGAGTGACCATTATTTGATATGTAGCAGTTTTTGTTACAGTCTCCGCAAGTTATTTCATATATCCCACTTTTTTCTAACGTACCTTTTTTTCTGAATTTAGAAGAATTTTACTAATATTATTTGTAATTTTTAATTTGTAATTTTTGTAATTTGTAATTTTTTTTAAAATCGGACCATTGTAAAGAATTTTCCGCCAAATTGTATTACCGGTGGTTTTAATATTTTTGCCTGAGTATAAATATGTTTCGATAAGTTTATTATTAATTTTTGATTTCAACATTCTATCTATTAACGCGCAATTATATCAATTTTTAATAGCAATTTGTTTAATTATATTTATTTCGTTATCGTAATCAATGGTATTAAGGGGAATTTTAATTAATCTATTAAAAATGGAATGGAAGCTGGCCATTTTATGCGCTGTCGGATTGAAATTCTAAAAAATTTAAATTCTGGAAACACATTAATAAATAATATCAGTCCACTTCAGTTCCAACTTTCAGTTCACTGGAAACACATTAATAAATAATTCAGTCCACTTCAGTTCCAACTTTCAGTTCACTGGAAACACATTAATAAATAATATCAGTCCACTTCAGTTCCAACTTTCAGTTCACTGGAAACACATTAATAAATAATTCAGTCCACTTCAGTTCCAACTTTCAGTTCACTGGAAACACATTAATAAATAATTCAGTCCACTTCTTTCAGTTCACTGGAAACACAATCAGTTCCAACTTTCAGTTCACTGGAAACACATTAATAAATAAAGTCCACTTCAGTTCCAACTTTCAGTTCACTGGAAACACATTAATAAATAATATCAGTCCACTTCAGTTCCAACTTTCAGTTCACTGGAAACACATTAATAAATAATTCAGTCCACTTCAGTTCCAACTTTCAGTTCACTGGAAACACATTAATAAATAATTCAGTCCACTTCAGTTCCAACTTTCAGTTCACTGGAAACACATTAATAAATAATTCAGTCCACTTCAGTTCCAACTTTCAGTTCACTGGAAACACATTAATAAATAATTCAGTCCACTTCAGTTCCAACTTTCAGTTCACTGGAAACACATTAATAAATAATTCAGTCCACTTCAGTTCCAACTTTCAGTTCACTGGAAACACATTAATAAATAATTCAGTCCACTTCAGTTCCAACTTTCAGTTCACTGGAAACACATTAATAAATAATTCAGTCCACTTCAGTTCCAACTTTCAGTTCACTGGAAACACATTAATAAATAATTCAGTCCACTTCAGTTCCAACTTTCAGTTCACTGGAAACACATTAATAAATAATATCAGTCCACTTCAGTTCCAACTTTCAGTTCACTGGAAACACATTAATAAATAATATCAGTCCACTTCAGTTCCAACTTTCAGTTCACTGGAAACACATTAATAAATAATTCAGTCCACTTCACCACTCCTAGAGCTGTTACCCTTCCCCGCCGCGCGCCCCCCTGACCCCTGAAGTTAGTTATTATCTATACCTGATGATGAGAGGGACTGCTCCTCTCGAAACTATACTTCTAATTTAATAGCTCATATTGTGTGTGTGTATTACAAAGTAAAGTAAAGCATATTTTTTAAATTATAATGTTGCACCACGAAGTATCTGCCAAATCATTCAATGATAAAAAAATTAATACTCATTGATTTTACATGAAAATTTCCGCGTTCACTAACTAACTAACTAACTAACCATCACGCCGTTTTTCCGCAGGGGTAGGCAGAGAGGACTGAACGCCACACTCTTCTATTTTGGCACACCACTTTTGCTTCGGCCACATTCATACATCTTCTCATACAAGTTCTACGGTTGTTGCAGCTTTTAACGGGGCCATCCTCAAACACTTGTTGTATCTGATCGTGCCAGGTCTTTCGCGGACGTCCCCTATTCCTGTTGCCTTCAACACTCGCCTCATATATTTTCTTAATCATCCTTTCCTCATTCATACGTTCCACGTGACCAAACCATCTCAGCACTCCTTTCTGTATTCTATCTACCATACTACAGCCAGCATTGCATTCACGTCTAATTTGTTCATTCCTTACTCTTTCGACCAAAGATTTTCCGCACAAGCGTCTTAGTGACCGTATTTCTATCGCATTCAGTCTACTTTCATTCCTTTTTTCCCAATTCCAGGCTTCACTTCCATACATTAGGGTCGGCACTAGAACGCCATTATGTACCGCTAGTCTTGCTTCCTTTGACAGATTCTTATTGGCCATAATTTTATTTAGAGCACCATTAACTTTGTTTCCCACAGTCACTCTCCTTTTGATATCATTCTCAGCCTTGCCGTCTCTACTAAACAAACATCCTAAATACACAAACTCATTCACTTGTTCTAAGCATTCATTGTTTACAATTACATCACCCTTAGTCACTCTTTCGTCTCTCTCGAATACTTTCGATTTGCTGACATTCATCAGAAGTTCACAGTATGTTGGTTTAATTGTTCAACGACTTAGCCACACTGCAGTAAACACTGTTTAACCTACTACATGAACACTTGGCGCAATTTTTTTTTCTCAATTGCGCCAGGTTTTCATGTCGACATTGACTGAACATTAATTGCAGCACGGAATTGGGTCGAGTATTCACATCAAACGAATATATATAATATAGCATGTAACCAGGAAAAGTACTTAAGTATATGAAAAACAGTAACTAATACACAAATACGCAATAAGTTTGTATATTACAGCGATCCAGAAATAAGACCTGCTTGTATTGGCGCAACCCGACTCATAAATTTATATAAAAATCCATAACCAAATTCTCATTTTTAACTGTAAATGGTCGGAACACGGCGAGTTTCGGAGTAAATTACAAAACGGTCTTGGAAATGCGGTGGGTGTCTATTCACTGTAAACGGTCTTTATGTATTATAATTATGTATTCATGAATTTTGTTTTCAATAAAGACATATCTTAAGGCTGGGACAGTGAATGGCTTTGTTCGAGCTACCGTGCCACTTCGCAACGATTTATACGACCGGTGCGGAGCAGCACGGTCCTGCTTGTTAGTTGAAAAAAAATGACAACGTGGAGACGATTGAGTAGGACCGATATGGAAGCGGTGGGCACCATTCACTGTAAATGATTACGGATATTTTATACGAACCGTATGTTTTTCCGAGAAACTATTCTCATCGTTTCGTGGAATACGACTTCAACGAAACATATACAGTTAAATATGTCTAACGACCGTAATAATAACCTTAAATCTTTAACAAATTGTCATTTTTGGATTGCGTGTCTTTATCGGGGAGGCTCTTGCAGAATAAATTTTGCTTGGTATGAATGTAGAGTAGAAAATTTACGAGTTCTAATAATCTTCCTCTCTGCACACATGATGCTCGCTTAATATTTGCCCAAACTGTTTGGGTGCGGTCCTGCTCCATAGCAGAATGCTTTTTCTTGTGATATTACAACGGTCCCCACTTGCATCGTCGAAATTTAAAGCTGTTGTACTCGTACTTCACTTCATGCGGGCAGTCCTCTGCGAGGTTCTTAACACCACCGCCACACGTCACGACTACTCGGTCTTTCCTGCGCTCCGGGTAACGAGTTTTTCTGACAAGTCGCATTTAAATTATTCAACGAACGCGAGACAGCTTTGTACAGCGGGTGATCCAAATTTGTCAAGATCAACTTCAGTGTAAAACGATACCAACATTGGATGCTCTATATCTCAATTATAAACTGGAAGGTTTATTTATCTGAAACAGTAAACACAATCATTAAAGCTGATCTTCGGACAGTGAATAAAATTACAAAAGAATAGTTTAAGCGGTTTGGTCATATTGAGCGAATGAAGGACAGTAAATGGTACCCACCGCTTAACCAGGACCGTTCTAAGAGCAAAAGCTTCCATGTCGGTCCTACTCAATCGTCTCCAAGTTGACATTTGTTTCAACTTACAAACAGGACCATGCTGCTCCGCACCGATCGTATAAACCGTATAAAGCGAATGAAGGACAGAAAACAGTCCACCAAAATTATGTACTCTGTTTGAAAGAATGGTAAGAAAGATAGACGTAAGTGTAGATGGCGCCAAATGGCCACGAAAGACTTGACATGACCTGGTTAATCAAATACTGGAAGAAGACCTTGTTAGGAGCCGCAGTATTTAAAAATAAATATATTTAAATCATCTGTTTTAATTAATATACAAATTATATCAAAGCTTTAAGCCATGTATTCACTAGGGGACAAATCGCGAAACATTGCGCTCGGCATGTCGCATCAACATCTACGCTCATGTTTCGGGGACAATGACGCGGCCATTTGACGTGTACACACCGGGACTCGCATATCTTGTCGCGGAAATGTCACCCGATGAGCTTATGTTGACAGCTGTGGTATCTCATTTGGCAAAAACGGGGTTCCGCGCAATTCAAAATGTTTTTTTGGGTCGCAATTTCAAATAAACGAGGTTTTACTGTAGTAAATTGAATATTATTAAAAACAAAGTCCTTTTTGCAAATAATTATTGTTTTCCAGACGTCGCGGAAATATATCGCCCTATGAGGTTATGATGATAGCCGCGTATCTGTTTATGTTAATGAGTTTATCGAAAAGTAAGAGGAGAAAAAGAGGAGAATGCGAAATTATTTACTGCAAAGAAAGAAAGACGGACGGACATTCTATGCGATCTTCGATCGATACAGCTCGATGAGTTCAAGAACGATTTCGTTTCCCCGCATTGTCATCTTGACAGATACAGCGCATGCGTATTCACTTGTAAACATACCACGTGGTACTGACGCTCCGCGGAATGTTGCAGTGAGTACGCTCGGGTACCGTGCGCATGGCAACGTTGCCACGGCACGCAGAAATGCCGCGCTATGTTGTGCGCGAGGTCGCGGAACAGTGCACGACGTTGCAACGTCACGTAGACTCTATGCCGCGCGTGCTGTTGAGGGACAATTTGTCCCCTAGTGAATACATGGCTTTAAAATTGATTTGCTACTAACTAATAAAAAAATCAAATCTATAAAATCTGTCCCATATTCATCATATTCGGATGCATATTCACCACACAGGAGACAAAAAATAGTCGAGGAAAACATCAGAATATTTTGAGTTATATTTTGTCCAAATTTTTTAATACAATAGTGGATTTTTTTCCCAGGGGAACATCATTAATCAAGATATATTATAGATGTTTCATAACTTAGCTCTATTTGTTATATAGGAAAGTAGGTATGGAAATCTTTTTGAGTATTCATAGGACTAACCTATCGTACGGCTGGCTTAACTGATCACTCTACACAATGTAACGTTCACTGTTTCCACCCATGATAGGCTTCCACATCTATCGAATTTTTGGAAGTTTTGTATATATATATATATATATATGTTCAACTTGCACACCTTGTTTGTTTTGTGAGTTGTATTTTTACCAGCACCTTATTCTCTTTTTCATACATTTCAATATAGCACTATTGAGATTTTCAGTATTCTCCTGTGGCACTCTTTTGCAAAAGCCTTTATCTTTTTAAAGAAGCTTGGGTCGGTGTCCATGCTTACATCTGGTAAAAAGTACGAGTACTTTAAGGCGTCGTAAAATGCCCAACAGTAGGTTTAGATTAAAGTCTCTGTTGCAGGATCGATCACTTTTCTTGAGAAAACATTTTCGCACAGTCTCTGTTCCGATCTTGATCTCTTGTGAGCATTGCATTGAGCATTCAGCCTGCACCCATATTAACATTATTTTTATTACTTTACTCCAGATCTTTTTTTATGTTCACATCTTTGATCACAGTCATTCAGCCTGAATCAACAATTCAATTCATAGCTATTCAAGTAATCGATAGGGGTGAATACTATATTTTAACATGAAATATGTTTTTCAGACTCCCCCAGAAATAAGGCGTGAGAAAATGTAGCAATATTTTTACTCTTACTTTTACCATGGCTTTGATGATGTTCACATTAACCCACGCCAAAACCGGGATCGGTGCCCGGGCGTCCCGGAAATTTTTTTTTTTGAAAAAAAATGCTTTAAATTATAAAATATCATAATTTTATGCAGATTTTTTTGAGGTTTATTTTTTATATTTAATTCTTCAAATAAAATTAATATATATTTTGTTGATTTCTTATTTAAAGAGTTATTTTTATTAATATTTTTTTTACAAATAATAATATAACTACATTACGTCCTAGGCTATTTCAAAAATAATTCAAGTGATGATTTTCTTTTCTCAACAACAGAATATTTTGAGTTTGACTAAATTTTTCAGAACACATTACTAGATTTTGTCACAGGGATATCATTAATCAAAATAAAATTCGGAAGAATCTCATTTCACATATTGCTAAAATATTCCAATCATAAAAATATTTATGTCCTAAGTGACATCTGTGCTTATTTAAGGGGAATGATAAAGCTTGCGCTAATGATTATTACTATACGTATACAAAACAGGTTGTAAAATTTATGAACAACTTCTAAAAATTTGATAGACATGATATTCTATCATTGGTGGAAATGTGAACGTTAAATTATGTAAAGTGATCACTTAAACCAACCATACGATAAGTCTTAAGCCCTATGAACAGCCGAAGACTTTCACACCTACTACCCATAAAAAATAAAATTTCGACTCTGTGAGACATCCATAATATAGATTCCAATGTTTCTGAAATTACAAGTATTTATTAATTCTTAGACATAATCATTTTCACTGAAATATAACATGCCTACACGAAAATATAACACATAACATGGAATAAAACGTATGATAAAAATGTTCTCATTTTGAAAATATAACATCATTACGTTCTTTTTTTTAATTTGTTTTTTATTTTTTTCTTTTACTTAGATATCTCTGATAAACTTTATACCATGTCACTGTTAAGATAATTCAATATTTATTAATTTTTCGACTGGCTTAATTTCTCAATGGTGTAGTGGTGAATATCCCTCGTCTGTCACGTGGGATACTGATGAACGTTTTCCCGCCAGGAAAATTAATATTTTATTTTCCAGACTTTGTGAATATTTTTTGAACCAGAAAAATATATTCCATTCAGATGTGGTATGACACATGTGTCGGAAATACATAACGCTTTTTTTTTATTTCACATGGTTCGCGTATACATACTGTTTTACCAAACGTTTATCACGTAATCCGTAGTGTAACTAATATATTAATTTGACAGTTTGTGTACCCTGTCTGTATAGAACTATTATTCAGAGTATAGATATATTTGTGAATAGAATAATGTGTAATTTAATATTTAATTATCACAGTGCGGATATCTGCCAATTACACCTAAGAAGAAACACGTGTGGGTAATAGAGAAATCATTTTATAAAATAAAATGAATAATTCGAAGCTTAAAATAATTCCAGATGATGTAATTATTAAATCAAGTTTGATACTTTGATTTTAATTTAGAACTGACGGTAGCGCCGTCTGAACATAGCTTTGCATACTTGAGTACCTTCTTTCAAAACTTTTGATTGTTTTGTCTTAAATACTGGTGCTACTTGATATTTAGAGTCGGTCAAAGTTTGAAGCGTTTTCAATTTCACTTTCATTTGGAAACCATTGGAAAACTTTCAGCTTCTTTCGAAAATATCAGTTTTTCAATAATTTTTAATGTTGCTTTGAATCATTTTACAGAACTATACTAATCGTCTGTCTGCCTGTCTATTCTATATAAACATCTACACCTTTTGACCGATATAACTAACATTCTGAGGAATTACGCCTAAGGACTTAATCCTTAAACTTTGCGCAAAATAAATACACTTAAAGTTACGTCTTCACGTGCTCATTCATCTCAACTTCCTCCTGGCTGGATCAAACATTGTACACTTGCATACTCGTCAGGGCATGCACAAAACCTAAGCACCCCTTTTCCTACTCAATGGATTCGGCTGGGATATCATCGACCACCCTCCTTACGGCCCGGACGTTGCCCCCAGCGACTACTTATTTGTTTCCCGCTCTCAGAAAATATCTTGGGGGACAGAAATTCAAGTCAGATGAGGAATTGCAAGAAGCAGTCGTCAATTGGCTTCGCGACGCGGTGGGAGAGTGGTACGACACCGGCATTAAAAAGCTGGTTACTAGGATGCAAAAAGTGATTGATCGTCAAGGCAACTTTGTAGAAAAATAGCTAAATATTCAACCTTTCCAACGATGAACGCAAAGTTGTGAATAAATTTGATTTTCTATGAAAAAAAAGAGACCTTACTTTTAAGTACGCCCTCATAGAATCATTATTATTATTAACCTGATAATTATTATATAAAATATAAAAAAGTTATTTTATTTAAAGATATTATGTCTCACCACAATGTGTTTACTTCGTGTGAAAAATTAAATATTTTCTATCGCGCTCACGAAACAATAAATACAAATAAGTTTGCAACTTAAGACACTATCTTAATGGTTTTTCATCTTCTGACAAGACAGCTTCCTTCCAATCTCTTATCTAGTATTACATCTGAATTTCTCCACTCTTGCTCTCCCAACTACAAGCTTCACAAACGTTTTTGCAACATCGCAATTTTCTGACACATCCTTAGCGCCGCGGCGGGGATCTCTTTTGGCTGACACTTTGGGAACTATGAGTATGTTAATCTCCTGCCCGCATCAAGTACATTTTACCATTTTCTTTTAAATTCAATTTCGTTTCTGTAAAGCGCACAAAAAAATCTCATCGAGCGAAATACTCAAATTACTCTGAATATCCAATTTTTGTACATCAAAAATTATACTTTTAGAAGTATATATTTGGCGAAACAAATATTGAACTTAATAATTTTGTTTTTATATCCTAATATTACGGGTAAGATTTAAATAATAATTCCTTGCGTAACAACTACTCAATTCCTTTATTTCAATAATATAGCTGACAATAACGTAATACAATGCTAGCGACGGTGGAAATCTGACAAATGTCATAAGGTTGACAACTCTTTTAACTCTTGACTGAACCGGCGATGACAATACCAATAGCCCCATCCATTGACTTTGGATGACAACACCAACTTGGAATCAGTTACCGACTGAATGTTGACATTTTATATCCGCTAATCAGAAGACAGAAAAATGAGCTCACGGTCCGATTCCGAGATCTGTCAATTTATGTAAATCTACCGTACAGTACAATACAAAAGATAATCATTATACTGTGATACATAGAATTACAATATGAAATCATTTAATAACATAACAGCATCCTGAACACAAATAAACATAATACTACCAGTGAGCATGAAACTGGCTTTTCGTACCAGGGGTTCTGGTTTCAATTATGTGAGTGAGTGAGTGTTATGTGAGTGAGGAATGGTAGAGTTCTAGGGACCGAGCCTTGGGGGAAACCAAATTTACCTATTGTTGGATTACTTGGAGATTCATTTGATCTGACTATCTGAGGTATGTTCGGTGAGTGGCTTCTTACCCGTTTAGGGCCGTTTGGTCAGTCCCGTTTTCTTTTGGTTCTGATATGGGTTCTTCGTATGGAGATACTGTCGAATACTTTCCACGAATCGATGAAGATATCCGAACAATTATTTTATTTGTTCAATTTATTTTGTATGATGGTGAATGTTTTGCGGTTGCGCCCTGTGTGCATATTCCCCCAATGAACCCGAATGGGTTCTCATTTATTATAGAATTGACTTTATGATTGAGTTTGGTCTCTTTTGACTGCTTATTATATATATTGTATTATTAATTAAGATTTGATATATTAGATTTTCTTTTCTTTTTTCTCATTGTTATATAATTAGATTACACTACCTTTATCTATGATCGTAAGTGGTTATCCCTCACCACACACAAGAATCATAATTCTTTTTGGTGAGGTATATACACACTAAAAATTATTGATTTGTAAGCATTTATGTATGATTGCAAAAAATATTATATATTAATTAAATAAATAAAATAAAAATAAAAATAAAAATAAATTCCCTGAGAGATTACAAAACATCGGGAGATTTTTTTAATCAACAATTATTGGAATTCATGACCTATCACATTGAAAATTTAAAAATAATACTACAAAATAAAAAATTTTACATAAGTTTATTTCACGTTGTAAATGCAGAAATAAATTTTGTAAATAGAAATCCCAGTTATGATATTTTCATTGTCTGTCTGTCCGTCCATCCGTCTGTGCGTCTGTCTGTCTGTCTGTCTGCCTGTCCCCGTAACTTCGTGTAAGGTCCGTAACTTCTTTATAGTAAAAATTTTACATTGAAATAATAATTATCCGCTGAAATAACATTATTAATTGAAAATAATGTCATACGGTAAGTACACACAGTAACAAGTTGCTAAAAAAATATAATTGCCTATATTTTGTATTTTGATTACGAAACCGGTTGGTGCTACCACAAATATAGTGATTTAAACCAAGTGAATTTGTATTTTTGTGGAATTTATAATTTTTGTATTTTAGAGAAAATATAAAAATAAAGTTAAATATAAAAATATAAAAGGCAATGAAGTAATGAGGATAGCAGAGCGCTGAGAGAGAGACGGCACCCTGCCTACAATGTCGAGTTCCCATTCGTAACTTAACATTAGAGTTTGTAACATGTTTCTCGTCTTATCTATCTCTTATTACTGTGTGAGATGATTGTCGATAGTACTGGTGGAAAAGCAAACATACGGGTAAAATAAAATAATATTCACTTTTTATACTAAATTTACTCAAATTAAATTACATTGGTTGGTTGAAGTCTACTGCTAGAACTTCCCGGTGGAAACGGAGTTCGTGAGAAAGGGCGGGAGCCGATAAGGAAGTGGTCCATTCGGTTCATTCTCCCACTGACCGGCGTCCGCGATACCACGCTCAAACTCGCGCTCTGTATATTGTTGTATAACGCATTCTCCAACATAAAGTTTTGTGACTTCAATAAACCAACGAGTTAATTGTAAGTACTTCTTTCTATTCATCCTGTATTACATCCCGCTCAGCTTGTCATACCTTCACGCAACACACATTTTGCACACACGCCTTCAGCGTTCTATTCATCCTGTATTACAACCCGCTCAGCTTGTCATACCTTCACGCAACACACATTTTGCACACACGCCTTCAGCGTTCTATTCATCCTGTATTACATCCCGCTCAGCTTGTCATACCTTCACGCAACACACATTTTGCACACACGCATTCAGCGTTCTATTCATCCTGTATTACATCCCGCTCAGCTTGTCATACCTTCACGCAACACACATTTTGCACACACGCATTCAGCGTTCTATTCATCCTGTATTACATCCCGCTCAGCTTGTCATACCTTCACGCAACACACATTTTGCACACACGCCTTCAGCGTTCACTCAACACGCACCAGCCTGATTGTGCACTGTTACACTGATTCCTTCGCGAATACACTCACATTAACATCTGAAACAAAATCAACTGCCAATGCGTATTCTATTACCTCACTAGTCAGCATTTTGGACATTACTTTCTCTAAAATTAGACAAAAATCCCAGTTGTATGCTTTTTTAATAAGAGAAAACGATATTCTATTACTTAGGATGAATAAGAGAATAATAAATTTTTAATTTAATGCATTTCTATTCAAAATGTTCCGATAAAAATAGATGAATTGATTTACAACCGAATGATAGGGAAAATGAGGCAAGAATAATAAACATTGAATAAATTTAGATTCGTTGGGGGTGGCCATTGTGATTGATGTTCTGAGAATCAAATGAAATTTGATATGTAAAAATAATTATTTTCTTTTTGGATTTTCCACGTAACAAATCTTATCGTATCTCTACAAAACACTAATTAAATTCATATATATATATATATATGTAGTTAAAACGCGTTCATTTATATTTACAATATTTTTATGTGTATGTTCTAAGAAAACATTTACTTTTTTTTCAGAGGAGGGATAATTTTTTTAAAATACATATATATTTGTTTAACAGTAATCTTAACTATGTGATAAACCTGTTAAAAGAGATACACCTGCAATTAATTATAAATTCGCCGGCATTAGATATAAAGTTGACTGCGTTTTAATAAAAATTATACTAGTTAAGTTTTATTTAACGACTGAAGTTAAGCTCGTATACATGGACTCTGCACTCTCTGCAGGCGTTCATTAAGGGCTGCTCCCAGCAGCGCAGCATCCCGAGCTGCACCGACGTCGTTAAAAACTTTCAGACTCTCGACTGAATCTAGATATATTATTACTTTTCACATCTGACGTCGGACTACTTCTCTGAGCCGATTCTCCAGGTAAACTGACATACTGACATTCACTTTACTAAACAGTCGCGAGGGGGAGACTGCTAAGAGACGAGAACATATAATTACAATAAACATGATAAAAACTCGAGAACATCGAAACGCTCGCATTGTGTAAATAAATAACAATGTTGTTTTAATGAACTACGAATGTTTCACCGTTACTGAATACATTTTGATTACTTTTTCTGGGCAATTTGATTAATTTTTCTAATTAACGAGGTAATTTAAAACCCATCGCTAAATCGACATCGACTATATCAAAAACGAATCAAATTATTCCAGTAATGACTTGCTGACTTGGTATTCGAATAAAATAGAAAAAAAACTTCGAGAATTTGAAACCTTGTTTTTTAGTCTCGGTGGTTAAAACGCTTGCCTATAATTCCATTTGTCGCTGGTTCGAGACTTATTCTAGACCAGAAAGCTAGTAGGTACTAATTATTACAGCATATGAGTGACAAGTATTTGAGTGACAATGTTTTGCATACACATCTCTTTTTTAAAAACAGAAGTATATTAAAATACATGCACGTACATTCACATCATGCTTGCCCATTCATTGTTTTTGTGATCCATTCTTATCATTATAAATTTTCTTCATGCCGGTCTTCCCCCCAGTCTCGATCCCGTCAGCTCGTTTAAAAGGGCTCTGTGCGTGTTGCAACACACTACATGTCCTGAATACAGCAGCTTCCTCACTTCTACCTTTCTCAAGATATCTGAGAAGTCTTCAGGAACTTTTTGCTTCACTCGACATACGCAAAATAGATAACGCCACGATCTGGCAACGCCGGAGCGAGAGCATGACTGGCGGCCCGAACCACGGCCAAGCACGAACCAGTGTGTCACCGAGAATTACTAATTTAAAATGTACTGAATTCTAGATTTGATATACTCATTCCTTCTAAAATCTTGTTTTCACCTTTACTTTTGTAAATTGTAATAACAATGTAAATAAACAGTAAAATAACAGTTAGTACGAATGTTCCTCCACATTAAACAAATAATCTCTCTTACTTCATCAATCCATAAGAGAAGGTAGATTACTCCAGTCAAATAGTCCAATAGATAACAGTCACCCAGTCACCACCACACTAGTAAAATCTATATTCGTACAAATAATAAAATAAAACAATCAACTTTGTTTTTTTCCACTTATATTTAAGCACTTGTTTCACTACATGTTTCGGAAACGTCCGTTTCCTTCATCAGGTGAATTAAGACTGAGGTATGTAGGAATGGTTGTCTGGTGTGTGTGTTGTGGATTCGGTAGAAGTGGAGGGGGTATCTAAGTGGTGGGAGATCGGGAACATTGTAAGAAGGGGTGATGTGAAGGGTTGTATTTGATTATTGATTATGTTATTTGTTGTGTTTATGTTTTTATGAATTTCAAGTGTTTCTAAATTATTTTGTTTAAGGCCGTATGTCTGTTTATGTAGGATGTGTATTTTTGTATTGCTGAAAGTGTGGTTATTTTCTATAATGTGATTGGCGTATTTTGAAAAATTGTGATTTGTGAGGCACCTTTTATGTTCTTTAAATCTTTTTTCAATTGATCTGCCTGTCCTACCTATATATGACATCTCACAATCTCCACATTCTAGTTTATAAATACCACTACAGTGTAATTTGTTAGGATTTTTAGATTTACTATTTTTCAATTGTTTTTCGATTGTATTGTCAGTGTAGAAAGCTGGTTTTATATAATATTAGGTCCTTACATATGAAATTGACGTTTAGTATGGGAGGAACATAAAGCCGATTTTTTTTTTATTATAATATATTTATTTAATCAAAGTATGTACCATTGCTATCTATGCACTTTTGCCATCTCATTTGCGTATTTCATCGATCCCTTTACTAAAAAAAACATTCGGACGGGAATCAATAAAATCTTTGAAGGCGGTTTGGACTGCCCCATCGGAGTTGAATTTTTTCCTTTGCAAGAAGTTATCCAAATTTCGAAAAAAATGGTAATCTGTTGGGGCAAGGTCCGGAGAGTACGGTGGATGTCTTAGACATTCCAATTGAAGCTCCTCTAATTTGGTAGCCGTCTGTTGTGCAGTGTGTGGTCTAGCGTTATCATGAAGCAGCAGTGGCCTAGAGCGATTAACCAGCCTCGGTTGTTTAGCAGCTAGCTTTTCCATCATGGTTTGCAGTTGCTGACAATAGACATCTGCCGTAATCGTCTGGCCAGATTTAAGAAAGCTGTAGTGAACGACACCAGCACTAGTCCACCAAACGCTCACAAGTAACTTTTTTGGAGTCAATTTTCGCTTGGGGCATGGTTTGGCTGGTTCGGCAGGGTTCAGCAATTGCGATGAGCGCTTCCAATTATCGTACAGGATCCACTTTTCAACACAGGTAATGATTCGATTTAAAATCCTTCATTATTGTGCCGGTTGAGTAATGCAACGCAGCAGTCAACGCGCGTTTGTTGATTTGCTTCACTCAATTCGTGAGGTACCCACCTTTCAAGCTTTTTCACCTTACCAATTTGCTTCAAGTGGATTAAAACAGTTTTATCACTAACACCGCAGCCTGCAGCTAACTCGGATGTGGTTTGCGATGGATCCGCTTCCACAATAGCCTTCAATTCTTCATTATCAACTTTGGTCTCCGGCCGTCCACGGGGCTTGTTCTGCAGGTCGAAATTTCCAGAACGAAAACGTTGGAACCAAAAACGCACTGTGTTTTCTTTTGCGGCACCGTCGCCATACACATCATTAATCCTTCGAGCCGTTTCTGCAGCACTGGTGCCACGGTGGAACTCGTACTCGTAAATAACGCGATATTTCAAGTTTTTCATTTTGTAAACTGAGTGACGCAAAGAAAAAAACAATTGAGGAAAAAACAAATGAATTATAATTTTCAAAACAAAAATACATGAGTAAATAGCTGTATAAATTTGGATTTGGAATTCCTAACCAAAGAGAAGATATTTGAGATCAAATTTGCCAGTACGGCAAAACACCAATTTCATATGTAAGGACCTAATATTTAAATTTACTTCCTGGTTCACAACTGATTACATGACGTTGTATTTATAAGTCGAGCTCCTCTTCAAATATTCGTTATTTGATGCTGTCGTGAATGATAAATATCGAATGAATTCTATTGACATCGAATTAGATTGATAACAATGAATTTATTACACACCTTTAGTATCATTAATTCATATATTATACTGTCATCGTAAAGGTTTGACTAATTTTACCGATATATTGGTGCCATTGTATGGGCTTGCTGTTGGAAGGTTGGATAAATTATATATTCATGTTCTTAAATTCATGTCACTTGGAATATGAATACGAATATTCGTATTCGTCGAATATCATCACGAATATTAAAAAGAAACTATTTATAACTGAACGCAATGCAAATTACGATTTGGCTGTGCACCGTGTATCCGAACACACCTACGCACTCTATTATCGGGGATTCCCCGAACATTGAATGAATGGATTGGTTGAGTTCTCAAGTTGTCAATCGTTACTTGTTTCACAGCTTAACACGAGTTCTTTCATCTAGTTTCGTTGGGTTATTAATAAGGTTAGGTGCTCATTTCATTTAGTTTTTGTTTTGTAATATGAATTTTTCCTTCCATTTTATTTCCGTTGTGTGTAAAAGCGTCAACTCTTATAAAATAATTTCAAATTAAACCATGACCTCTCGTAAGCGTGAAGTGATATTTATTTTCGAACGCTGGGAATGTACAAACAAACGGATAAAAGAAAACGCCTAACGCCTGAGAAGTTACAAATGTTGTGCTTTTTGAACAAAAATTTGCCGGTGGTAAATTTTAATTATTAAATCTCTTAGTAAAAAAAGAACAGTGGTGATTATTTATTACATTGTTGAATTATTCGTATTTGTATTCGTATTCGCCGAATAATAGGTTTGGTATTCGTATTCGTATTCGTGAAAGTAGTAATCGTTGCATCACTAATTTTAATCGATGCTCCTGAATATTATTTTCCTTCTTCTCACGATTTATTCCATTAACGGACGTTGACTATAGTATAAGCTATCACCACTTTGCTTCCTACGCCCTGGAAAAGTTTTACGGTAAACTGGCCAAACCTTTGCCTAGTGTTATTTTGCCACGATGTTTTCCGTGCGTAATTTCCAGCAATCTTTCCCTGTTTTATGAGATGCAAGATGTGACACTTCTCTGTATGTCTCATACGTCTCCGAAACATTGAAATTTTAGAGTTTTACTGTTCATATATAGCATATTCACTTATAAATCTAACCATTCAGCTCATTAACTTGGATCAGATTGTCAGTTGATCAGGTTGATCAGTTGCAGGGTCAGGTTGTTGATCAATCCAGTGACGTCGCCAGGCAGTGCCGCCCATAGGCAGAGTTCAAAATGGCGCTCTTACTATTTTTCGAAATAAGATTTTTTAAATTACATTACAATATATTACACCTGAAAATTTTTGAGAATGATCCTCGTGAACCTCGTATTCTGTACAACGATGATCAAAGTACCTATATTATTGTCAAATATTCATGTACAAAATATCTATTAGAATCACTATACAACAGAAAAAATAATGTAAATTAAAAAACACTTAGATCTGTAGTTCCAAATCTCAAGTGCTTCAAGTTTTAATTATTTTTTAATGTGTCCATGCTTCTAATCCACAAATATCAGTATTGGGGGGGTATATTTTATTTTATTTCATTCTCTAAAAACATTGTCCTAAATTTAACAATTAGCTTATTACTATATAATTTTAAAGAAAGTATACGCCATTAACGAGTAATTTAATTCGGGGAATTATTTATCACTTTGATTAGCGTTCCTGATTGAAGTATCCTGTTTTGTAAAGAAATTAGCAACGGTTTATTATGTTTCATTCTCCAAAAACATTGTTCTAAATATTATAAAAATGCTTTGGCGACAGTATTACGTAAGATAATTTTTATAGAATCAAATTAGCATTTGTCATGTGCGCGTAATAGAAAATTATTTACCAGTTTGAATCCTGATTGGTGAAGAAATTGGCGGGGAATAACTCATTTCATTCTACAAAAATTTCGTCCTGAATTTCATTTTGACATGACTACTCCTGATGACGTTTACATTTCCGTAGACATTAGTAATATATGATGACATATTTTTTGTTAAAGTGTGACCGTGATTGATCGACTGCAAATGAAAATGATAAAAAGTCTATTTAACGATCTGAATTCTTATCAATAAATAATTTAATTTGAATAAAGTTTGAACAGACACTAAATCGATATGAATTTTTATTTAGTTTGTCATTTGACTAATATTTTTTAACGATAAGAAATGTTTTTTTACTCGAGTATTATTAGGTAGAATTTTTACGATACTACATAGATACGTATATTGAGTTTAAGAAAATTTAAACGAATAGGTGAAAATTCCACATATTAAAGCTATTTTTTTTTATAAAATATTTTTTATTAATATTCATCATTTATGGTCGTATAGACAATAAAATTAAAAAGTCACTAGTCACCAGGCGCGTGCAGTGAGTATATTGAAGCATGACGTTAACCTAAACATATTCTGGAAATATATCGAAAATACGTATAATATTTATCTGACAGAATATTATGACATATTCAAATCTAAATAATCTGATAAAAGTGTGATACGAATATTACGAGATATATATTTTATTTCGAATAGTGGGTATTTGGTTTGGTCATGTTGAAGGAATGAATGGGGGAGAATATGTTATTCGATGCACCAGAAATAGAAAACGTCCGCGACAGACTCGGCATAGTCACGTAAACCAGATATTGGAAGACGGTCATTTCAGCAATCGACGAGCTTGCATGAGAAGATGTATGAATTATGAATGTATTGCGTATAGGGTGAGGCGAGAGTTGTGTCGGGACAGAAGAGTGCAGCGCTCTATCCTCTCTCACTACCGTGATAATAAGTTAGTCAACAGCCCTATAACACCCGACACTTAGGTGATAAGTGTTCTAATCTCACAGTAAGGTTAACGCATGGTTCCAATACCTAGGTACCGGACAATACGAGTAGGTACTTAAGTTACTCAGCATTTGAAAAACTTGTAAGTCTTCTAAAGCAATCCTTTACAATATATACATTTAATTTATAATTTTTAATGAAAATTTGAACTCTACTTTGATCATATTATATTGTCAAAACATTATTGTTGTAATTGTCAAAATAAATGTGAATATCAAATAAATAAAATAAAAATCGCCCCGCTGCAGAACGTACTACGGCCTCCCACGTCACAGACAGGGATGCTAGCCACTACACTACCGATGAAACAAACCAAATGTGAAAATATTGGTTCACAAACATTTTGCCTTCATCATTAACACTTCTTAAAAAGTTCAACAGGGGTTAATAATTTTAAAAAATAACATTAAAATTTGATCTTAAGAATGCATAAATAATTTAGTATAGGTCTCTTCATATAAGCTTGCAATTGAGTTAGTGTGGGTGCAGTGCGTAATCGCGCATTGTTTCGCTATGTTAAGTTTACGGATACGCCCTTCTCGTATCCATTTTATTTTATTACGCTTGAAATACAACATATCAGCAATACATACTTGTGACAGTTTGTCACCACAGTCTTTTAGGGAGTAGCGAAAGTGCTTTGCATTTGAAAAGTACCGGCATCAATACTTGGCGCCTCTAAAATCTTTTTGATTTCAAACTGAATGTCCATCTAAGATTGCCAGGTCGAGGAGTTTTCTAGTTATTGAGTTTTATGAGATATTCTACAGTGTGTATACGACTTTTCTGGATGATTTTTGGGATCCCATTGCAGGCTCCATCATCAGATCTTTATGGCTATTATTCCTTTAAATTAAGTACAAAAAAATTAAATACAAAACACTTTTCAGTACTCTTCATAAAATCCATTAAATCAATTTTATATACAGGGGAAACCATGGCTCATGATAACAAATTTATAATCTTAGGTGGCTGATCGAAATCCTTTCACCCAAAAATTGTCCAAGGTTTGAAAGATTAAATAGACTGGCGGTGGACGGCTTCAGCAGCGTAGATATCATAAATGAAATGATAGATGTGATAAATGTTTAAATGTAACAGGTGATTATGTGGAGAAATTGATCAAGATAATATGTGATTAAAAAATATTAAATAGAATAATAAAATATTTTCTTAATTTTTAAACCTATGATAAGTACGTTCTTTACTTTTTCGATTACCTATCATATATTTTGACGTGGTTTTTATTAAATTTTAATCGAAATTGGTTTCCTTTGTTAATAATTATTCCAAAAATACATAACTAAAGAAATGCGTTGTCTCATTGATACGTGTTCCTATTTACAAAGATTATATTTTTCCTCCACATGTAATTTAACTAACAAATAAAAATGTAACAATGAAAGATCAGATTTGCATTAAAAAGTGTTTCATACCTCTAACGACAGAGCAAGTGCTGGTGCAGTCTTCCTCCGTGAGGAAGTTGTTCCTGTTGCCCTTGCAGCCGTTGTAGTTGAAGGGCACGCACATCAGCTTCTGAGGATGGAACGCCCAGCGCTCGTACGAGCCACGGCATGGGCCAGGGTCGGCTTCTTGCATACACACCTCTAAAATAGGTAAAAACGTAACATTATAAAAATGTCATCTTCGACTATATCAGCAATTTCGTCACGATTCATAATTTGCACAGCAAAAATTAATTTGGCATCGATTAGTGAAGTGCGCACAATGACACATTCTCAACGGCCCATCGCAAATATGTCGTAAACAATTATTTTTTAATTACTTGAATTATTGATAAGCTAAAATTCATATTGATGTGGAGATAATTATTATTCAAGTGCCTAAAAATTATCACATGTCAGATAAAAACATTCTTTACCGTGAAAAATAAAATTGTTATCATTCGCTATCGTCGTCATCGACGGGGTTCTAAAGTATCGACAAATCGCTTCCAATGCTCTCTCGTGTTGCGCTGTTTCAGTGGTTGATGGGTAATCATGGTCCAATCTATCTTCATAATCTTTTAACAGTCCAGAGCGACCCACCGACCGCCTTACCTCCGGAGCTGCCAAGAAGACGCGTCTTGTCTTGATAATCTTTCCTCTAGCAATCCCAAGGCATACATATGAAGAAGTAAGGTCTCCATGCTGAAGGTCTTCCGTGTCACAAGGTTTGATACTCCCTAATATATTTCATTTCGGCAACTTTGATACACGACCTCACTCTCTCCGTGAGAATCCATAGTTGTTTATCATTGTGGTCAGTTTGATGTTGACATTGTCACCTCGCTATAAAAAAACGTGAAACAGCGCCAGCAGCCTCTTGCCAGTTAGTTGCCTTCCTACAACGCTTACCTTTATTTTTTCAATACAAATCTCCAACCCTACTCGAGTCTACTTTCCGCTTAAGGAATAGGTTTTCTCAGATGTACTCGACATATGTACCTACTATCAAAACCATTCATATTTTGCGGTTCACTGATTTCTTATGTACCTACACACTTCTCACCAGTTACGAAACGATAAATTTAAACAATTTGTTAGATGCGGTAGATATGATTTCGGTATGTACAAGTGCTAGTGAATATCGGATATCATAGAGGTATGATCTTTCAAAACAGATTATTCCCGCTTTATCAAATTAAATACACTACGTAGCGTTTTAAAATAAAATTCACAGCTGGTCCAATAATATCTGCATAAAATAAGTATTAATTAAATATGCAAAAGATACAACATTTTGTAGAAAAAAGTCATTGAACAAGTTTTTATTACATTTGATACGATGACATTTTTTCTGCGTATTTGTTGTATGAAAAATGTTTTGGAATCGTTGAAAAAACGCTAATCGTATTAAGAAAAATAATCTGTAAACAGCGTTATTCGTACAATATTTACCTGCAAACAAAGTAAATATACACCTAGGCAGTAAAGAAAATGAATTTAAGTAAACTAATTAAGTAATGCGATATGCGAGAGAGAAAACCTGTAAACGTGGATTTGCGGATCACTGTAGCCTTGTTCATAGTGTTCTAGGGTACTGCGTGCCTTCTCCCCTCGTACTACAGTAATTAGCCCTAGTCTGATCTAGGTTATCTAGGTTAGGTCACTCGCGATGTCAAGGAAAGATCTCACAATCACCAAATTGTTCCTATTTTTTACATTTTTATTTATTATTTTAAAATGAATTAATAATTAAACTACACATAATAGTATCTAACCTATCTAAGTGATTTATAAAACTTCAAAGGCTGCTTCATTCATACTATATTCCCAATTTGAGCACTGCTATTGGATATGAATTTTAAATGAGTATTACATAATATATATATATATACACACTGAAATTTATTTTTAAAAGCATAATAAAGTTTCTGTAAATGTTGATTAATATAATAATAATATATTTGTTTAGATAATTAATTTACATTTGAGTGTTGTGATAAATTATAACTTATTAGCATTGTTGATGGGGATTTCGGCAGCAAAGTAAACACTAAATTCATTGCCCTACCTACTACACTAGTATTTTATTGTATTATAGCAGAAAAAACCTTGCATAAATTTGAAAAATATTTTTACGTAATGTTTTTGTCATTTTATTTGAATGATAGTCCAACTTTTTACAGAGAATAAGTCAGAAATATCTTTAAAAAATGCAAACTTTGATGTCTCTCATCTCCGTAACTGTCGACACTTTACCTAAGTGTAAAGAATATTTTCTATTCAAAATCGAATGAAGAAGACTCCACGAATTTTTTACTACTACCTACGAGACACCCTGTATATGAGATTAAATATTTATACGATTATATCGGTAGTAAATAGGATATCAGTAATGTTACAAAATTTTATTATTATTTTATTATCTTTTCGTGGAACCAGACATTAATTACTATTTGTTTTCAATCTTAATTTTTTTTTTAACAAACAGACCGTCAACAGGACGTTATTATAGTGTGAAATTAGAGTACAAAGTAAAAATATTCTATGGAATTTAAGAAGATAACGTTAAAGATCTGTGTCATCTTTATAAAATCTTCAGTAACTCGGTTGACTCACCCTATTTATTAGAGCAAATAGGTTTAAGTTGTCCTACATACTCAAGGCGTTAAAATAATTTATTTTACCCAAACTTTGGTAAGACTAACTACTTAAAAAACTGCTTTGTAACTCGTTCCACTTCAAAATACAATATGTTAAATTCTACAAATAACCTAGACATTTTTATTGACAATTTGCTTTTATTTAAAATGAAACTCCGTAATCTCGTTTATGATTATTGCAATAAGTTTGATACTTCTTTAATTGAGTCCCATTCCCTCCCCCTTCCCACCCTTCCCATTTTATGCATTATCATAATTTAAATCTTTGAAATATTTATTATTCATCACATATTCTTTATCATTTCTTTTTACTTAGTTTTTTTTACCAGCTTCGAGGAAACTTCACTGGTACTAAACGAATATTTTTTTGATATTATGTAAAAAAATATTACATTGTACTGTATGTTTCCCAAAAAAAAATAATAGTTATAATAAAATAAAATAACCGAATTAAGTTTTTATGATAAAGATATTTCTATTAATATTCATAACAATATTAAGTGTCGTAAACCGACAAATATAATTAAGATATGTGTTGAAGATAAACAAGTTATACGAGACACAATATCACATCGTAAGTGAAGTGCGTGGGTGCCAAGGTCAACGCCGTGTATCTTAAATGTTCTCAAGTCAAACCAATACCATTTCGTAAGTTGTGATTTTAAAAGTATCTTGGAATATATGACATCTATTCATATAATACAATAATCACGTATCAGAGTTAACAGAGAGCTATTACCATAGAAAGCGAAATCTTGCGGCGGGTCTTGCTAGCGCGTTTGTGATCCCAGATAGTAAAGCAAGAAAGTATCTACTTACGAGCGAGAAGTTTTCTAGTGCGAACGTGAGCGCTTTCAGTAATGCGCATCAGTATATGAGAATTACGAAATTAGACAAAAAGTGCAGCGAAGATTCTAAAAATGTTTAGTGAGAATTTAAGAACAGTGCCCCAATTCAATTCGCGTCCCGTAACTTTGTGTAATAAATATTAGTTGAAATAGTTTTTGGTGTTTCATTTGCTTTTCATTGCCATGATCCGGCGATGTATTGTCAGCTCACCTTGGATCTATTCCTGGGGGGTACGAGCTCTATCCCTATAAGTTTGAAAAAGAGTACAGATATTGGTGTAACGCGGATTCCGTGGGTTTATTTAATATAAAAACTAACTGCAACCGTCAAAAATGACGGAACATTGGTTGGCGTCTTTGCTAAGCCCTAGTACATATTTACAGCATGTGTTCAGCAGTCCAAGGAGAGGCGCTCGCGGCAACATGCGTGAAACGGCCGGTTCGGGTTTGGTGGCCCGGGGTTCAAGCCCCGTCTTCGGCCGTTTTTAGCCGTGAATTCAAGCGAAATTACGAACGTTACACGAAGTTACGACGGACGGACAGACAACTAAATTATTATATTTCATATTATAACCGCCCGCAAGAGTAAAAAAAACGCCTTAGGGTGCGTGTTCGTGGCACGTGAACTACGTTGAAGTTTCATAAAATATTTACATATTGTACTCTAATGTCACCCTAGAACCATTTATCGCGGACCGTCAACAGTTCTCTTAATTTAACAAGGAGTTCATCGATCCAACCCAAAGTAAGAAGGGGCTCGCCGATCCAACCCAAAGTAAGAATGGGCTCGCCGATCCAACCCAAAGTAAGGAGGGGCTCGCCGATCCAACCCAAAGTAAGAATGGGCTCGCCGATCCAACCCAAAGTAAGAAGGGGCTCGCCGATCCAACCCAAAGTAAGAAGGGGCTCGCCGATCCAACCCAAAGTAAGAAGGGGCTCGCCGATCCAACCCAAAGTAAGAAGGGGCTCGCCGATCCAACCCAAAGTAAGAAGGGGCTCGCCGATCCAACCCAAAGTAAGAAGGGGCTCGCGTAGACCTCACGTAACACCGCCATACTCACGTTTCGCCGCGGCCATGTCCAGCGCGCAGTCCGGCCGCTCGGAGCACGGCGCCCGCTGCGTCATCTCCACGCGGGCGGCGCAGCGCGCGCGCGCCTCGGCCGGCGCCAGGCTCAGGCGCATGCGCACGCGCGCGCCGCGCCCGCACGACACGCTGCACGCCGACCAGTCGCTCCACGGGGTCACGGGGCACTCGGGGTCGGCCTCCTCCTCGGGCCCGCACGGCGCCCCCATGCACTTCTGCTTCTCCACTGTCGACACCAAGTTCAGGGACATTGTAACGAGGAATTTTAATAGAAAAAAAACACAAGTATCGGGAGAAAATTCAATTGAAAGATAGTTAAATACTATGAGGCAGCTAGAGGCACTATACAATTGCCAGCATTGTAACCTTGGAACCATTATATAAGGTGTATAAAAGCAAAGGCAGCAATATCCAAAAAATTTAAAAAAAATGTTTTTAATGCGGTCACCGAGGACTACTAATTTAAAATGTACTGGACACTAGATTTTATGTATCTTCTTCCAACCTTCCAAAATCATGTTTCCTATTAAATTATAGGTTATATTTTCCATAAAATCTCGAATTCAGTCTAGTAATTCTCGATGACTGCATTCAATTTCATTTGAATATTGATGCCTTTGTTTTTATACCCCTCGTATCATCTAATATTTTGGTCACAAACTTTTTTTTCAAAGCTGTGTTACAACGATGTCGAAATTCCTAGTAGTTTCGTAGATAACGTGAAAACAATGTTATATATTAGTAACACTTAGATAATATTATAATCTAATCTTATCTGGTTCACCTGTTCGTGCCAAGTCTACCGTGACCATCCTGATTTCTGACACCATCAACAGGCGCGTAATATCTGCATCTTTCTTACTATTCTCTCATCATGCGTTCGTTCGACACGACCAAACCGTACATATTTATAATATGCAATATTTTTAAATCCTATTAATTTCTAAGATCACCATTACATTTTTTCCACTGATACATGGATTTGCCACGTAATAAAATAGTATCTGTGTACATACAGTTATGTTACCTCTGCAATTAGTCCATTTTCCTTCCTATTTCTCCAGGATCCACCCTTTATTTCCATTAGTAGTGGTATTTTAACTGGTTACGCATTTAACCGTCATCTGATTGTATCGATGATTGGTAACATATTTTTCGTAAAGCGACGGAAAACCATCGGTATAGATTTTTCAATTTCAAAAAGAAATACAATCGAAATAGTACGTGTAAACTGTGCGTACGACGCACATTGTTTCGTTGTGTTGGTGTTTACGGGTATAAACACCGACACAACGAAATAATGTACCTACGTGGTACGTACGGCTTACACATACTGATTCGATTGTCTTTCTTAAGTGAAAAGATGTTTAATATAGTAATTTGTATCTAGTTACTAATCAATACAATCAGATACAAATACCAGTAAAAGTTTGACCATCACTAATTTCCATACGTCAGTGTTGGTACCGGAATAACATTTTTTTTTTTCATCATCATCATTCATCACAAATATCAAAAAATTTCCCTCTGTCTCATCACAGAAATTTTTTGATATTTACGCTTGTGCTTAGGATTTAAAAGTTAGTGAATGGACATGATGTAATCAACGATCCGAATGAGATTGACTAACCTACGTTGACGAGCGGGCACTTCTTCCTGCCCATCCTGTCGAGGAAGTGCCTGGTCCTCATGAGGAACCCTTGTCCGCACGTGGCCGAGCACTCCGACCAGGGGCCCCACTCTCCGGTGGCGCACACGCCCTCCTCCCCCCCCAGCCCAGCATCCAGGCTGTCGTCTCCAGATGGAGTGTCACTAAACACAATAAAGTTATATTATTTTTAACACACCTAATTCTGTAATTTTATCACATCGATTTTAATAATCTTGCGTTGTTTCTTAAATTAAAACATTTTAGTATTGGGTTGATGTAAGCGTTTTAACGTTTTAAAACATTTACAAAAAAATATTTGAACCAATATTTGTTTATTTGAATATTTGTTTCCAAACTAGTATTTTGTATAATGGAAGCTTTCTTTTTACTTTAAGTATATTCGGTTTTGGTCTAGCCAGAGAATAGTAGAGAGTCCTTTGTGAATTTTTAAATGTGTATCGACAAATTTCATTTCCGTCCCTATTTACATTATGAATCGCAATATATATTTAGAATATCCTTGGAAGGAAGAGTGTCTTGAAAATATGTAAAGGAATTAATGTTTATGAGTTAACTCTTTATGTCGACTATTTTTGATTAGAGTCTTATCGCCCTGACAGCTGACCTATGTACATTCATTCGCAGGTCGGGGAATCATGAAACAAATGTGTTTTACGATTTTTTATCATTCGTCTCGCAATATTTTTAATGACAATCGACAATTTGGTCCCAATTCTAATCAAGTTCATCGATGGGGAAAGAGTTCAGTTCAAATTTTTTATCGTTTCATAATACTAAATTATCTGTTGAACAAATATTTAAATGAGTTTCCTTAATTCTTAATTTCACCAAATTGTCGCGTAGAAGATCTTTGAGTAATTTACTGTTTTTTTAATAAATAGTTAAAAGTAGAAGTAGAAGTTTTTGTATTAGTAATAAGCTGTGTCCTGGACTTAACTAATGGATGTCGTAGGTGCTGATGACTTTGATGGTGTATCAGTGGCGCAACTAATTGTAGTAATTTAATCGCTCTGCCATTTACCATTTCTTTATTTATTCTTTGCTTAACCTTTTTTTCGTCACCCTAATAATAATTTATATTATATGTATCTAATTAATGCCTTTTATTTATAGTTATTTTTTCTGTAGATAAAAACAAAAATAAATTTTGAAACTAGGGTTAAAGAACACATCAAAGCTTTAACTAGCAATGTTGTGTCGAATTTTCCAAAACAATTAATAGAATATAACCATACATTTAATATTAATACAGGTTTGAAAATTTTACATATTAGTTGTAAAATCCCACAAATAAATAATTTAGAAATACTTGAAATTATGAAAAGTGTTAATATCAATTCAAATATGTATAAGAAATAACCAGACAAAATTTGTGCGCAATTATTACACTATTGAATATTTTTCCACTTCAGATTCCATTCCCTTCAGATGACATTCCATAATTAACACCTACGACCCCCCCCCCCCCCCCCCCATCACCGTAACATATTTGCATGGTTTATCTTTTTCAATCTTAATACACGAATAATCCTGAAGCAGAGAACATTGTTCTCGAAACATGTAGATTGTATAATCTAATAAAGTGATGAAAACAATTTGTGTTTTATTTTAATAAAAAATATGTCATTCTGTAGCGTTATGGCTAGTCGATAAATAAATACATGTTCTTATTATTACTAAGCATTTGCGAGTAGCTGTTGTTTTTTGTGTTAATTTCGTAATGGTTCTCGAAAACATTATTCAAACTGCTCCAGTACGAAATTGATGACTCAAAGTAGCCATTAGAGAAATGGACAATAAAGCAAGGTACCTAGCAAGCAATAAGAATAAGTAAGGCGAGCTTGCAATTATCCCGGTGTGGTGTGTGGTGTGTGGTCCCGTCTGGAAGGGCACGGCCGGAGCCCGTCCTTAGAACATTATTCACAATTAAACAGTGTTCACGAATAAATCTACTTGTCGATAAATAATATCGCCTGATTCGAAGCAGGCCTTTAAGTAGGCAGCGAACCATAACCACGCACCAGCACAGGGAATGGTTTTGTCCTTGGCCCGGATGCTCCCCCCCTCCTCCCCCCTGGTGCGGGTCACGGAGGTCGCGCCATCCCGACGAGCGTGCGCTGACGTCATAGTCGCAGTCGGACGGACCGCAATAAGGAGTGGCACAGAGCGTGGAATATTGACCGTCTAAATCAGATGCTAGAATTTATGACCGATTGTCTCTGGCCGCGGAAAATATTTTGCTCAATCAATAATTGCGGAGGCCAGCGGATAGGACAGTTGTGCAAAATCAATGGCGCATCATGAAAATTATTTTTCTAAAAGATAGATTAAGTTACAAAATAAGGTTAGGTTTATACAAAGATACTGTATATATATATCCACTTCACAGTCACACGGTGTTACCTATTACTTTCCTTCGCTATTGAAAATGGGAATATTATTTTGCTTTCTGTATTAACGCAGGTTGCCAAGTAAGTGATGTCCTCCACTGGGTTGGCAGTGTTCGCACCAATTCACGTAAACCGGTTATTAAAATTTAAAACCTGTCGTTGGATTTTACCAATTGACAAAAAAATAACACGGTCGACATATAGTAATTTTAATGCAAAAAGATTTTATTGTCAAACATAATAATTTCGTTGTTTATCCGTCCGTCTGCCTGTCTGTCACCGTAACATCCGTAATTTCTTCGAATTCACGGCAAAAAAGACCAAATTAATTGGCCGGAGATGGGGCTCGAACCCCGGTCCAGCAAACCCGAACCGGCCGCTTAACGCGTGTTGCTATCGCTGACTCTCCTTGGACCGTCAAAAAGATATTATAAATATATACCAGGGCTTAGCGAAGACGCGAATCAATGTTCCGTAATTTTGACGGGTTACAGGTAATCTACGGCAAAGTGTAGTGTTTTATTATTTAGTCTCGATCTTATTTTGGTACTCCGAAAGTAAAAAAAATATCGGCCCAACATATTTCGGGATTAGGTACACGTTTTAAATCGGGCAGGAATCTGATTGCTGACCCCGGATCGCCGCAGGAAGATGGCGAGTTGTATCTTCTCGGTCTGTCAGATGACAGATAATCGGCCCGATTCTGAAAATAACAATGTCTGGATCTTTAAGATCTTTATCCCAACACTTAATAGACGATATTAAAAATTAAAAATGTCCAGAGCGATATTTGTAATTCTACAGCTCAAATACACTGTATTAAAAGATGATATAAGAAAGATTGTTTCTTACAAACGTATTAATTTCTTCATACACAGTGTCCAAATGAAATATCATGGCTAAACGAAATGTCACAACCGCGTTCGGCGTTACCGCGTATTCAAATCTTCCCATCTTGACATTTTTTGACAGATATGTCTGGATCTTTAAGATCTTTATCCCAACACTTAATAGACGATAATAAAAATAAAAAATAAACAAGACATAGCTTTACGTCGGTGTTTGTTTCTGTAAGTTTCTATATGAAATAGATATAGAGGGAGGGAGAAAGATGTAAATTGTTATCTGTCAAATGTCAAGATGGGAAGATCTGAATACGCGGTAACGCGGTCATGACAAGACATGATATTTCATTTGGACGCTGTGGATGAAGAAATTAATACGTTTGTAAGAAACAATCTTTCTTATATCATCTTTTAATACAATGTATTTGAGCCGTAGAATTACAAAATCCGCTCTGGACATTTTTAATTTTTATTATCGTCTATTAAGTGTTGGGATAAAGATCTTAAAGATCCAGACATTGTTATTTTCAGAATACGGATGATAGACAACTTACGGGCATTCTGGAACGTCAGCGACGCACATCTCCTTGGAGACGACCTGGCGGTTGCAGCCGAACATGCGCACCTTCTCGGGGGGCATGCTGTAGGAGCGGCTCCGCATGCGCAGCCCCTTGCCGCAGCTCACGGAGCACGGGCTCCACGGGCCCCACTCCGTCACTCCGCACTCCGCTGGAACCATATGAACCACGGCAACATTACCACATTACCATTACAGATCACGCGACATCGAAACAATTAGAAGGGCATCTTTAGAACTAAAAAAGATCTGTGGCGATTTTCTATATAAGTGAAATATCCATTCGTAATTCATTTAGTAACCCCTGAATTGTCCATAGCTCGGCCGGAGAAACCTTAAAAAATGACATATTAATACTCAAACCATGTGAAGAAACACGATACATTATTTTAAATCGTCAGTCATAATGCATTGTTTAAAAGTCAAGCTTGTTGGTCTTGTGGTTAGGACACTCGCCTCGTGATCCAAAGGTCGCGGGTTCGAACCTCACTCCAGACTAGCAAGTTAGTCCTATTTTCATAGTACAAGCGTTTAGCTTAGTTTGAAAATAGTAAGAATATTGATGTGACACGTATTCCATGTTCGCATCTCTATTTTTTAAAAAAAAAAAAATCGTCAAAGTCACGATACATTGTTTAAAATCGTCAAAGATACAATATTTTTTACAATACAAAGTATTTAAAATCGTCAGTCACAATACATTATTTAAAAATGTCAAAGTTACATAATACATTATTTAAAATCGTCAAAGTCACAATAGATTATTTTAATACAATACATCTGTCGAAGGAAGCAAAACTACATAACGGAGTTCTAGTGCCAACTCTGATGTATGGAAGTGAAGCCTGGAATTAGCGCAGAAATAGATTTAATGCGGTGAAAATGCTGTCACTAAGGCACTTGTGTGGAAAATCTTTGGCCGATGTAGAATAAAGAAAGGATCGCTGAGAAGGTCATGTGGAACGTGTGAGCGAGAGACGGATGGTTAAGAAAATATATGAGGCGAGGTAGCAGAAACAGAGGGCGTCCGTGAAAGACCTGGCACCATCAGATGCTACAAATATTGGAGGATGGCCCTGTTAAATGCTTCAATTCTGTAAGAGCATGCATGGGAACATAATGCAGCCGAAGAAAACGTGTGCCAAGATAGAAAAATATGGCGTTCTATCCTCTCGGTCGGGCGCGATGGTCAGTAAGTTAGTTAGCTTATATAATATGACTTAAAATCATTTTAAAACCATCGAATTATGAAATAATATGCAAATTTAACAATTTATAACCTTACTCAATTATAACATTTTGTTAATGTGTTTAGCACAGATTCATCTTCCTAATCTTGGCTTCAAGATCATATGAAACTGTACTCCATATACCTAGACAAGAATTTTCTCCAATTAGGGACTTCCTGACTCACTGAAAACAAATTTTATGTTCGCGATTTTTTCTAATAATGTACATTATGTATGAAATAAATAATACGACCCTCGTAGCCCAGTGGGCAGGACACTGGTTCTCACACAGAGGGTTCCGGGTTCGATTCCCTGTGACGTCACAAGATCTATGTGATTTACTCAAGCTTAGGTGTTTTGTGGTGTTTCGCTTCTGTAATTTGGCCTCTTCGCCTGTTAAAGCGTAAAAAAAGATGACATAGACGATCCTCGTAATCCAGCGGACATGACGCTGATTTCTCATACTAAGGGTTCTAGGTTCGATTCCCGGTGAGGTCACAATACTTACTCAAGCTTGGGTGTTTCTGGCATGTCGTGACGTTAAAACTTTTAAATAGAATAAAAATATAATTATATTTTTGGATTTACTTTTGTAAAAGTTTTATCTATGATATAGTTAATAAAAAATATATCTACTGTTTATACAACTTCTAATATAAATTAATAATAAAAATCCACAATTCCACGTATTAGTTTGAAAGTCCTCCCTTAAACTAATATTATTTTATTTTATATTTTATTGTTTGTAATCTTTAATCATAAGTAGAAAAGTTGTGTATCTAATAAATATGTGAATGACTTATGTAGTTCATGGAATATGTTTATAGGAAAAACCCAACCACGCTAGTGAAAAATGATTACTTAGTAAAAGTCTTATTAAAAATATCTTAAATAATAGTAACACCAACTTTTTATTTTTAGCTGTTGCATATTGAGCTACTTAAACAGTTTTTTACCAAGTTCGCATTTTTAAATAAGATAAATAATTTCTCTATAATGGGATATGCGTTTTCATTATTGAATTGAAATAGTAGAATGTAAAAAATTGTCTAATAAAAGCTCACGTCTGGTAGTGTCCTCCGTATTCTCCGCCACTTCCAGGACCAGCTCCTGCAGCAGGCTGTCGTCGCAGCTCCTGGGGGTGACGCTCTCCCTGCGCAGGTACAGGCGGGCCAGGGGCTCCATCTCGTCCTTCTCCATGTCGTAGAAGGGGGCGCGGGGGTCCTCCGGGTACTTGGTGGTGATCCGGAACATCTTCTCGCGGGGCTTCGTTTCGAGGTTGGGCGACTGAAAATGCAATCTAGACTTGTCAACTTACAGAAACGGGGTAAACGCGTCACTATTGGCTCTACAACCCCTGGTGGGCCTTGACCTCTTCAAGAATTTCCCTCGAAGGACTCAGTATACGTGGGTGTATTGTTGACGATAGATGTTATTCAATATATATTTCTAACTGATATAAATTAACTTTGTTAAAACCACTTATTCATTGAAAAAATTCAACCACTATCCTGACGAAGAAGCCATTGACTTCGAAACATGTTGAATTTTTTCAATAAATAAATGGTTTTAACAAAGTTAATTTATATCAGTTACAATTATGTTACCACAAAATAAATTTGCTACATTTGAAGAAGAATATATATTTCTCGTATAATAGAGCTGGATGTTTTGTGAGATGTTCTTGGGATTCGCCAGCGCCACATCTTTAATGCTCCCGCTTTCTTGTGTTCGTATTATCTTAATATCCCTATAATTTATTATTCTTGTATGGATAGTATATAATAAATGTATTCTTGTTGGTGCAGTGCTCACTATGCGTCCTAGACACCACCGAGTCACCTGCTGACAGTTATCTGTAGGTATTTGCGCGCGCGCTGTTCATTATTTATTAATTATATTCACATCAAAATATCTGGGCCTTCCTCTCTGTCTTTTTCCCTCAAATTTTCCCTCAACTATATTCCGAGATATCCGTTGGATCTTAAAATGTGTTCTATCCATTGCCACCTTCCACTTTCAATACTGTCTATTAAAAACCTCTTTTTAGCGCTCTCCTCAGAGTAGCACATCATCATTTATAATTCTCTCGGTTCGGCTTATTATTTCCGTTCTTCTCTGGCATTTTGAATGTTCCAACCTGATTCTCTCACTGGTTAAACTACAATGTTTCACTTTCATATAATTTCGTATTTTAATCTGACAAAATTTTTAATTAGAAGATGCACTAGTCAAATATTAGCATAAATCTCTCGCATAATATGCAATCTGCGTTTACCATGCACTCGGATTTATATATTAACGGACTGCAAATAACACGTCAGCTGTCGCAATGTGTTTGTAAATCATTAAACATAATTGACAATTATGAATAAAACACTAAAACTTTTTTTTTTTCACTATTTTATATTTGAGAATGACGCAACATGTTTCGTAAACCTTCGTTTCCTTCTTTCAGTATCAATTTACCGGAAGAAGGAAACGGAGGTTTCCGAAACATGTTGCGTCATTCTCAAAAATAAAATAGTGAAAAAACCACGTTTTAGTGTTTTATTCATACTTGTTAAAACGGTTTTCTACGAAGTAAACGCCAACACATTCAATTACTTAAACTTAATTATATTGACTGCTTTGCTTCTTGAAAAGTTATAAAAGATTTAAGCGTTATTTTTAAAAAACGTAAGGTTTAACGCCCTTACCATGTAAGTAACTCCACTGTCCGTTCCAGCATCCCAAGGATAAAGATCTATAACCTTATTCTCTATCCAGGAACAGTTTTTGAGACATAGATCGAGTCCATTTACTCCCACCACCCAGTCAGGAGTAGGACCTGGAAAAAATCAATTTTCCTCATCACAATAATCACTGGAAAATTCCTTATCGTACAGACTAATAATGATCCCATAGCAACCGTATTCATATTCATTACGTAAATGACATATAATTTGTGTCTGTGCAAGTAAATGATTATTTAATTAAGTTCCGGTTTTACAGAAAACAAGTCACAAATATTAGAAAAAAAATGCAGACGCTTATCTGCATAACTATTGATATTAGGACATTGTTGCTATAAAATTTTCCATTCATAATTTAGACAGGAAACTTCCTGTACTTTAACTTTGCTAGTGCCGAAATATTTTTTTTTAAGTCTATCAAATAGTGAAAACAAATTATTTCGACCAATTGTAAACTCGTTGAAATCGTTAAAATATATTCATTATAGAGTTTACTGACGCTCCAAGCCAATCAAATAATAATAAAGTGGCTTCGGTGGACAAGGAGCCGGATGTACCTACCCTTAAAGGAGACCTAGGTCTTAGAGTATATACTCTAAGACCTAGCTAATATATTTCGGGAGCCCCAAATATTACGCCACGCAGGGTTGCCTCAACCCTGCAACAAATCCAACCACGGGAAGCACCAAATTCTCACTTTTATATCACCTTATACATCAATATGGCAATCTAAAAAGGGAAATTACCCTGATTGCAACCTTATAACGATGGCTGTATGCGTTTTATGAGGCTCTATGGTAAATCCAAGCCTGTTTGTACTTTTCTACAGTAAAACAGGAAGACTTATAGTATTCTTAATTATATTATACGCTATCAAGTCCAGTACCTCTAGTATCGGTGGTAGTGTACATTCTCTATACTGATAAGTGGCGGCGCCGTACAACGTGGCAGCAGTCGGTACGATTACCGATTATACCAAATATTAATACCAAATATCTATCTCGCTGTCACACTACCGAAGTAGTGTGACAGCGAGATAGATATTTGCGTCGGATCGGTACAATATGTATTTAAATGAAAAAAATATGCCTGTTTGGGTATTTGTTTGCGTTAATCGATTAATACAGGTTGAATTGTAAGTAGACCACTACCATTTTTTTTTATCATAAATTATATTTTCAACATTGAAAACTAAATTGTATGGAAAGATTGGGCGTGCAGCGGGTATGATAACAATAATAGGAGATGTCGATCTTGGTATACCTGCCCGTCCGTAACTCGTGTTAATTCAATGGCGTTGCACAATTCTATTCTATAATATTTTATCATTGACGAAGGTCGATTGCAGTAATTACCATAACAATAGACCAAGCGCGCGGAAAATCTTATTTATATTCTTATAATCATAAATACGCCGTTCGTTTTCAATATTTAATCAACTTCTACCGCACGTCTTTTCACAAGAGCAAGAAATAATTAGTAAAAATTAATGCTAAAAATTCATAAGCATGGAGTTATTAATTTTGATAACGTGTGGATGTTCACGTGAGATAAATTATAGATATTAATTTAAGAAAATAATTGTGATTAAATTTTATAAATTTTTATCACATGTGCGTAGTTAGATATATTACAAATTTCTATAGACATACAACACGTCGAACTAAATAAATTATCTTTTTTTTAATTATCGTATATCATCAAACGATATTCGACCCTATTCTCAGGAAAATAACATTGTTAAATTGATTATTGAAGTACAAAATAGACACTAAGTATTTATTTATGTACGCGAAAATTTTCTATGAGAAATGTCAAGAAATCTGCCAATGTCAATATTTGTATCCTTCCAGCGTAAGGCTGTAATTTTGGATGAAAAAAATAGTAAAGATGTGTGAAACAAATTAATTTCTAAGTACCACCTTTTAAAATAATACTATTCGCAACGTCCAAATTGATATTTGGAAGTGTGCAATGTTACACAATAGCACTATGAAATACATAATATTATGTTATATAACACAAAATTATACTATACAACACACGATTGATATGATGTTTGTAATTTGTTCGATATGTTCGTTCATAATACTTTATCAATATAATAATAATGTTTTAGCTAATGTCGTTACGCATTGAATAAAAATAATTAATATCTCCATGACAGACCAGTGAAAGTGAGAAAGGGAATGGTCTCCTACAAGATGGGTAGAACAAATAGAAAGGGAGGTACGGAGACGCACCGTGCACTAACTTTTACACTAAAAATATCATAGGACCACAATTCTCAGAATACTATAGTGAATCAACGATATAAAAATTGTCAGCAAGTTAAATATATTTACCGAGCATGGAAGCCAGTGACACGAGATGCCTCTTGCGATCGACCTTGAAGGATCCCGTGGTATTGGTGTTGACGTTGGGGTACCACAGTCCTGCAGCCTTTATGATGGTCTTCAAGTGTTTGCTCTGCTGCCTCAACTCCTGCTCCATCAACCTCACGGATCCCCACTCTGCTAAACTCCTGGAATATATGCACATGTAACATTTTCAATTGTCTTAAATCTTACTCTCAATTATTTTACACGCTTTTATCTCTTTTTCTCACCTGTCTGTCTTTCGGGATAGGTAAATTTTTTAAAATCTATATTTGACCCATTTCTTGGCCAACTATCGCTCAGAAATTTGGTAGAGAGGCATATTTCGGATAATAATATAATAATCATTCGTTGGTTTTACAAAATCAGCATAATTATACATATTATGAAACCGATGAAATTGCATATTGGAATATTAATTTTATATTGTTTTTTTTTTATATTTATACTGTTCCACTATGGTTTCGCCCAAGATTTAGATTCATGTATGCTTTAATTTTATATTTCATTATATTGCACTGAAAAAGCTGAAAAAAATTATGTTTGCAAGGAAGAAAGACATCATAAAATATTATTTCAAATCGAGTCTCAACGTATTTTCAACGTAAACTTTTTCTTGTAACAATAGAGCGTATAATTTTTTGAACATTTCAATACTTCATATCCCATTATGAAAATTACGTTGCAAACTGAAAATAAACGCGTTGACTTGTGTAGAAATTACAGACAGATAAGCTGCGCAAATATCACGACGGGAGATTTCTAATTATAGAAAGGGAGCCTAGAACTCAAGTCATTATACAGTTTTTTTTACAAATTAATTTAGTTTGTGACGAACCTGAAACCATCAGAAGCGATAAGTCCCTCTCCCCAGAAACTGAATCCACTCTCGTGAGAGGCGCCGATGACGTCAGAGAAATGTGTCAACCATAGGGAGAATGGAAAGTCTTTTGGATGGGTCACATTGGACCAGATTCCTTCAAAAGTCAACTGCAAAGTTCAAAAGAATTTTTTTTTTTTTCATATTTCGAAAATCTATCGTCATCTTGGACATTGCCATGGAAATATTTTAACAATAAGTAAAAAAATAAATAAACCCTGTTTAGTTAATATTACACATTTTTTATTCGTAATACCTGTACAATACCAACAGAGAGTATAAAGCTTATTTTTTTAAAAATTGGGGAAATTCCGTTTATGGGCATTTTCATAAAAATAATTCAAATGTGGTAATTATTAATGTAATTCTTAGCGATACAAGATTAATATTATTAAAATATGTATTTTAGAAAAAAATATATAATAGGTAGATTAATAGAAATAACGAAGCAAACGTAGGTAGAATACAAAAGTGAGTAATTCATGTACGTAATAAAAAAACGTAAAACGGGAAAACTAACTATAAATAGTTAACTGAGTACAACAATGTTAAATGTCTGTAGTTCGTTGTGTCATTTGATTTTAAAAGATATTTATTTATATTTATTTGCAATATTGAAATCAACTAATTTATGAATGGATATCTTAATATAGCTCTATATATAAGAGTAATTTACATTTTACATACTGGGCATAATATAGCTAGCCCACCATACTAAAGATAAAATAATTTAGATAATGTTTTTTATGCGGATATTTTAAGTAAAATATTTTCAAATTTCTTTTTCAAAATATCAAATTTTACAAATAGACTTACAGTAAGTAAAAACTTAATAATATTACATTACTTATTTGGCTACGACTGTCATGGTATATGTTTATACGATATAACAGAGCAATAGATTACAGGTAGATTCCTGCCTAAATTGCGAGTCGAAACTGATCAACATGGTTCAACATCAATTGTCCAAATAGTTATGGAGATAACCGACTTATTTTCTATAAAACGTTGGGCTATCATGAAGGTAACGTTTATGGAATGTTCAAAATTCATTTGCTATTGTACAAGTAAAAAAAACAAAGAATGAACAAAATTCTAGTTAAAATTTCTGCGAGGTTTTAATTATTAATGATCTTACACTATATTGAGCGTCGTCACAAGCGCAGCATCGCTGTCCTTCGGGATCCCTCGTGGTCTGTTCACAGATAAGCCTGGTAAGTTGACCATCGTCAGAGAACCACTTTCTTGGATTCTCGAACACCATGGCTCTGTAATAAACAGTAAATCATAGATTTACCTACAACTAAATACGAGTACAAATACGATACGTAAATCTTGGGGGCAAGTTGCCTCAATACGACAAATGATCCAGTGCACAGTAAATATGGCCCTTGCATCAGAAATCCGTCCCTGTTGCCACACAGAACGTATCGAACAGCTACATTGTAAACGAAAATAGAAAAACCCTATCGAGTGAAAGATAACTATCTAAAAATGATGACCTATAAATTAATGATTTCTTAGGCCAAACTCATTAAAAGTTTCCGTCGTCCACATGTGTATTTATAAAATTTATGAATTTTTTAGATACAATTACTCGCTCGATACCAGTGGCGTGCACTCTATAAAATTTTAAAAATCTGCATGTTAATGTGTTATCTAAAACTATTTAGCTGAAGAATTTAGAAAAACAAAGCTGCGCGTGTGTTTCGCGTAACTTTTCGCTATATTTGCGTGTACTAACCAAATGCATCACGCCTCTCATGTTCTTAACACACGTCTTCGCTTGAACAGACGTGCCGCAAAATAAACGTGTATGTATTCAAAGTAAACTTGAATGCATTCCAATTTGGATCCAATACACATTATACCTGATATTATTGTATATTTTAACTCTTAATTTAATAACTTTAAGAATTTTCCAATAATACAAGTATAGTATTTTTTACGAACAGAAATTAATTCAATCAGTTTATTTCTTTCAAATAAATACAACATGTAGTACCAATATAGCCCGTTGTACTTTCACAGCATAACTTAAGTCCACGCCTAGTGCGCTTTACTGCTCGATACATGAAATCCGTCAAAAAGTATCTGTTTTCAGCTGTAAAACAAAAAAAGAAACTAATTTGAGTGTTTCCAGTGAACTCGCTATCGAGTATATTTAATATTCAACCTGACACGCAACTTCTGTAAGGCACGAACCTCACTTGGTGTAAAATGTATTTTGCTATAATTAATTAGGTATGATCATGATAAATTACGTAATTAAAAACCTATCTTTATTTTGTAAGTATTCGAAGGTACTTTTAATGTTGTACCGGTAAGATATCATTGTGCGTGTTTGATAATGCGTTTAATTAATAAAAAGCATTATATTCAGCCAATCTAGAGGTATAGAATTAATTTTTGTTTAAGGCCATAATAGTTATTACCTCGTGTTATTTTATATCCGAGTATATTACATCAACGATCTTTTCAGAAGATTTCATAATGATATAATATCCTGCGATTGCTTATATTATATTGTTTCACCTATTCACATCATAATATATTATATAATTTTAATTACTTTTTATACTATTGTACATTTAGATTCTACTACTATGTTTTTATTGTATTTATTGCAATTACTTTCTTTTTCACACATACTTATACTTATGTATATATTCCGGAACGAATTTACATTTTAGCGTTGCATTCTTCCTCATAAATTGACAGACTCATCTTAAATGCAAATACACAAATTTCTTACCTTTGCTTAAAAGACAATCCTTTTTCCTTGCGCTACTATCGGTATGTATAATTAAATAACTGCCTCAAAAAAACCACACAACTGAAATAATACCATCATACTTTTTTCTTCAATGGCAGAAAACTCATTTATTATACGTCATAATTGCGTAAGTATCTCAATTACATAAATATTGCGTGATATGGCCATAATTGTTTTAGACTCGAACTATATTAAAATAACTTGTTTGGTAAAACTCACGTTTCAACCTAATTAATGATTTGATGATTCCGATTTATTGGTTGCCCCAATAAAGTTCATATGTTGCAAAATATTGTTGATAGGTGTATCCTTAGTGGGGTCAAAAATATTTTACTCAATTATAACAAAACAAAAGATTGTCTATAGGCTTTTCCTGGTTTTTTAAACAATTTAGATAGCTTTTTTATACAGATATTTTAGGCAACTTAAAAAAAGCTAAAATTTTACAAATAGGTTTCCAGTAATTTTTTAAAGTAACTAATTTAAAATTTCATAATTTTCCTTTACTTCATTGGCTGCGCTGTAGGGAAGCACCGTAGAAATAGCGTATATGAATATGTGTGTACATGGTATAATTGTCCACAACAACTCACAGACAAATTCCTGCCTAAATAGTGAGGTATAAAAGCAAAGGCAGCAATATCCAAAAAAAATTTAATGCAGTCGTTGTACTAAAAATTATAGGAAGCTTCATTTTGGAATGGATAGTTACATAAAATCTAGAATTCAATACATTTAAAAATTAGTAATCCTCGGTGACTGCATTCAAAATATTTTATTTTTTTTGAATATTGCTGCATTTGCTTTTATACTCCACAATTTTATCAGTCGAAAATATGTTCCAACATCACAGTCCTTTCATCAGTTATGGAGATAAGCGACAAAAAAATTCCCTTTTTTTTCGATATTTCTGACTTATCTCCGTGAAATATTGGACTATCTCTAAAATAACATATCGAGTACCATAAATGAATTTACTTTGACACAAATTGAATGAAATATTTCAATGCATAAATTAGAAATTAAAAATTTCTGTAAGATTTTAATAATTTTATTTGATTCAATATTACTCACTTTAAAGATAGTCCAATGTTTTACAGAATATAAGTAAAAATAATGAAATAAAATGCGATGTTTAAAATCCCTTATTTTCTGCATATATTGATATTAGAACATCGGCGTTACATCATTTTCGACAATTAATTTAGGCTGGAATCTACCTGTAAAGTATTATCGGCTAGATAGGAAAAATATGTAAAATAACCTAAATAATTAATTATCCTCGTATTTTTAATTAATAAAAATAATATGTAGAAAAATTGTAGTTATTTTGTTTATTTCAGCTACAAATACTAGAAGCTAATTTATTTTTAACTACTAGATGTTTCCACAATTTCTACAAGACAAGTTCACAATTTTAATAAAATTGACGCATTTTTCCATTACTACGTAAATTTATTCCGCGACGCAGATAACTTAACAATGTTTACAATGTGTTTTACTAACTTGATGACCACGCATCCAGATCCATCCTTCGGCGCTTTCCACATGACTTGCACCTCCGTTTTGGGCAGGTCATCGGCCTCTTTGACAGTGTTGATGCAGTCCTCGTCGAAGGCGGAGATGGTGTCCGCGAACAGCTGGAACTGTCCCGTGGAGGGCGGCGCGGCCTCCGCGCCCGGGGCCCGAGGCTCCGCCCCCAGCGAGAAGCGGGAGAACTGCTGCAGCCGGTTGTGGGTGCGCGCCCCCACCAGGGTCACTGGACACGGCCAAATCGGCTCGACGTCAGTTACATGCTTCTTCATTTTTGCGTTATGGAAAGCCAATAAAGGCTATTCATATATATTCCATTACTCTACTCCGTAAACTAGTTTATTAGGTCGCTTGACTGAGGACAAAAAGGTGGGGAATTCGATCGCCGTCTACGTAGCCATATTTTTAGCTGACGAAGTAATATTTTGATTAGTTTTAAAAAGGGTAATTAAATACAAATTAGTCGATGAATTTCATCATCTTCGTCACCTCTAGCTCTACAACTGTGTGGGTCGTGGCCTCCTCAAGAATACGCTTCCACCGGTCTTTGCACTGAGCGTCTCGCTGGACTGCTGACACCAAGAATGCGTGGGGTAATTTATAGTGTTCGACCGAAACAGAACTTTCTACCGAAACCGAAACCGAATCTTCGGTATCTGTCTCAGTTTCGGCTGAAACCGAAACCGAAACGAAAGTTTCGGTTTCGGTTTCAGCCGATCGAAAATCTGTTGTTTACTGAAATTTGGTTTATTTTTTACACTTATTACGGTTAACACATGTTAAATGAAATAAAAAATAATGTTATTAATATTATTTATATTTAAAGCATTAAATTTGTGGTTAGAAATTATAACAGAATTTTAGTTAACTTAGTAAAAACCACTACCAGATTTAAGGTCTACCGGTTTCGAGACGTACCCGTCTCTTCGTCAGAACCAACACTACACTACTATATTTACAACACTATACACCACAACCATAGTATTGTTAAACATTCACCAATATTTATCACACGCGCGTTTATCTTGTCAGAGACAAGCATGCACTAAATAGCCTACATTACAATCATGAATCTAACGGAAAAGAGTGAGAGGAGGCGGGGTCTAAAGTGGGTGTTACCAAATCTTTTATTAAAAAGTTAAATTAAACAAAGGGTTGTATGAGAAATTGATTTGGTTATTAATTAAAGGCGCTTTATAATTTAGGGCTTCCCTAATGTAAATAATTTCTAAATTATTTAATGTTAAACCTTTATTATTGGTACATAATATTAAATACCAATAATAAAGGTTTAAAATTTAATTTTTAACTAGTCACTAGCGAACTCAGCTGATGGCGGGTGACACACGAGCCACGAACTCACCCGAAGTCAGCCGAACGACGCGCAATAATTCACGAACGCAGAGTTTCGGTGCGGCCGAAGGTTTGGCAGATTTTCTGCCGAAACCGAAACTGATGCCGAAACTATATATTTTTGCCGAAACTTGCCGAAACCGAAACCGAACCTTCGGTCGGTCACTAGTAATTTATATTGGCCTGCCATCTTATTTTGGGTCTATCTATTGGTCGTCTTCTTTCCGATTGTTTCTTATTGAGCAGCCATTTTGGATGTTACCACTCATAATTCATAGGCTCCAGCTATCAAAGCCTCCTAATTTTATGAATTTCGTGACTTTCGACAACTAATTTACATTTTTTAAATATTTTCTAAGTAGGTAAGTTACAAAATTTAAGAACGCAGTCACTGGATTTTGTCCCCAGAGGGATCGTCATTAATTAAGATATATTATATACTATAAGTCTCACAGAGATGAAGCTATTAATATGGAAAAGTATGTGTGATAAAGATATTTATATGGGAAAGTATGAATTTACAATAGATTATTAAATTAATATTGTAAGGGTTAAATTACGATACATATCGAGGGTGGAAAGCCAAAAGGGCATTAGTGATTATTTCAAACTTTACAGGAGAACAAAATAATGTTTTGCCAGTCTGATTTTATCAACATTTCTTTTATTATTAAACGATTTCCATATGAGTTTTGGATAAACATTGACAAAATCAGATTGAAAAAACTTTCTTTAACTCTGCTGTAAAGTTCGAAATAGTCACTAACGCTGTTTTGGCTTTCCACCCTCGAATTATATATATGAATTAGTGATGAAAGAATTTTTGACTCATTAATCAACTTTTTATAATTTATACTGTTATTTTATCCTTTACAAATCATCAAAAAGAAACCCTATTCTGTGTAGTCAGAAGAGTTATTGAATGATTTTCTTATTGGAAAATTTCTTTTAGATACTTAGAAATAAGGGTGGTCATTAAGTATCTATAAAAGTGAGGCGTTGTGTGATAGCGCTTTAGGACCGGTCTTATAAACCAAAGACCAAATTTCCGTTAGTCAATCGACAATATACTAACGGATGGCCGTTCGTTTATAAATGTTACCGATGCTCGTCTTATAAAACTTTTTTTACCGTCCGTAAGTATCGCAATATCGCACTGCTCATGTCTATGATTTTAGAGCTGTCAAAAGCGAATTATATCTCTTTTCTATCTAAAATTTCTCGCTCGCATCAGATTTTTGGGATACTTCCCACAACACTACATTGGTAATAGCCTTTAAAACCCCAACTTAGTCTGAGCAGCTAATAATATTGATCCTAGAGCATAGAATCTCGAGGCAACAAGCAATTTTGTAGTTGGTGATAATGTCAGATTCCTACGGATGCGCCTTTTTACATTGTTCCCAATATCTTCTAGAAGCTCATATAAGATCTTGAGCAGACCTTTTTGACAAGCGAAAGCGGTAGATAAAATCTGCGTCATCTAAAATATTAAAATAATCTACTCGTATATTGAACATTCTTTGTCGTCGAGTTTGTTCTTTATCCGACGAACTTGAATACAATAATAGCTCGACATCGTTATGTGAAAACATTTTTCCTTGAAAATGTAGCAACAGTCAGCACGATATATATGTACATATTAAACAAACAGCATTAAACGCAAATTGACAGCGGACCTAACCTTAAAAAATAATACGTCAATCTGTCATACTTCTGTCAGTTTCAACTAACGGACGGTAAACTGGTGGTTCGACTGTCGGTATCGGCCGTCGGTAAAATTTTACTAAAATTTGATTAACGGATTGTTATAAGACGAAAAAAGTGACGTTTGTATCAAATTTCAGTTTATTTGGTCTGAAATTTAACTAACGGACGTTTATAAGACCGGCCCTGTCACTACTGACGGATATATCAGGAGAGCGGAGAAAGATGTACATACAAAGGTACACGTATAAAGATTGTTGGTACTTTGGTCGAACGGTGATTTTAGCAACAGAGCCTCGGGGTTGTGTAGGGTGGAGGGTTGTCACAGACGACAGGGAAGTGGGTAAGATGACCTTTGCGGTTGACGACAGAATGGGAGCGTGGTGCACGAATAATAGGATTTTATGATTATGATAGGTCGAATAAAAGGGGCCGGGGTTGTGAATGCAATATAAAATGTTGCAACATTTTAGTTAAATACACTTTTCATGGGTAGGGATTATTAAAAATTAATCATGGGAGACAAAATGAAATTTATTTTTTGGAAGATACGGATAGGTGCGTAGGTATTCGAAGATCTCTAACAAATATTTTCACATTTAGAAATAAATTAGTGATTCTTCTTAATTCTACTCTTTAACAATTTTGAGAGTTTATATAGGATATAACAGAGTGAGTCCAAAATACTTTACAGGTAGATCACTTACTACTTAAATTATGAGTCGGAAATGTTAAAACAACAATGTTCTAATATCAATAGTTATAGAAATAAACTACTTCAGTTTTTTCATTTTTTATTAATAATTCTGACTCTTCTTTTGTATTATTCATTCGCTTCAATACAAGTCAAATAAAATTATTACAAGCTTGCAGAAATTTGAACCAGATTTTTCCAAGGTTTCAATCATTTTATTTGTGTTAAAGCAGGAATGAATTTCTTAAATTCCATATAATAGTCCAGAGAATAAGTTATAGAAATGCTGAAAAAATGCAAACTTCGAAGTGGTTTATCTATTGATATGAGGTCACTGTTATAGTCCGTCTAACTTATCTGAAGAATGGCCAAATTTGGAACTAACGACGCCATATTGGATTATCTACAGCTGACAGAACTTTGACAGACTTTGTTTACAGAGGGGTTCACGACTGTTTCGATAGTTTTTTAAGAAAATTTTAGATTATCACCATGTCAAAACCCATTAAAAGCGGTGTTCGGGAAATAATCTTGAAAATGCACACGTTTTTTGAAGAGGAACAACGTCTAATAGCCCCAATTATGCCGTTTGATTTTGTTCATAGACTTATTGCCGCCACTTCAGGTTAGTGCTGCCATGCAGTTATAATGATTTTCCCATACTTAGTTTTTTATTTTACTATTATAAAATTTCTTCAGGTATTTCTGAATCGGCAATTTACAAAATAGTTAAAGAAGGTAAAGTGGCCGTGGAAATGGGCATTAAAATATCTACACCGGAAAAAAAGAACAAGGATAAGTGGAAAAATTGAATTAGAAGCCGTAAGATGAGAAAAGTTTTAGAACATATTTTATTCGATAATTTTTTACATAGAATTTTTATTATTTATACTTTTTATTACATAATTCATTTACGAGTTCATGTGTATAAACATCTTTTTTCAAAAATAAACTTTTTTATTTATGCACATTAAAGACTGGTTGCATCAACTTACTTTATAGCAATATTAACTGTTCGAAGAATATTTTTTCTTCTTCTGTATGAAGGCTTGAACTTTGTGGTAACATTATTATTAAAAAAAAACACAAATTACTTTGTTTTCACCACTATATAGTGGTGAAAACAAAGTAATTTGTGTTTTATTTTTATAGCAATAGTTCATTTAAAGCATAGATTTTTACGAGAGCGAGTTGTTTGATCGGTGGAAAATCAAAATATCTATGCTTTTAACGAAAGATTACTATAAACCAAGTTAATACAATGGCCCTAAACCGTTTGTTATCCTTAGGTGTTACTGAGTTAAACATGGTGGTCATGATCATTAGGTATGAGACACCGAATAAAACCGGCGCCACACTGCGCGGATCTTCCGCCGCGTCTCTTCTGTCGTGGAACATCGCTAAATTTCTTTCCATACAATATGCGCTTATTAAACACACTACGCGGATGATCGGTCGATCTATTTGCTTTGCCGATTTGGCGCAACGGAAAAAACGCGGTGGAAGATCTGCATAATGTGGCGCCGGCCTAAAAGAATTATTATTGTTTGTTTTTTTTTCCTGTTCGAACAGTTAATTTGCATAAAATTCCCTACAAATGAGATAATTTTTAGACTATGGGCAGTACCATAACGATTGGGACGCCCTCCTTTATTCTCCAGATAAGTTGGACGGACTATACTTGAATATCTTCTACTCAAAATTTAGCCATCAATCTTCCTGTAAAGTATTGTGTACTAGCTCTTTTATACCTATAGATAGCCAAAGTATGTTCAAATTATACAAATGTATACATACTCTTATATAATAATTTATATAACTCTCTCTAGAAACACCAGATTAAGTCTATATTTATTTACCTATTATTCCCATACTAATATAAAACATTGGAAAGAAATATGCATCGATTGTGCATACAACGCAGATCTCTGCACGCTGTACGATGATGTCAGCGTGGTCCAATTAATCAGTGTTGGCAGACTCCACTGGTTAGGTCATGTACGCCGTACGAAAGTCTAGGAACTAGCAAACAAGGTTTATGTAGAGTAGCGTAGGAGACCGCAGGATGACGATGACTTAGGGCCGGTTGTATACACTTGGTTTATAGTAATATTTCGTTTAAAGCATAGATTTTTGCATTTTTCGTCGATGAAACAAACTGTTTCCCCAAAAAGCTGTGCTTTTAATAGCGGATTGACATGGGTAATGAAGCTGAAACACGATGGACAGTAACCGGTGGAGAGGATTTTGCTGGCAGCCATGACCCACCACGAGTTGTCGGGATTTGTGATGATGACTATGCTGATAATTTAATAACCCTGAAATATTAATCACTTCCTTATTTAAAGGATAAATAAAATAATTATTTTTTATGTTACAGATCAAAAAAAATGACGTAATTACTTATTCATGATACGTATAAAAATATTCAGAATCAAAGCTATTTTAGATTTATATATAGGTAGGTACCTACATTAATGTATGTTTATTAAGTAATCTTAATGTTTAATGTATAAAATAGCAATACGTGTTTTATAAAATAGAAATTATTATTAAAGACAATAACAACACACTAAAAATACCCAATAATCGTTAATCCACAAAACGCTAATAAAACAATACGAAAGTCAAATCATAAAACAAGGGAGTAGGACTGGATGGAGGAGGCACGAGGAGATTAACATTAGGATAAAAGATGGTCATTTCAAATAAACAAACATAATGTGAATATAAGTACGAGTAAAACACTGTTCACCTGTATAAATGGTCCCTGGAATATACCTCTCCGGGTCTCCGTTGATAATAATTTTGAAGCCATTGTCCCCGGGGGACTTGGGGAACCTCGTGACGGAAAGCGGCGGCTTTCTGGAACAGTCTCCGGCGACCAGAGACAGCCAGCCCAGCACCAGGAACGCAGCAACGGCCTGGAGCTTCTTGTCACCACCGAGCCCTACTCCCAACATGATGGGCATATTTCACAGCACTGCGACCGTTCAGCACAGATGCATCGCACTGTCAACACTCTGTAACGTAGTGGACGATCGGTTTCACTGCTCTAATTCTATTTTGTTCCGAGAAATTTGATAAGAGAGGAGAGAGGTCGCTTATGGAGCAAATGTCATGATCCGGGCAGCCAATCGCCGTTTGCTTTTAAGACATTGAAACATTAATTTGTTTTTGTATGATATGAATTTTGTACTTTTCAATTAGAAGGACGCAATTTTATCGCGAGAACGATATTATATTGAATTTTTGAAATAGTTGGTATTTTCGTATCAATTGCCGTCTCCGTTGATAATATTCGTTGATAATAGACGATAATATTTTTTAAATTTTGTTTATATAAAAAAACACTATCATTCTCTTCATGTAATATTTTATAATGCGTGTACAAGGATGAGACTTATCTCGGAGACTCGTCTCGAAAACGTGACATGGTGGAGTGCGGAGAGAGATATTTTGTAGGCAGAGTAGAATGCCCGACTGCCGTAAACTGAATTTTACCACTAAATACATGTCCGATACATGAGAAAAATATATCATTCGTGTACACGCACTCGTATCGTTTACATGAATTAGACACGTCCCGGAGATTCGTCTCGAAAATCGCTAAATGACAGTAAGTAAATAGTTGAGAACGGAGAAAGGTTTTCCATTTTTTATGCAGAATAAAATGGCCAACTGATACAACTGCGTCAATAATTAATAAGTACCTATATATGATCTGTTTTTTCAATTTAATAATCTTAATGTTAAAAAATATACACGAAATTAATAGATTAGATACATATTTTTTTAGTTATTCAACCTTCTCCAAAACTATTAACATTTAGAAATACGTTTATAAGTCAATGCACATCAATGTTGCGATCATTGGCATTCACAGTGATGGTTGTATGCGAAAAACCATATATAAGTACCCTCTTTTAGAAGAGGGTACTTATATATAGTTTTATTATTGCTTAGGCAATAATCGTCATTAAGCTAGTGACACAAATACAATCGTACATCCTCCCGAATATTCAATAATAATCTCATTGAAATAGTCTTCCATCGGGCTAATTATATTTAACGACATTTAATGAATCAATTAACCGGATTATCTACTGCACCGAGTAGCTTATCAAGTCAGCGTCTGCACAGAACCCGGCTCCTTTAATTATTTGTGAATCTTTTGATTAACCATAGCACACAAGTATTGCTGGTTTCAGTGGGTACTGTTAAACTTCATGACAGAGTTCGCGCAACTCTTCCGCTCGACAAACTGTTTCCTCGGGGTCGAGGCACCGCACTGAATCCGACATGGGCAGACCTGCCAAAGTCCCACTCATCTGGGCTGGTGGAATCTTAATGATGATGAAACAGGATGGCGCAAGCCGCTGATTAGGATGTGAGACAATTTCCTCCTCAGTTTAAACGTGGCGTCGACAACATCGGTGTCTTGAACCTATCTTGAAATTGAATTAGTATCTAGTTTTATTCTATTCTTCAAATGAGATGCGAAAACATAAACGTTAAATGTTTAGTTACGATAAATATATGTACCGTGTACACTCATCGAGATTTTGATCTGAAGGTTACCAATATCGTGGAGATAAGTTGAGGTTGGTAGGTAAAAAGAGACTTGTAAATGTAAATGAGATTTGTAGATAGAAAGAAAAACTGATTTAATCTTCCTTTAAAGACGAACAAATTATACCTGCTGTGTGGAAAAAAAGTAAGAAGAGTTGGTTGTTTTTTTGATGTGTAACATCTTTCCTCTCACTTTCCTGTAATCCGTGGCAGTGATTTCGTGAAAATGGACGGAAATGCGTAACAGGAAATAAGACGCCGGGGAACCGCGCGCAATTTCATTCAACAATGAGCGCGCGCAAAGCGCGCGCGTCGAAAGGATCATAAACAATGAAATCTGACAGCCGTATATTAAATGATATTAATGTGTTTTTTTTAAAACAAATATTTGAGAATAACGACGTTCAAGCGATATTTTTTTTCATAGAATGAAAGGTTGATATGTTAGTTAGTGTTTATGACAAAGAATTCTTTTCCTTTTCCTTTCGGGGAAAATTAGACGGCGCGGATCAAATCAAAAACCTTCTATCGCCTAAAAAATATCACATTTGGATTGACAGATGACTTCAGAAATGTCAGTTTTTGCGTATGGTTGATATTCAATATGTAATATTTCGAGATGTATTGAAAAAAATAAGTTTCCAAATTTTGAGTCCGATCAGTCGAACGGTACAAATTTGCATCGAAAATATATCAGGGAGAGGGGAAGGGTTAAATAATGGGGTAAATGTCGCCTATATTACCCGCCGGGTCCTAAAGCATAAGTATGCAAAATTTGAATAGAATCCGATAAACGGTATAGATTTGTATAAAGAACAGACAGACAGACCTTGAGTTTTATAGATGTACTAGCTGTTCGTACCCGGCGTTGCATGGGTTAAGGATTAAGTTGAAAATAAATTTGTGGGGGGAAACAAAGGTTTGATTCGAACGGTATAGCTATCCATCGAAAATATATCAGGGGGAAGAGAAAAGGTAAAAGGGGAGGGGTAAAATAGTCTATGTTACCTGCCGAGTCCTAAAGAATAAGTTTCAAAATTTGGAGTCCGTCTGTCGAACGGTATAGATTTGCATCGAAAATATAACAGGAGGAGGGGAAAGAGTAAAAGAATAGCGGAAATTGTCACCTTTGTTACTCACCAAATCCTAAAGAATAAGTTTCCAAATTATGAGTCCGATCGGTCGAACGGTACAGATTGGCTTCGAAAATATGTTAGGGAGAGGAGAAGGGGCAAAAGTTACCCGCCGGGTCCTAAAACATAAGTATACAACATTTGAATCAAATCGGACAAACGGTGTTGATTTGTATAGAGAACAGACAGACATTGAGTTTTATAGGTATAGAATATTGAGAAAGTCCAATAACAAATATTCTCTTTAACCAGTGTTTTATATAATTCCTTATATTTTCAAACTTTATTTATGATTATCAAATTAGGAGTGGTTCATTTTGATTTTGATTCTAATAAATGGTATTGGAGTGGATAGCATGTGTGTTGTTTTTCAGTTTTTTCATCATTAACTCAAGAACCAAATATTTTGACTGAAGTGTCTTTAACTAGGGTTGCGATGTAACATGTAATCCATAATTAGGCCGATCAATTATGTTATTCATTTTAGCCCGCATTCTGCAGGAGTAGGGCCATTTGTTTGGGGTGTGTAATATATAGGATGCAGTGTCCACACTGCACCCTATATAAGAGTCCACTCTTTAGTGTGTACTGTGATACCTCAGTGTGTGGTGTGGGATATGCAGTGTGTAGTGTGGAGTAGACAGTGTGTAGTGCGGGGTAGACAGTGTGTAGTGCGAGGTATTCAGTGTATAGTTAGAGGTGTGCAGTGTATAGTGTGCAACGCGTATCCAACTGTGGCCAACCGCTGTCAAAGGCAATAAACAACGGTGTGTCATGGCGTCTGCAATAGAACGGTTTTCATGTAAATTGTACCCACTAGGTATACGGAATTGAAATTGAAAACGTCGTTATCTGCACTCACACATAGGGTGTTACAAAGTTGGTCAAAAATAAAATTATTAGAATTTTTCCACAAGATTGATATGAATTTAATGAATGAAAGTTACCTACTTTAATGAAAGTCCAATGTTTTGCCGAAAAATTTTCAAATATTGAGAAAAAAATACCAACTAATTATCGGAAAACAGTGTTGGAACTGAAACACTTTCGACTCATGGTGTAGGCAGGAATGTACTTGTAAAGTATTATGGACAAGCTCTGTTATGATCTCTTTATTAATTACTAAAATGTCCGCCCATAAAGTTGTTGATTTCAATATTGCAAATAAATGATTATAATCGTGTAAATATATGTTTTAATTCAAATGACATTACAAATATTTATTCAACATTGTTTTACAAGTTAAACATTTATAATAAAGGTATAGATACACATGCTTATTAGTGGCATGCTCATAAATCAACCGGCGGTTGATATTGGAGCATGCCACTAAGTGGACTGATGTTCAAACATTTTCGACTCATAATTTAGACAGAAATCCACCTGTAAAATATTCTGCACTCTTGTTACACCTGTATACTGGCAACATCAATTACGTAGATTGTCGATGCATCTTTATAAAACAACAGTTTGTTTTTTTTGCGCGTGTAAAATTCGTTTGTTCAATCCGCATGACAATCTTACTGAACCGAATATTTCCCTACTGAAGCTGTAGCATTCGGTGAATTAATTATTATTTCAAACAAACAACTTCCAAAAAATTGATAGATGTGGAAGTCTATTGTGGGTGGATTTGGTGAACGTTACTTTTTTTAAATTGATCACTAAGCAAGTCGTATAATAGGTCGTAAGCCCTTTGAACTCCCAAAAAGACTTGTATACCTACTTTCCTATATAAAAATAGCATCGTCTCTATAAGGCATGTATGTATAAAATATATTTTGATTAAACAACTTTTTTAGTAATTTTATAGTCTAAACGTATTTTTTCATGGTGTGTTCCATTAGTTACAAGAATGGAGGAGACTTCTGGATTCAGCCAAGGTCCACCCAGGGCTGTCGAGCTTATGGTGGTGATGATTCCATCATCAGTTCGTATTATTTTGACGGCGTCAATAGGCATGATGACAGTTTTAAGAATAAGTGATTTGAGAGAAGAAAATATTTTGAAAGGATTCTAAAAATGATCCAGTTTTAATGTACACATTGAGATTAATAAGATTTTCAATAAAATTAAAGTATAAAATTGTGCAATCCGCCATTTGAACTGAAACACCGGTCAGAGCGAATGACGTCACGCCTTAGTACCCATCACCGTATCTTTGAACCGTTGCCATAGAGACAATGCAATGTTTACTGAGGCTTAATCACGTAGTTATAGTTAACGTCACGTAGACGAAATGACAGCTGCGGGCGTTTTTGCGCGAAATTTAAAATATGTAGATGAAAATGCAATTATTTGCGTAAAAACTTAGTTTATTACGGAAATAATGTTGTTTTCGGTAATAGTAAACGTGTACCTAAAATATAGAATGTTATTTCAAAATCTGTCATCATGCCTATTATAGTCACGTGAGCGAGTTGAATATTCTTTATATGAATTATTATCAATTACATATGTATGGAAATATTAAATTTTTATAATGTTTTCTTGCTTTACGCTATACTAATTATTTTATTTTCATTTATTGGTTTTCTTACAGCCATATAATTAATCAATCTTGAAAAAAAACAATAATTGATGTACAGAGTTTTGGGCCAATTACAAGAAAACACATATATACAATCGATAAAAAAATAAGAAAAAACATGTCCAATAGTGAGTTTGTGTGAGTGTGTGTATTTGTGTGTTTATTTATTTATTTTAAAACAATCTTAAAAATTTTCCACTGAATTTAAAAATTTACTTTAACATAGGTACATTAATAACGAATGGAGAGGGTGGAGGGGAATGTGGGACGGGAGTAGAAGGGAAGATATAATGTACAAATTAGTTTGGGTGCGGTAGTGTAGATATTGTTTGTTTTATGTTTCTTATTGTTGCGTTGAAAATGTCAATGTGGTGATAGTTTGTGTTAAATGAATTTGTGGATCTGTACATAAAGGAGTTTTGTTTTGAGTTGGTCTTACAAAAGGGGAGATGAAAAGTAGGTGAATGTCTGTTATTGCGAGTTGGGATGTGGTAAGATATTCGTTGAAGAAGTTCCGGACTATCAACTAGATTGTGTGTTATTTTGAATAGCATCACCGCGTCAGCTATGTTTCTTCGACGAGTTAGGGTCTGCATGTTAAAGAACTTCGCAGAGTCTTCATTGCTTATATGAGATCTAAATGGACGGAGGTCTAGCTATCTTAGGAATCTGTTTTGGACGCTTTCAATTCTATTTTCGTGTGCTGCATAACCTGCATAACCTTATGCATTTTATTAATTATTTTATAATTACACAGCAGACATTTATAAAAGCCTGATGACTATTTACTTACCTATCGTAACATTTTTTTTCTATACGACCGCATGTATTATGACTCTGTAAGATAAAAAATATACAGGTACGTATATATTTATTTCAATAGATGGGCTAAAAATGTTACTTGAGTGGGGATCTCGGATCGGAAGGCTAAACCGGACTCAAGGACATAGTCAACCTGCAATAACACCAAAACCCAAAACCGATCAATGCATTAAAGGCGTATAAATAAAACTAACAGAGTTATTCAAAACCGAATAATTTATTTATATGATGCAATATTTTAGAGTAAAAATGTTTAAATAATCCCGATATTTTACACTCATTACAAACGTGAAATGCACGTGTCATAATAATTTATACACAGTTAATTTATTCACTCAAAAATCACATATCACAATATTTTAAATACAGTGTGATGTTTTACTGAAGTACATTATAATATGTAGTTCGATATTTTTGAGTTCATTTTAGGTACATTTTTCTTAACAACTATCGTAAATATGAATGACAAAAATCATACATGCGATTAAAATTACACGATGACACTTAAATAACAAGTAAAAAATATTTATAATCGCTGTTAAAAATTAGTTTAAAAATTATTTAAGACGATAAATAAATTTTAGCGAATAAGCGCTAAGCGCATCCAGCTATCTACAGCGCTTTCGTTCTGGAATTTTTTTGTATTTATTTACTAATAACATGTAACAAATATTTCAGAAATACAACATTTTTTACTAATCAGAAAATGTATGTAACAAAATATTCATTTATCACATAAAAAATAAGTAGGTAATATTCAAAAGGATATTACAGAAATTTTATATCGATATACATACTTAGGGATAAATAATAAAAATATATTTTATCTTAAACATTATGTCTTGTTATTTGTATTTGGTTATTTAGGCGTATAAAAGCAAACAAATCACAAATAATAAAATAATTGTAATTCAAATAAAAATATACGTTAAATTGTAATAAATTATTTTCAGTCCTTAATTGTATGTGTATATATAAATCATTAAAATTATATTATACAATTCCATCAAAATATAACATAATTTAGATTTATAAATATGTATCTACAATAATTATTTTAGATACTGCATGGAAAGAAAATTATGAAAGCTATTTAAACATATAAATATATGTTTAAGCCAGGTTGGATATTATATAAATAGTGACGAGTTAAATAAATCGTAACTGTGATTGGGTGATTGATTACGAATAAACAGTTACCAATCATAGTTACAATCAGACACAAATATCACAATCATAGTTAAAATAACAGTTTAGCTCTTCGCTATTTCTAATCTTAGTAAGCTTTCTCCAGAAATCAAAACTTTTGCAAATACATCATATTCACAGGTTTAACCAATCAAGACCAAGCTTTTTATCAAAGTGCCAAAATCATCGAAATGAAACAATGTTAATAACTGGATAACAGAATGATGTGTATAAATATGAAATGAAAGCAGCGCGCTTGTGTCCCGGACGCAGCAGCAGATCCTCCCGACACTGCCTTCAAAACGTCAGGATGGGTCCCTCACGGTGGTCCAAAATATCTGAAACCAAAAAATAACTCCTTAAATTACATGAATATGGAGAGAAACGATATTCAAATTTTAACATATCAATTTTTTTATTTAACTTTTGTATGTCGACTTAAAAAACACGAATATTTCGAAATTGAAGAAAATTATTTTAGTACTAAATAAACGTACATAATATCTAGCTCGATACAATCTACGTAGGTACATATATCTTCATAAAACTTTTTTTTTTTTGAACGAAAAATGTTGCTGAATGTTTGTTTTAACTCAAAAAACGTGCGATATTTTTGATACTTAAAATAATTTATATGAAAATTATTTTAAGAAATTATTTTGAATAATAAATTTAGATACATGAAAATGTTTTTTTTTAAATAGAGGCGCGAACGCGGAATGCTTGTCGCATCAGTCGTCTAATCAAATTTTCAAATTAAGCTGAATGCTTATGCTATGAAAATATGACTAACTTGCTGGTGTCCTGGAATGGGGCTCGAACCACCGACCACAAGGCGAGCGTCATGACCACTATACCAACAAGCTACTCAAAGTTTTAACACCACATAGCATGCAGTTTTTCATGTTTTGAATTAACGAATGAGAGTGGAAGAAACTATTTGCCCGCGACAAAGATTAATTAATGCAGAAAAGTTGTGAACACTAAAACATGTCACATCCACATTCTCTGTCAAACCCTAGTGTCCTAGCACACCGAGCATCGACATAATAATGATCAGAATGTACAACAACTTAGGAGGGAATGAAAAATGAAATACTGGCTGTAGCGTAGTGGAGAGAATAAATAAAGGATCGCCGAGATGATTTGGTGAAGGAGAAGAGGTGAAGAAAATATATGAGACGACTGTTGTAGGTAACAGGAACAGAGGGCGTCCGCGCAAGGCCCGGCATGATGAACCAAATATTGGAGGAGGGCCTCGTTTAAAACCAGAAGAGCGTTTAACTAGTTAAAACAAGAAGATACATGAAAGTGGTCGAGGTAGAAGTGGTATACCAATACAGAGGTGTAGCATTTTACCACTCTGCCTACTCCTGCGGAAAATGGCTATATATTACCAAATATTCATAAAAAGAAAAAGGTTAATTGTGAAATAAAAAATGGAGGAGCGTGTACTAATGTACGCGCGGTAGAAGTTATACTTCTTTGTCGTAATTGCGGTAATTGATATATACATATTGGTTAACAATGTAAATTAATACAATAATACGATGTCTAGGATTCGATAAATATAATTGATAACTTTAATGTAGTTAAATTATTAATATTTGTTTTTGAAGTGGTACAAATATAACTATTCAACTATAACTAGGTTTATGATTCTTCGAATCAATGTCTCACAACGATGCGACGAATCAGAAAACGTGTGCATTTTCAATCGAAGTGCCTACCTAATTTCATGTTTTATCGATTTTCGGCCGGAAACGGTTCCGTATTCAAAAGTTTCGAAACCATACAACTTTGACAGCCGCATTTAATGTCGAATGAATGAATGTGTTTTTTTTTGAAAACGAAAATCTGACTGAAAACTTTGACAGCAACATGAAATCCTAATACACACCTAAAATCGTAATTCACTACACAGTTCTAATGTTCAATTCAATAACCAATCATTCATCAGTTTTGAATTGAGCAGCTTTATGATTGGTACTCGATTCAAGATGGTCGATCGACAATATTATATGTTTTATTTATATTACTGGAACACTAATTGCAAGTGAATAAATTTTTGACAGTTTAATCGTGGTCTCGCATTCCCGCTACATGCTGCTTCCTGCTGGTCCGCTACACGGATTCCCACCACAATGCGCACGCTGCTCGTGCGCACCCTCTGTTGTAATAAAAAATTTACTCTAATTCGTTAAAAGAAGAAAACTTTGAAACTTTATGAATCGAAATATAGTGTAATATAATATAATTTGTTCGAACTAGATAAAAATTAAACAACGCACAAACACACACGAAATCTAACACGCGCTGGAAGAACTTTTTATAAAAGCCGGTACATAATATATAAAACCTAAGAAAAAACCTTAGCGGAAACATGTCTGCGCTTTATTGGTTAATAAACACAGCCACCCGATGCCGACGGCTGGACGCGTGGTGCGTGTGTGTGTGTGTTTGGTGGGTGCGAGGGGTTGATTAAATGTTGCATTCAAATCTTGTAAAACATTCCCGTCAAATGTTTTACCGTTTACCATGTTTAAAATAGTGTTATACAGTGGGAACGTTTATACGCTGCTATAAAAATCCAAGTACAATTACTAGTATCTACTCTCACGGTTATGCGTAAACATCGCTTGTGGCTGTGTGTGTGCGCTTTGTGTACAGTTTACCGGGAAAGAAGGCGGTAATGAAATTATGTCCCATTTATTTTTGTGGTTATAAATCACTGTACTTTGTATAGATAGGTACTAGGTACTATTATTTTTCATATCAAATCTTAGTTAATTATCGACTTCACAAATGAATTCTTTAACTAAATACGTGGTTCTGTGGTAGCGTTAAATAGTCATCCCTAGTATTTCGTTACGATGATTCATTTTCCAATGTTTACCAAAATTTCTCGCGACCTCCGCAATTTTTCCATTATAATTCGTTAAAGGCGAATGGAACGGACAGGGTTGAGCCATGTAAAAAAATGAGAACATAACATGACCACTATGAGCGGCGCGTGTCCACAATAAATCAGCCGCTACATACAGAAAATTGCATTGGAGACGAGGCGTGTATGCCGCTACTGAAAATCGGGTTGCCGCTTGGAGCGCGCGCAAGTCAGTGCCCAGCGGCTGTTGCCGCGACTGGAGGGGGGCCGCGCGCGCATACTGCTTCCAACTAGCTGTAGAACAACATCGCCCGGACACTAGACCGGAGATTGGCCCTTTGTTGAATGAATATGAAAAATGCAGCCTGTTTGGCTGCCGATGTTATTTCCAGCTACAAGTGTCGATACAAATATGTGTGGAATTTGTATATGTTATGAAAATATTTTAAAAATATGTTGATGTCTTGTAGGAAGCAGCGCTTGGCGCCCTTTTTGTATGCAATATTGTCATGTGCATTATGTTGAATCTCTGATGAGAAAAATGTATTGGAATTTTATGAATTTTTATGAATAAAATGGAAATAAATAATTTTTTATTTGGCACCTATTGGTGCGTGGACAAAGGTTAGAAGTTTGAGCCGAAGGGATTCTTCCGCGATGTAACGCCCCAAAGTAAAGTATGTGTGTGGCACGCGGTACCCGCGATGTTCGCCAACACTAAATGGGCATGAGTGTGGCACGCAATATTCGCCAACACGGGAGACGAGTCTCGCTGCAGAGGGTCTCGTCTCTTTCTTTCCGCCGTTGAATCCGCCGACGGGCAATAAATGTTTTTTGAATATTCAGAGATTTTACAAACTTACCTGACCGGCTATAACTTCTAACGCCTAGTACTCAATTCCGAGCCCCCGTCTGAGATGCGTATATGGGATACCCTCCACGGGGGCCCGAAGGCCTGCACCGGGCGCCATCGTGGAGATGGTCAGCATGAAATGAATGAGTACTGGAAGACCGTGAGAAAAATTTTGTATTTTTCTCGATTTGGAAACGGTAGACGCCTGTTTGCGGGCCCACGTCGCGGTAAGCTCGCGCACACGGCTCGCCGTGGAGGATATTAAAAAGTTGAATTTTTTATCGACAACCAGAGCGGCTTACCGTGGACGAATTCCTACTTATGTAGTGTCATTGCATTCCTTATCTGAATGCCTGTCTGGAGAATGTATTTTTATACATGTGGAATGATATAGGCGCGCCTGAGAGTGAAATAAAGAAATTGGTTTTTGGCGCTTTTTTGAATGCCTATAACTCAGTAAATATTTACCTGAAATATTTGGAATTACTATTAAAATGAGCGCTTGCATGCGCAAATTACATTTGTCATAGCAAAACTTGTAAAACTGCTGTTTTTGATTTTTTATGAATTTTTGAAAATTTGAGCCGTTTATGGCGAATTTAATTTTAGTTTTTTGGGCCTTGTATGACCCAGCCCGTCCAAATAACTGTGTTATTATCATCTGCTAGGTCTGTTATTACAAAATAACACAGTATTAGTCTCTTGGGAGCTAAAATGCATTTTTTATGAATTAATTTGTATCTGTCATATGAAATCTGCCGCGCGGTGAAATTGTGCAACCGCGAATGACGTAGTTCACCGCTCGGCCGCTGGGAGCGCTGCGGCGCCTTCCCAGAATTACGCAATCTCATTGGTTTCTGTAATATGCTATGACGCAATCTTGTGAAATTTTGAATTTTGTATAAATAAAATGCATTTTTTGAGCGGGTACCACAGATACGCCACACGCGTCGGTACGAGAACCGCTATTTGGACAATCTTCTTGCTGCCTTTTCTTTCTGACCCTGCTCACCTACTTTGGACTCTGCTTTCTTGGATTTTGTGACCACTGCTTTCTGACTTGGACTTCGCTTCGGATTTTTTCTTCGACTTTAATACGATAAAAGCACTACTTCAGCGTTTGACTTCTGGCATATCCACGGACTACGAGCTTCACTGCAAATTCTGGTGGCGATCTCTGCCCCACCAGCGAAGACTACTGAGCCGCATAAAAAAGGTGTTCCCATCCGGAACAGCGAAGGTACTACGATTTTTGTAATATAATATTAGAAATCATATTATTTCGATAATTATGCAAAATCAATAGACATTCAGTGGCTCCAAAACTAAACGATATTCTAAAAAGCAATATCGCGTTTTATCTTGCGTTTTAACGAATATATTTCTTACAAATATTAATAACATCTCCAATCGTCGTTCCCTAGTTAATAATTATCCCACTGTCCTAGAACTTGTGAAAATGTTTCTAAGATTGGAATCGTGTGAAATGCGAAAAAATGAAGAATCGAGCAAAATGACAAAGAAATTGATAGGGCGTAGCGACCTTCAAAACCTCGCAGCCAAACATAGGATGGGGATCAGTGGGCCGAATAATGAGGGCGAGATACGAGATACTCGGTGTTATAAAAACACACCAATGTATAGAGTGTGCAGTAAATGGGTAAGAGAAAAATCAAAATCGCTCCGCTGTGAAACAAGACAACGGCCTGTTAAACGAACATGTGCCGATAGGTAACTACTGAAAACATCGATCATCGATTGATTTAAATGTAAAATACATTATTGATATTCTAAATCTAACTAAAAATCTTATTATAACTAAATGTTTGAATATTCATTTTTCTACGTCTTGTGCACAATTTTTTTTTATTAATAATAAAATATATACTTAAATATTAATAATAAAATAAATGCAATACCTACTCTTATAACTCATACATTTTATTTGTATTAAAATATTTTGATATTTAAATGTTATTAAAATATAACTTCGTTCTCCCTATTATCTCAAAAAAAACTACTAAGTGCCAGTTGTATCAACATGGATTATAGTAATCTTTCGTAAAAACCTATGGTTTTTACGAAAATTTTGTGATTGGTAGAAAACGCAATAATCAATGGTGTAAACGAAATATTACTATGAACCAAATTGATACAACAGGCCCTAAGACACGCTATTTTTGATACGATTGTTCTACACGATTTTAAAGAGAAAATTACTTTCAACATTTAGGTACAAAGTCAATTTCGACCAATATTTCAGATATCTATCTAATCTAATATGATAATTTAGTTGTCTGTCTGACTGTCTGTCGGTCCGTTAATTCGTAACTTGCTGGAAACTTTTGATAAATAAGAGTGTGACGCAATCAACGCGCGGCTAATGTTGCGCGTTTGAACTAGCTCTGTTATATAGTATATCAACGTACTGTGATCATGTAAGAATATATAAATAAATAATTTATTTAATGTGTTCTATGGGTTCAGGTCGTTAATTCAGTTAATTATATCAATTATAAAAATAAAAATTTCGACGACATTTCTTCTTTAAATAAAATTATCCGAGACAGCCGATTCCGGCCATCCGGTGGTCACTGCGGGCGGGGTCGCCAGTCGCGAGGCGCAAAGACAAAAATAGCCGCCTTCATGGGGCTTTTCCACGCGGCGCCGACACACTTTCTCAATGCCAAGGGTGGACCTACCCACACACATTACACACCTAGACCCTAATCCCCTTAAACATATAAATCTTCATTTGGTTGTGTCTGGTGAACCAAAAGAAGTTGCGCGCTATCAAAATCTCTTGAAATTTATTACTCGGTTATACTGGCACTATGGAATACTCTGAGATCGTCTAGGGAGTCTCATAATCTCTGGAACGCTCCACAAGTCTCTCGAAACGACTAGGCAGTTATCGAAATCTCGAAAAATCGAGAAAGATATTTATTTACCGATAAATATGATTCAATCATTCGTGACATTTAACCGGCGCGACATTAGCGACGGAGCGAAAACGCAGTGCTACCAGCGCGTACAATCCAGCGACAGAAAATAAAGGCAGGCGAGAAATTTTTCTACCCGCGAATATTGAACGGAGTTTTCTAAAAAGTGATCGACGCAAATAAATCAGCGTGAAATAGTGCGAATTAAGAAACAGCGTAATTATAAGTGTATGGAACATTTTAGAAATATTTAGTAACTATAAACTTAAGAACAGCGTTCCGATTTAATTAGTGTACAGTTGCATAATAGATAAAAGTTTAAATTGTTTTAGTGTTTTCATTTGCCTCCCACAGTCACGATCCGTGACAAAATTATTCTTCTTCTTTCACATTAAAGAACAGTATACCATTCGGTGACTTGCTCGCTATGCGTCTCTTTGTCCGGTGTGTGCCCAGCATGTATAACCAAGTGTCCTATCGATTGGCTATTCTCCTCATTACATTCTCATCTCTAATTCTCTCCGTCTGGTTTATTCTCTCCATCCTTTTCCAGTCCCACATCTCGGATGCTTCCAACCTACATCTATTTCTCAGGATAAGCTTGCAGATTTTGCTTCCGTAAAGTGCTATGCTCCAGCTGTAGGATTTGGTGAATTGCTTTCTCGTCATTCTGTTTATTTTTGCGATGAATATTTCTTTTTTCATGTTGTCATCTTAATATATTTATTAAATAATTACTAAATTACAGAATTTTTAATTTGGATATCTAATTAATGTGTTCACTACCGTAAATATCACAAAACATATATTTTATAAACCCGTGATCTCATTGGGATTATGGTTTTTCCAAGTGCGATAAAAATGCAAGATATGGTTGCAACAAATTATTTAAAGTAATTTATATAAAAAAACTTAAATAATAATTGCATAATTTTTTCGCCTATCGCCTAGAGGCGTTCGAAATGTGGATACATCGTAAAATGTTAAGGATATCTTGGACTGACATGACTAGTAATGTTGAAGTTTTACGTAGAGCAAATACAAACAGACAGTTACTTAACATAGTAAAGCTCCGTAAAATTTCATATTTTGGTCATATAATGAGAGGCGAAAAATACTCCATCCTTCAGCTCGTCATGAAGGGGAAAATTGAGGGTCGCAGAGGGATCGGAAGGAGGCGGCATTCCTGACTTCGAAACATCCGAGAGTGGACCGGGATAAGAAGCGTGGAAGAGCTTTTCCGCACTGCCCTGGATAGGGAAACTTTCTCCCAGATGATCGCCGACGTCGGGGGGACCCGACAGGGCACATGAAGAAGAAGAAGAAGATCATTTTTTCCATGAATTTAAATTTGGATGCTGTACATCTCAAATAGCATGCAATGTTCAACGTTCATTACAAGTTGTTACCAAATATGTGGGGTATAAAAGCGAAGGCAGTAATATCCAAAAAAAAAAATTGAATGCAGTCATCGAAGATGACTAATTTATAACGTACTGAATTCTAGATTTTATAGAAAACATAGCCTATAAATTTATAGGAAACATAATTTTGGAAGGGATAGGTACATAAAATCTTTTTTATTTTTGGGATATTGCTGCCTTTGCTTTTATGCCCCACATATGATGGACGTGTAAATAATGTTTTTTTTAACGTGGCGATGGTAAAAATAATATTATTTTTAACCGCCAACACGTGGTAGACCAGATAATATTGCGGAAGTTGTCAACCTAGGTCACTTATGTCCTAAGCAAACTATTCTGTTTCGTGCCGGTTCCAGCTGTCTCTTATCAGATGACAAATTACTATTACATGCCATGGAATTTGATTAGATAACGTACGACGGGACAGGTGATATAACAAAAAAAATATTTGTTCTATCTCGTACAACCTATCTTTAATATAAATCCCAATGTCGTTCATAATATATCACGCCTAGCTAAAATTGAAAGGAAACTACAATGAATGAGCATTAATTACATGGTGTATTCAAATAATATCGAACCTTTATTTTTTCCGCCCAAAAAAATGTAGTACGGAGGTGTCTTTTAGTGGTATGTGTAGGGGACACTCATACGAAAGCGTGAATGTCTTCCCGTCCACAGAAAGCGTCAGTCGCTGAAGTTAGCGCCCATCGGATTGTCAATTGTTGTGAAATGATAGAACGACTTGAGCACCGATTTTTCATTAAATTTGACTAAAAACTTTGCGATATCCAAGTAAAAACCATTCGCAAGATCCAACAGGCTTTCGGGGACGAGTGATACCTACTTCCCTTCGCCGCTTCAAAATGGCCGCAAATGAGCGGACAGCGAATCGCGTCTCGGTAGGCCGAAACAAAAATGTTATTGCGCAATTGATTGTGATTCAAGTGCGGACTAGGATGACAAACAATCACCGAGAACTGGTATTGGGTCGGTACATTCAATTTTTACCGAAGATTGAGGGCTTGAAGAGAATGTCCGCAAAATCCGTGCCGTAGCTGCTAACGATGCTCTGGTCACGTGGGCAGCGACAGGTTGGCGGCTGCATCACAATATTGGACCCGCCCATTCTTCGCATCTGATCCAATCTTTCTTGGCCAAACACAGCATACCTCTGGTTTGTCACTCCCTACACTCCCGACATGGCTCCGAATAATTTTTGACTATTCCCCAAGTTAAAGATGCCGCTGAAAGGGACCCGATTTAAATCGCGAGAACATATTATGTGAAACTCGATGACCCGGTTTAACACAACTTCAAGAGATGGGTTTCAGAAGTGTTGCGCAACAATGGGATCGCTGGAAAAAGTGTGTGCATTACCGAGGGGACCAATTTGAAGAAGAACATATTTAGTATAGTGTGTGTTAAATATATGTGTTTCTGCCGACCAAAGGTTCGGTATTTTTTTAGTGGTATATACAACTTCGGTGGACGCGTAAGATTTTTGTTATATAAGCACAGTTTTGCAATACAAAACAAACTAGTTTATTTCTACGAAAATCGGAACATTGTAATACTGCTGTAATAAGTTATTATTCAAATTATTTTCTATCTAGATCTATAGTGGCCGCACAGTTTTTTTTACCCGACTGCGCGACGATTTTGATGATTCTTACGTCAATCGATTTGTCTTAATCTCACTAATTAGTGTCACTAAAGACATGACAGTAATCAAAATTTAATATGGCGACAACCAGACGCTATATTGTGAAAAAGAAAAAAATGAAAGTCGGCGAACTGTATTAAGTGGGGTATCATTGAATAGGTATTTTAAAATCATCTTTAGGTTTCTCTTATCATTTTTCATTTCGAACGACCATTTAGAATCTATATATAACTATTTAAAGTTGGTAAGCAACTGTTTAATTTTCAATATTTATAATAAAGTTGTGATAAATTTCTTATATAATCGCATAATAGGTCTTGGGCCCGAATTCAAATGTGAATAAATAATGTTTCCAAGTGGATGCTTAGCCACGTATTAAGTGCAAAGTGATAAAAAATATTTTTTGGTCAGGACCGTACGTGAGCAAATAAAAGAATAGATATCTCTAGTCGTAAAGTTGCGAACATTATAATCGAGCCCGCAATTTTTATGGCGGCATTTCGAAATCATGTGATTATAAAAATTAATGATTAGTGTAGTGAATAATGATTCTCATATGTGCTCATTACTTACGAGTACATTTACAGAAACTCGTTGAAATTGTCTGTCGGTAGAACAAATAGTGAGGTCAAAATTAAGTGATCGCAAGCGGAGTAAAGCCATGTATTCACTAGGGGACAAATCGCGAAACATTCCGCTCGACATGTCGCATCAACATCTACGCTCATGTTTCGGGGACAATGACGCGGTCATTTGACGTGTACACACCGGGACTCACATATCTTGTCGCGGAAATGTCATCCGATGAGGTTATGGATGACAGCTGCGGTATCTCATTTGGCGAAAACGGGGTTCCGCGCAATTCGAAATGTTTTTTTGGGTCGCAATTTCAAATTAACGAGGTTTTACTATAGTAAATTGAATATTATTAAAAACAAGGTCCTTTTTGCAAATAATTATTGTTTTCCAGACGTCGCGGAAATATATCGCCCTATGAGGTTATGATGACAGCCACGTATCTGTTTATGTTAATGAGTTTATCGAAAAGTAAGAGGAGAAAAAAGAGGAGAATGCGAAATTATTTACTGCAAAGAGAAAGAAGGACGGACATTCTATGCGATCTTCGATCGATACAGCTCGACGAGTTCGAGAACGATTTCGTTTCCCCGCATTGTCATCTTGACAGATGCTGCGCATGCGTATTCACTTGTTTACATACCACGTGGTACTGACGCTCCGCGGAATGTTGCAGTGAGTACGCTCGGGTATCGTGCGCATGGCAACGTTGCCACGGCACGTAGAAATGCCGCGCTATGTTGTGCGCGAGGTCGCGGAACAGTGCACGACGTTGCAACGTCACGTAGACTCTATGCCGCGCGTGCTGTTGAGGGACAATTTGTCCCCTAGTGAATACATGGCTTAAACGGCTAATGCGTGCGCCACCATGACGCAAACTAACGTCCGCATGCATGTGATGTGTACTGTCCACGGATGAGATTTTCGACTCGAGACAAACTGAGAAAAGGATTGCGCTCCCATGAGTTCTTTAGAAACATCTCGGCTTTCGTAGGGCCCATTGTGCACACCGCAGAATAATAGATTTACTTTTCTGTGGTGCGCACCAAAGGCGGCCCTCGCAGTCCAGTAGGCACTACGCTGGCTTCTCGTTCTGGAGTATCCAGGTTCGATCTTGGTGAGGTCACATTACATCTATGTGGTTTTCTCATGCCTGTGTGCTAATGTAAAGTGTTTTATTGGCTTAATTGGGTCACGTAGCCTTTTGTAGCGTTAACATTCAACGTTAAAAAAAATGTCTTTAATTATCATAGTCAAAACGAACGTCGTGTGTAAATGTGAATTTGGGTTTTTATTGTTTTCTATCAATCTCAAACTGCCATCAGACCATAATCTGAACATGAGATATGTCTCGTGGGTTTTGTCTTATTTATCTGATTTTGTGGACGCGGCCGTAAGCGTGAGTTGTTAAATTATATGTTTCTACCGCTTTGTTTTCTCATGGTGTATACCTATACTACATACACGGATGAGACTTGTTTCGACATTTATCTCGAAAGACCGTTTAAATGCGGTGAAGGGTTGGGCGCATGGCGAGCTGTCATTTTTTTCTGCTGTGTTTTGTAGGATAGTACATAACATACATAACATAACACAAACTATCACCACATTGACATTTTCAACGCAACAATAAGAAACATAAAACAAACAATATCTACACTACCGCACCCAAACTAATTTGTACATTATATCTTCCCTTCTACTCCCGTCCCACATTCCCCTCCACCCTCTCCATTCGTTATTAATGTATGTTAAAGTAAATTTTTAAATTCAGTGGAAAATTTTTAAGATTGTTTTAAAATAAATAAATAAATAAATAAACACACAAATACACACTCACACAAACTCACTATTGGACATGTTTTTTCTTATTTTTTTATCAATTGTATATATATGTTTTCTTGTAATTGGCCCAAAACTCTGTATATCAATTATTGTTTTTTTTTCAAGATTGATTAATTATATGGCTGTAAGAAAACCAATAAATGAAAATAAAAAAATAAAATAAAATAGTAAAATAAGGAACTATTACGTACTGAATTTAAATAAATAAATTAAAAAACATCTTTGTATTCAAACCGAAATAACATTGACAATGTGAATGTTGGCAAAATTCTTACGATAACCTGACAGCACGACCGAATATGCATATTTACTATCGTGATATGCAATTTAAAATCTAACTTCAATCATTTACAAGTCAACGAGAAACGAGAGATTGCTACGATAGAAATATGTATAATACAAATATTTATAGAAATATGACCCATATAATGAATGTACCTGAATACAGAACTCAAACACGTGACATTACTGATTCGTTCGATTACTTTCCTTTGTTTCAGGTAAGCTGACACCGCTCCCCCCCCCCTTCCGCCCGTCTCCGCGAGTTTTGATTTTCTATAAGCGAGGATTGATTATGTAAATACCAGTATTTTATTTCATTTGTAAATTATATAAAATGATTAATGAAAAAGTTTTTACGTATTCTGTCGGGAATCTAAGAGCTTAAGATGATAAGAATTTGGTGGGTGTTTAATTACATACTAAATTAGTTATTCTGCAATCAATTTTGCTCTATTATCTTTATTTTTTCTTATTATCGTTATATTATATATCGTTGTCGTATATATTATCTTTACAAACATAACGAGATCTAAGGTCAGTATTCTTTCAGTTACCATACAATAGTTTCAAAATCAGATGTTACGAGATAATAATATTTTTTTTGCGTAATAAAATCTAAAAAAACTTTGAATCGACCCAAGAAATATTTACTCTCGAGTAACGTAAAGGACGGGCGGAGCACGTTAGGTCATTCGTCTTCTTTTGTACATATTTTCTGGTAGAACGAATGATCGAGTGAGTATGCCCAAATACACTTTTTTTGTTATGTTTATTAGTTGCTAATAAACATAACAATCATATCTTGACCGCTTTACATAACATTCATTACAATTAACGAAGTGTACAACGTTGTATAGGTCTTTTCTTGTCATAAAGTTTGATATACATATGCCTATACATAATAATATCCATTATTAGTAGTGCTGTTGAAGAATGGCAAAGGAATGTATAACCGGTCATTGTCATCGAGCATATTCTAACAAACTTTCTGGAGACAATCTCACTCAATTAATAGTCAATTGAAGTCAATAAATAGCAATTTGTAAAATTTCAATCATTGCGAAAAATAAATTTATCGAAACAATAAAAAATTTCAAAAAACTCTGTTCATTTCAATGGATAAGACGATCTCAGAAAAGTGTGCCATACCGCCTTTGCAAATAATATTTTATCTTATTTGAAAAAATATTAATAAATCCAACTAAATAGTTCAAAATCTGATTTTACCGACAAATATGAATAAAACGTGTAATTGACGTTTACAAATTACATCATTACAATTTCAACAGCATAAGAAGAATTCGATGTCAAGAATGTACAAATAATAAAATACACAAATGTGAATAATACTCGTATACACCAATGCAATTAGGAAATTAACATAAAGTTTTAAAAACATTCCGGTCCTAATCATTTCAAAGTAACAATTAGGATCAATTTGAACTACATATTGTCTGTGTTGCAATTAACGTAATTCTGAATACGTATTACCCCCATAATTGTTTAACGCCGGCTAAAGCAAACAGTAATGCACTAGAAACCCGCGGAATTAGAAATACACGAATCAATAATTACACTGTTTTATAATTTACCTAATTACGCATCGAGTTTTGCGAAAAATAAAAATGTTTTTATTTTATAAATTATTTTTATAAAAAAAAAAATTAAATTAAAAATAATAAAATATAAAAAAAATAAATTATAAATTATAAAATGTGAAGGTACCTTTAGCGATGCTCCACCAGGGCAGCGTGACGTAGGTGAGGAAGGCGTTGAGCGGCGTGCTCTGCTGGCGCTTGTTCTCCTTCCAGAAGTGGAAGGTCTGCGTGAAGCCGCGCATGGCCCACAGCGGGTTGTAGGCCCCGTCGTCCAGTTCTGCAACACGCCCATGCATTAACCGTCGCGACCAGTTACGTGCGAGCCTCGTGCGAGTGCATACCCCGAGTGGTATACATTTTTTCCCTTTCAGATCATTTCAAGCGTTTTCTTAGAAATAGTAATAATTTGCACCCATGGAGATTCCTTTTAATTTACATTTCAAAAAGGCCTATCATTAAAATTATTATTTAAAACAAATTAGATGAATCAAATATAAAGATAAAATATATTTCTCAAAAACATATTTGACCACAGAGATACGAAAACGAAATAAATAAAAATTAACCATTTGTGATTACGAAAAATTTGAATCTCGTATATTATGTGGTGTTTTGTAAATGATACATCCATTATATAATACTAGCTGTGCCCGCGCGGCTTCGCACGCGTAGATTTTTAGTACACTGTTTGGATCGTCATAGAACTTTCGCGAACCTTCTCCTTCCAGAACTTTCAAGAAATTTTTCGAATGTACAGGAACCTTCTAGACACACCGACACATTCCGCCACTCAGTTTAGAACCTTATACTTTCGGAAATTTTCTAGAACTTTTCCTTCCAGAAATTTTTAGAGCAGGTTTTTCCGGAACCTTCTAGACTCACCGACACAGTCAGCGCGCCTATTTTGAAACAATCTGAAGCATTTTGAGCCTTCCCATAACAAAACAATGTGCTTGAAAACACACTTTCGTCACCCACTCCACCCCTCGCATAGCCACTCCCACCAAACTCGCGTATTTTCGATGTGACACCAAAGGCTACCACCACCATAACCACCGGTGGGTGGTTGTGGTGGTGGTAGCTCCGTTATACCAAATAGAGTTCAACTTTACATAGGTATAGTATGCAATGAATCCGAAAAACCTTCGAGTGATACTCGCTAGGTGACACCAGGTAAACCTATGCATTTTTATTAAATCTGGAATATCATTGATACAACACATATATTTAATTTTTTTTATTCTTAAGGTACAATGTCTATAGATTTCATCTAGTTTGTTTTAAATGCCAGGAACTACATTGAAAAATCATTTGTAAAAAATTAAAATACTAACCCATAAAAACAAAGTTTTTATTATACTCCCTTTCTCATTTGTATTGTTTTCAATTTAATATTCTATCAACATATTCCTCTTGCTTTAAGTTCATGTGGAATATCTGTTCCATCCTTATTATAATTGTCTTGAAAATGCCGATAGTAATGCAAATATTCCCATCGCCGGCTTGAAAAAACAAATGGCGAAATCGTATTAAGTAGCGAGAAGTACAGATTGTTTTAAGATACCTACAGATACTATTTAATGTGTAGAAATATTATAAACATTAAATTTTATCTACTGTGCATTTATAAAAATAGTGTACATATTTAATATTTATACACGTTTACTTTTAGTTTACAATAAACATATACGTGTTTTAGAATAATATGTGTATTTGGCCATTTTTTATTTTGGTGGTGGCCAATCCGGTGGCTAGATTCTAGCAATTCTGGCTGTCATTGCGCATGCGCGGTATGTATCAAACGCTTGAAATGTCGAAGTTTTTCGTTTATACTGTTTATCGCTTTTATTTATATTTTCTTTAGCATTAATAATTTGATTGAGGTTACGGCATAAAGAACAAGTATGTCATTATAGGAATGTTGTCTCCAAATCAATTACATATTTCAGCAGCAATCAAAAATGCAAAATTAGTAAGTATAGCGACTTTGCATTATTGGTTTACAATGAAATTGTGTTTAACAGATCTTTCTTTAAATTTAGTGCTAGAATATCTTTTAAAATGTGATGTTTTGTTTTGGGAAACACGAAAAAATTTTGTTCCGGATTAGAAGAAAAAGCGCCATTTTGAATATATTTTTAATATGGTTATCTGGCAAAGAGTGTTAATTTGACAATTGACAATAAATTTGAGCGCAAGTTTATGTGTTTTAGAAGCATTTGACGAAAATATTGATTTTAAAACTCAGCTCTGGCCCATTATTTGTCTCAATTATATTTAAACTAGCCGTACACCCGTGAAAAATCACCATAGCTGACCACACTGTCAAACAGCAAGCGATTATTTATGGCCGCGTAGCGGCCAGTAATTGCCGCACAGCGGCTACTATCGGCCGCGCAACGGCCTAGAAAGTCGCCCGCAGGGCCTAGCAGCAAGCAATCGGCGTTAACCGATTGCTTAACTGCTAGAAATTATATTATTATCCTTAAAACTTACAGAATATTGAAAACGTAATAATTGGTATAGGGGGGCACGGCGTCGGCGAATCCGTCTGATCGGACCCATGGTTCGAGTCAGACTAGTTGAAACAGGTTTCACCCGTCGGGCTCTTTTCTCATTTGTATGGTTTTCAATTTAAAAATACCGTTAAAATTTCGAAAAATACAAAATTATACTATATTTAAATCTTTTAATCGAAAACTTGTTAGATTATTTTTATCGTCGTCACGAGTCTACCTGCAAAGTTTCAGTTCGATTGGTTCACGGGAAAGGGGTTAAAAATCGATCCAAAGTTTTTTCGGCAGACAAACAGACGCTACGAGTTAAAAGAAAGGGAGTAATAAGTTCTATTTTGTACTAACGTTCAATCTAACTTGAGGAATAAGCTGAATGTTACAAAGATACTATAACACGCAAGTACGAATGTTAGTACTTCGCTACAAAGGTACAGATGTGCACAGTTAATGAAAGCGAGTCTGTATAGAAGACGCCAGACCGCGCAGGGACCATCGCCGGCCGAGTCAATTCTGCACTGACCCGATTGTCATCATTTGTTCAATTCTGCCCCACACTGGCGACACGTTGATTGAAGTCTGCAACTTGCCGGGTCCGAGTCTCTGACTTTGGACCCGGCACCGACAAATGAGTGGTTAGGAGAATAGATTAAAAATATGTTTCTACGGTACAAATTACGTTTAAAGAACACGTGGCAAAGCAGCCACCTGATACAATCAATCGACGAAATCTTGTCGGCTTCATTCTTACTAGTAGAGATGCATCCGATATCGATATATCGGCGATATCCTGGGTTTTCCGATATATCGGAATCGGCGATATTCATTTTCCGATACACCGATACTTTAAGGAGGCCGAAGACGATGAGTCTCTCTCTTTTGAGCACTGATTCTCTCAAAGAAGAACTAGAGAGATATCTGAGATCACCCAATATATCAATAATAGCAGATCCTCTTGATTTCTCGCGCAGTGATGTTCTATATCCAAATTTGAAAAAAATGGAACAAAAATATTTCAGTTTCCAAATGAGTTCTGTCGCATCTGAAAAGCTATTTTCAACGGCAGGTCTCATCCAAACAGATGTACGAAATCGGCTTTCACCGAATAATTTAAGGATGTTGTGTTTTCTGAATAAAAATCTCATAAATGTGAATTTTAATTATTAATTTCTAGTCTTTTTTTTCTGTTAAAAAAAATAGAAATGCAAAGATGGAATAGATCACATCAATATTTCAACTATTCTAAAACTAAGCCAAAAGCTCTGTGCTACGAACATAGGAATAAATTGCGGTGTCCTGGAATGGGGCTGGAACCACCGACCGCCGGATCACTAGGCGAGTGTCGTAACCACCACACCAACTAGCTACTCGTATATTTTTTTATTTAAAAAAATATTCATAAATCTGAAAGTAATGTTCTGTTAAATTACAATTTTAAAAATTTCCTTATAAAGTTAACATTCTAAATAAATATTATACAAATAATTTCGTTTATTTGTAATCTAAACCCACAACTTTTTACACCTCTTGAAATCTTCACAGTCCGTTACGGTATCGGTATCGTCGATACTTTTTTATAAATATCGGTATCGTATTACTTACTAGATTATTACTGCTATCTAAAAAAAATGACCGATTTTTTGTATTCTTATCAATAAATAGTTGCCAACGCGATAACACGACAACAAAGTAAATATCTTGTTTTAAATAAAAAAGAATTGTGGGATTGCTTATTTACTATAGGGCAAATTTACACTTTAAACCCTGTGAAAAAAGACATTTTGTTCGAAAAGCTAACTATTTTATTTAGACAGATCGACATACAGACATGACATTCAAAAACATGAAAAAGAAATCCCCAAAAAAATTAACAAAACGAACAGCCAGAAAGATGCGTCAACATTAAAAGTATAAACGTAGGTATATCATTTATATTTAAAAATCTTTAGATTAATCTTTTAATTTTCACGAGCGAGTTGCCAAATTTTGTGTATCATTCCAAGCCATACCTAAGCGTAATTACACGCACTTTTCGACCTTGTAGAGATGGAAGGCGATTTTTAAGACATCATTCTACTATTCTATTTTAAAATACCTAAACCATAATACCCCTTATCTACGATCTTAAACCTTCTAAATCTAAATCTAACGATCTTAAACCACGATCCATATATTAAAAGAAAATACATATTTAAAAAAAGGCGATACCATATATTACTTGCCATCATATTCCCTGCATGGAATATAGTCCTTTTTTTAAAGAATTCTTCATAAATTCAGCTAAACAAATAGAAATTTGGTCTTGCTAACCATTGCACTACCGGCAAATATAGATTCACGATGATAGATTATTATAGATATCAAATAATATAATCTTTGATACCTCTGAAATAAATATATTTTATATATTTATTTCACTACTTAAGTTTCGAGAGAAACAGAATCTCTCATCGACAGGTGAAGTACAGTTTGATACTTTAATTCAATTTCTCTCGAAACTTAAGTGATGAAAAAAATATTATTGAACTCAGGTCGAGGTAACAAAGTAAGTATTATTTGTTTAATATCTATAATAATCTATCATCATGAATTGTGGTTATTAATTTTAATAAATGTAATACGAAAGATAAATATTTTACGTTTAGAATTAGATTTTATCCCCCAATGAAGGATATGATTGTTTCAGAAACAATTTTTTGGTTAAATATACAAAGTCAAACGGTTGTATAAACAAAGTTCAATATAAATCTGATCACTTTTTAAAATTATACGAAATTTTATAAACGCGTCTGACAGTTTTGCTGAAGTATGTGAGTGAACATTTCTATGTCAAAATAAAAATAATCTAAAAAAAGCAATTGGCAATCATCGATATTATAATTCATGCCAATGTCACTGGACCAAAAAATTAAAGATTTATTTTAATAAATTAAGATAAATCAAGTGATTTAAAGCAATTACTAACACAAGACCTTGTGGAAATTCAACGACGCAGTAAATAAACCAGCAGGAATTAGCGAACCGTTAAGCCGCTCAAGGCCGGCAGAGCGAAATACCGGTTGCGTTTTCAATACAGGAACCCGCAACTGGAGCTAGCTTCTAAGTCCATCGCAAGGATTACTATTACAGGTAGATTTTCTAATGGTATATTAGTAAAAGTCCACCACACTTTGAACTCTGCATTAACTAACAGCTTTCATAATAAAGACATATTTATTTTTTTAAAAAAACACATTTCATTGTGAAGTTACTTATTTTAGGATCTGTCGCAAAAATATTTGAATACACACTGATGAAGAAATTCATAAATTAAAACTAGAAATATATTAATTGTATGGAAGATATTCCAGTCATGGTGAAATATAGATTGATTTGTCCTTCGTCACCTAAGTTGTATTACTCAAAGATTTTTGGGATTAATTGCAATATAAAATTGATAACCAAAAAAAAGGAGTAATCGATGTCATTTTTTACGTAAACAACTTAAAAAGAGTACATTTTTTCAAAACATTAAATTCCCCGGATTGTAAAGATTTTTGTTTTTTTTTTTGTATTTTATTATTCTTTGTCCTGCTTTATCATACCTGGTGTATGATGCATGATTGTTACCATATATTTATTATATTACCGCGATTTTAGTGGTTCTGAATTCAATAAAGTAACGATTCCTCGTGGTTAATGACTTTTCATCCATCATATTTTCATGCTAAACGTCTGATTCGGATAAGCGAGTCATTACACAGCACCGCTGTTGTTTCACGGCTTTAAAACCATTTTACGATAAAAAACGAGCAAATATTTCTGCGATAACTTCGAATGGGTACGAATAATAAACAATACCTACTAGTGGAATAAGACATAAAAATATTAATTTAAAATTTTTCAATGCCTCAATTTCAACGATGATTACATATTTAAAAATTATCTGGAGTGGGTACTGGAGTATTAAAAATTATTTCGATTCTGCCAGGTTCGAAGCTGGAATTTTCTTATCGATAGCCAAGCGCGTTATCCATTGCTCTAAAAGACAACGGTGATTTACGGAATACTCGAACATAGCTAATAAAAAGGTGTGCGTTCTTGCATACTGGAAAAAGTAACACGAATCCGAGTGACTTTTGAAAAATAAAAATATATAAAAATATAAGTACCGTTACTATTTCTCTTGGGGATATCACACCAGTAGTAGATGTCTGTTCCATCGGCCGTGGTCCGCCTGGGGGGCCTATTGCCCCTGGAGCCCGGGCCGCCCCCGCGCCGCCCGCGCGGCAGCGTGCAGTAGCCCTGGATGTCCCTCCGCACGGTGCCGAGGGGCGCGGGATTCTCTCCCTCGTCGTCTCCCTCGTTCCCGTTGCAGTCGTCTCCCGCGACCTCCAGCGCGCCCGAGTCGGTGTCAACCTTCGGGACGGCGTTGTTCTGGTTGATTTCTATCGTCTTTGTGGTCTCGGCCACCGGAACGAAGGTCTCCACGGCGATAACTCGTCGCACTTCCTCGCACTCCTGAGCGATGTACGTGTTGCCCTGCAGCTGGTAGTTCTTTATTTCGTTCGTACACGCCAGTTCTTCTTTGCCGTTCACCGTGATTATTGTCTCCGGGTCCAGATCGCATATGAGACCCATTTTAATGTCTTTGACCTCTGATTCATTATTACTGGCGGCGTCCTTTTTGTCGACAGCTTCCGCTACATCCAGCGACGTAGCGTCGTCCGCGAGTTCGTACTCCTCCTTGTTGCTCTTCGGTTTCGGTGGCTTCTTGCCTTCTATTACGGGGGATATCTTCTTGGTGATTTTCGCTTTGATGTTTCTTTTCGGCGGCGCGTGTACCGGAACAGTCTTCTTGTCTAAGGCAACTTTGGAGGCAGCGCGCGCGGGCGGCTTGGCGGCGCTGACCGGGGGCTTGGATCTTACGACGATTTCTTTGGGTTTAGTCTCTTTCGGCTTCGCTACCGTTTTGGGTTTGGTGTCTTTGGAGATTTTCGGTGTCGGGGTTTTGTTTCCCTTGGGCTTGATCTGTTTCGGTTCGACGGGCGGTTGAGTTTTGAGGGGCGGGGGGCCGGGGGCAGTTTTGGGTTTCTCCTTTTTGGGCGTGACGGTGATGAGGCAAGCCGGGGTCTCGTTAGCGCAGTCCCGGTCCCTGGAGTACACCTCGGACATGTCTCCCCACGAGGGGGACGAGGCGCAGCAGTGGCGGGGGGCGGCGCAGCACCGCGGGGGGGAAGCGGGAGGATTGGAGCTCGGTTGCTCTACAACAAAAGAAAACAGGGTTCATCGAACCGAATACTTAACGTTTACTAAATGCGAGATCTACGTGAAAGGGTCTCTACTTTAGAAAATAGAAACAACAATCGTTGGGGGTATGTCGTCCCGCTTCCACCCCGGAAACGCCGATTCGCTCGAGTGGGAAATAGAAACAGAATTTCTCCGAGGATACGCCTCCGCTCATGTTGTTTCTATCTTACGGGATACAAGGTACGGATCGGTGCGGGTGGGTGGGTGTACGACAGCTATCGTGGGAATGTGTTCGTTACGTCACTTACCGTCTCGCAAATCCCCGGCTTCGATTTCGGACACGCTGTTAGCCAACGAGTCGAGCCCTTCGTTCTCCGATCGGCTCTTGGCGCCGGAGGCCTCGTAGTTCTTGGTCTTCCAGCCGCTTCGGGAGAAATTATTCAAATTCGAACTCGGGTCGCTCAGCCGTCTCTGAAAATTATTAGAAAATGTTGTGAAAACTTGAAATGTTGTTGGGTTATTTCACAAAAAAACACATTTATTTCTATCCGGGAGAATCTACGAGGAGGAGGAAATATCCAGCAGGATGGTCTCCAGTTTCATGACCGCCTGTCTATACGAAGTGATAGTAGCGATTACCTGGTGCCTGTAGACGAAGAAGTCGTCGGGGTCCTCGTCCCAGTCGCTGTCCCACATGTCGGTGGCGCAGTAGCCGGGCTCCGAGGTGGGCGTCTCGGCGCCGGAGCCGCGCGGCCTGGTGACGGCCATCTCGGCGTGCCCCTTGCCCTGGGGGCCCTTCATGCGCACGAACTCGCAGCGCTGCCCGCTGCTGCCGGCGAACAGGCCGAACGTCATGCGCTGCGCCATCTTGGTCGACAGCGACGATTGCTGCAAAGCGCATCGATTAGCGTCAACTTCATTCTGATTACTAATTGCTTTTATATGATGTATTTCTTAATAAATTTTTCTTTTCTTTTCCTCTGCACCCGGAGATAATGACTGTGATTTTGTGACCCACGTGCCTAGCATTGTCTGCGGCGTGGCGAGGTCGACCGATTTAGTATTAAAATATGCCAATCTGGATGGTGAAAGTGTAGGGCCGATGTGGAAGCTATTGCTTATAAAACGGCCCTGGGGTGAGTCCCGCTTCACTGATGACTAATTAATACGTTGTCCGCAGGCAGTTGGATCGGGCGTGATAAATATCGTTGAATTTTTAAGGGCCCAGCAAAATGCTCTAATTGAGCCTCACATTTAACAGGATTGTCTCGGTGCAATTCTTTTTTTAAATAATTTAATACATCGAAGCATTTCTAAAGCTCTAAAAGATTTTTTACAAAAAAAATAATTTTGAAACAAAATAATACAACCAAACTAATTTTTTTCAAAGTAATTTTTAGTATTTAAACTTCCATCAAACCTTTAAATTTTTTATTTATTTTATGATATTGAAAACTTTAATGCGTATTTTGTATATATGCAAGGTGTTGGACTGCCATCAGGGGTGGATTTCATTTTTCATTTTAGGGCACTTGTGTTGAGCTAAGACACGTCTAAAATGACAATATCACAATACAACGTGAATTCCGAAAAACAACACAGATATTGAGAAGATGTTTTTTTTTTCGTTTTCTCTGTTCCTTCTACTTTACTCAGTGATACGGGGGCCCTCTGAAGAGAGCAAGAGGCGACTTTATAAATTCTTTTATATATTTTAAATCTTTAAAAATAAAGCCTTTTATTATCGTTGTAATTAGCGCAAGCCTGATTCCAACGAAAAAACAAAGTGATATAATAAATAGTAAACATATCTATTATACAAAAATAAACAAAGTCAAACACAAAAATCGGACAAACACATTCGGGCGCTATTACGAGGCAAAATTAAATGTTTTAATTTACATTGCGTGCCTTGAGAATTTCGTATTATGTTTGTGATACGTGCAAACAGGTGGTGGTCGGGGGACCCGCAGGATTCCTCTGTTTGGGTTTTCACTACTACGATGTATGGCGTGTCATCGTAGTAGTGAAAATACACGTAGTGACACCACCTGTAACCCGAGGGCCACGTTTTGTTCGCCGTTTCAAATTTCCAGACCATACAATTTGTATTATGGTTCAATAAATAACGGAAATGAATTTGTGTGTAATATCTCAAAACATTATAATTTTTTATTATCTAACTTACGATCACGGATAGACGGATTGGACATATAAATATGTACCAAAAATGACATCCTTCAAATTAAATTTGACCTCACTATTTTTCATCAAAATGGCAACATTACGAATGTCGAGAATAAAGATGTTATGAATAAAATAGAAATATTATTAACAAATTTAAAAAAAAAATTATAATAATATCACACATTCTTGTTTCGTTCTTTTCACAATTTCTATTGCAGTTAAAAATACCATTAGGCCGTCACAAACGTCTATTGTAATAACATTTTGGGTTATCGTAACAAAGAATGAGGCGATGTGGATTTTATAAATATTTGCTCCGTGTTTATGTAAGGCGTCATAATACGGTACAAGCAAATTGGTGCGGCATAACAAATTGACAGCTTATCGATTTTCGAAGAATAGGTCTAAAAGCGTAACGACAAATGTACGTTCAGTTAAGTTTCTTACTGTTCCATTTGCCTCCACGAAGAGTACGGAGTAGAAACATTGACATAACAAATGACATATATGGTGCTGGATACTCAGAATCCTTTATACAGTAATGCGAATTAATGCAAATTTCAAATGACCAGGTCAAATATGCTACCGGATAACTTTTCACCGACTTTTCTCCGAAGTGCGCGAGCAACGAGCGACAAACAGATCACAACCAGGAAGACATGACTCAGTAACGACGAGCGGACTGGAGAAAATGATTTGCGAGAGTGTGATAACTTGACGCTCATCAGGCATCATCAGAAACAGCGCAAAGCCCCGTGTGCGCTCTGATCTCCTGGAGAAACTTTCGCCACTCCAAACGGATGATAATTTCCTAGTAGCTACATCTCTTCTTAGGTTTCAATCCGTGGGATTGGTTTGCGCAAAGCACATCTCCTTCTCCATTCCGCTCGGTCTCCGGCGATCCTCGTCAGCTCAGTGTAGGAGGCACAATTCATATCTTGGCACACTTGCTCAAGATATTCACGGCGAGGGCGCCCTCTGACAATCTTTCCCTCTTCCGTAACAAGTAGCTGTAGCTAGACCGCATTCAAAAGAATGTGCGCAAAAAATATGTGTGTTGTTACGATGCAAAAAATGAATACAAAAGAAATTTTCCTAGTAAATAAGTAACATTTTTTAAACTAAATAATATATATTTATTGGGGATATCATATTGAGGCTTATAATACGGGCTTGCCAGGCAATTTTCCCCCGCTTTCTTCTTACCGGACAAAGCTAGGGAATGGTCTTTTGATTGTGGTCGACCTATAAATACTATACCTATTTAACCACTGGCAAGTATTTTATATATCATAAATATTATTTGTCTTTCTTTTCACTCAGTAGAGTGGTCCCGCATCGTGACATTGTTTGCGGACAATAAATAAATAAGCAGCTGGAATTCGCCCGATTGTGTCTTATCGTTGTAGCTCACGTTATGTGGTGTGTTCGTAATATTATTATAAAGTGATTCAATTGCCTGGCATTTTATCGTGAGCAAGAATAGACCACCCCAGAACAAACGTATTTCGTAGAAGCATTAATTCTAAATATAACTGCTAGTTAGTTGGTAGGACACGTGATGCTTTAAGTATTTTATTTACCACGAGGCCATAATTTCGGATTTCCAACTGATGTTATCAATTTTAATTTTCAAAGCCTACTCAATAATAATTCATTTTCATTTTCGTTTTAACCCTTTCTCATCCACTGTCCACATAAATTAAATAGCAAATTTGAAAACTATTATCTTAAAGAGTACTGAATTGCTTCTAACGACAATATATTTTTTCTTTCCGTTAATATCATAGCATCAGATAATGAAACGACACTTTGTTTTGCGCCACAGCCGCCGCCATTGACTGTTCTCTATTTTGGGCTTGTCTATAAGCATGTATTTTTTTAAAATATTATTACTTATCATTTATGTATATGTGCAGAAAAAATAAACTGACAAATGATATTAAAAAAACTGTGGTAAAATCAATTCCGTGTCTTATTTTATGTAAATCGAACGTATATTTATACAGCCAATATTCCTCGGGGCCACATTTTATGCGTTTGCTTAAGTTATTTAATGATTTTATCAGTTTTTTGTTGATACTCGTGATACCTACCGAAACCAGCAGTCGACGCCTTCGGTTTCCCAGGATTCAAATTTGGTTATAATTAGAAACAGGTCGAAATTTTATTCAAAATGGACAGTTAAATAATAATACATTTAATTATAGTTCTATTTGAGTTTCTTTACACTACTCGAGTACACCGACAGATGAAGTAATAAACACACAAATATAGGAAACAATTCTTATGTGGTTTTATTCGTGGTTCATGTTTTTATTCCGGTTTTATTAATAACCATTCATTTTGAAGATCGTTCGAAGTTCTACAAAGTTAACGCCGATTCTTTCATCCTTAATTCGGTCTTAATTAATTTTTGATATTACAGAAAATTTTGCAACACTCGAGACACACAATCGAGAAAGAAGTATTTTTTATATATATTTAGGGGAATTAATTTGGATACGAAAAGTTTAAGGCTAGGTTAGCTTTTATATATGTTTTCAATACAATGGCAACGGTGGCGTAAACAGAATTGTGAATTTTCACGTGCGGGGCAAGGTGTGAGCGCAATCTGCCCTCGACGAATGTGCCGCCAAAGCGGTTAACGTATCATCGATAAGGAAAATTGAATGATTTCCACGATGACCGTGGAACCGGTCCACGCGTCGTTATCGGCCGAGCGTCACGGATTTTTGTATCAGTGGCCGGCGTCCAAAGATTCTTTGAGCGCGGCAGATTACCGCTTAGTCGGCGATCGTCAGCGTCGGAGAGTGGTGCGCCCGTCCGCCGCCGGAGATCCTCGCCCCCGAGTGGTTGACATTGTTGACAAGAGCGCCGCCAGTGTGTACAGTTTGGCGGTCGTCTAATTGCTATCGTTTGAAAAGTGACCTCTGGCGCCGTCCGCGGCCAGCTCGCCGGCACGATGGAATGTTTTGCAGATCCCCGGCGGTAATATTCATTATTGTATTTTCTTTCCGGTCGCTTTTCCTCGGAGCCGCTCCGCGCGGACTCGGTCGGGGACCCTATTACGCGATGTTTTGACGGTGACTTTGAACATGGGCGGACGTCGACACCGTTCGTCGCTTTCGTTGGACGACGCCATCGCCGCTTTTCCCGAAGCGGTGAATCGACAAACAAAAAACGCGTAACCCCAAAACATTATAAAAATATCAACGTTTGGATTTACCTAATACGTTACACAAAATTTTGTAAAGAGTAAAGCATTTGATGTGTTAAATTTCAATTTACTCTTACACAGACTCCACATTTGCAAAAAAAATATCTTTACCGCATTTCATATAAATAAGGACTGAATGTGAGAATTATTATTATTAAATAATTTACGAACACAACCTAAAAACGCAAAAACTCTCGGGTCGCAATATGCAAAGCCATATTCGGCGTTGCATATTGCGACCCAAGAGTGATTTTTGCTTGTCAAACTTTGAAGTATGTACCGCATTTTCGAACGTTTTCTTCTCCACTATTATCACAATTCGGTTTATTTCTTTGCCACGCGTCTTCTCCGTACGAACTTGCATTAATTAAATGCTTTAAAATCTAAAAATTATTTACGTAGTATTCATTTTAGCGATTGGTGAATTTTTCCTCCGGAGGTAGATATAGCCAATGACAATCGAGAATGGCCGTAAATAATCAGAATTTGCGGAGCGTGCGCGCGAATACATGACGTTTGCACAATCATGCGGTCACAAAGAAATCGGTGTTGAGGAATGCATTTCAAAATGTCAATTATTATTGTTATCTGCGAAAAATTATGGATATGGATAAGTGACAGCTGACCTCTTCCGGCCGAAGTTTCGGATTCTAACGCAGTCCGTCATCGAAACTAGAATATCTGGTCAGATTATAAACAGACGTAACAACGCAGGTACACTCTCAATCACGAAAAACACTAAAAAATGCATGAGTATGAGATAAATAGTTTTGTAGCCTGATATCGAATAGTATCGGCTGTCCAAAAAATAGATGCACAGTTTGAAGGCTCGCATATTTTTTTGCTTACTAAGCACCATGAAGGTATTCAAAGTCAGGAAGGTAAGATAAACAAATGTCCGAACTGTTGACCATTCTGGACCGAGCGCTGTTGATAGCGCAACTTTCAAACATTTCATGTGGTGTTTGGGCGCGTTCCACCTCAGTACATAGCTTTAGTTTTGTAATTGTTGCCGGTTTTGCCAACACAAACCTTATCTTTGACGTCCCCCATAAAAATGTCGAGTGGCGCGAGGTTGGACAAAGAATGCGGGGGATCCGCACTCTTTGTCCAACCCACGCATGCGTAGCAGATTATCATCGGCTTTCGCATCACGAAAGTAGTGAAAAAATATTTTCTGAAAATAAAACTTCCTAATTATCGAATAAATCTTCTTCAATGGGGAAGATTTTCCTCCTTTTCAAAATGCAACTTCTCGATTTAAAAATTCCCAGTTTTTGGGATACTCTGTATAAATTTATGTTAAGTAAAGCAAGCGAAAATGACGTCGATGTTGCGAAATAACACCTAAACAAGACAACTTTTCACTGTACACAATGTTATCAAAGCAACAAACAAACACGAAACATACTCTGAAAAGTACCAATAGAGCACTCCATATAGTCCATATGAGGGCTATAAAAGCAAAGGCAGCAATATCCAAAAAAACTTTGAACGCCGTCATTAAGGATTACTAAAAAATAATTTACTAAATTAGAGATTTTATATCCTATAACATTTACAGGAAACATGATTTTGAAAGGAATAGATACATAAAATCTAGAATTCAGTACATTCTAAATTACATAGCGGTGATTACGTTCAAAACATTTTTTTTTATATTGCCGCCTTTGCTTTTATACCCCACATATATAGCTTTTATACCCGTCATGTATAGTCTTGGTTAAACTTTCGCATGAAAATCAGTTGATGGGTTAATAGCAAACATGGCGAGGACAATATCAAATATCGCGTCAAAACTTTTGCTGAAAACAAAAAATTACAACACATTGCTTTTAATCTTAGTGTAGTTGTAACGTCCGTATTTACTCGTGTATTTCAATATTGATTTCCATAATAATTGTCAGCGAACCTAACAATACAATGCCATAAACTGAATAAGATATTTACGCGTATCTTTAAGTTTAATGAAATACAGCTCCGCAATATTATTAGAGACGTGACGAAGTGTAGTGGGTGCGCAAGCGCGTATATATGTCGCAGCTAAACGATCGTCAACATTCGCTAGAAGTATGCCTACTGCTCACCCATGAACAATAAGCTAGTCTTTATTTACTCATTGCATTGTAAAATGTTTCGTACATTTACTTAAGTATACAGTGCGCAATAAAGATAAAGAAATAACATTTGATTATCTTTACCTGTTGCCGTATGTTAGACCAAAATGAAAATCATTAACCATCCCCTGGCCGTGCAGTAACATACGCACAATTATTTTAGCGGATCCTAAGAAAACAGAAATCATTAATGGAAAACCAAAGAAAAACAGTAAAAATAATGATTTTTTAATTTAACCTGTGTTAAATTGGTACGCTGGATGTCAGCTGACCATAAAAATACCATATGTAGAGGAAAAAAGAAAATTTCACATTAAAAAGATAACAAATATTTCGATATAATTACGAGTATTAGATGGTTACTCACTGATTGCTCCAAATTATATTGTTATATTTATCCCTTTTTCATTTTAGTGCTCAATAGTTACAACTGTTTTAACGCTATTAAAACTAAACATCAAAAGTATTTAGACATACGGTACAAAAGATTTTTACGTTTAAAAAATAATACATATAGGTACAATACCTATCCCTATCAACGATAAAGATTGCTACAAAAAAAATGGCTTGATAAAACAAAATAAAAAATACCAATCTTAATATAATAATTTCATTGTCTGTTTGTTCCGTAAGTCCGTAACTTCCTGGAATTCACGTCTAAAAAACGAAATTACACGGCTTGACAGAGACTCGAACCTCAAACGCGCGGACGGCAGCGCGGCGACTAGACGACATAGCCACCATCGCTTCTCCGTGGCCGTCCGTATATATACCTGTTATATTTCCCGTCAAAAATACACTACACGCGGCTTACCTAAGACGCGAACCATTAATTACGCCTACCACGTTCGACATTTGACAGTTTTTTTTTATTTAGTATATAAATAAATAAATGTTCCGCGATTTTTCACGGGTGTAAGGCTAGTATTTAAATTATTACAAGAAGAGAATTACTATTATTATTACATAAATCAAATTCCACGGGTCGACAGCGTGGCTGCCTACGAATATTTTCCATCACGGTATGGTAAAGGTTAAACAAGTCGTAATATCTCGGTCTAAAATGCAACTGTTCAGCCCACTTTCTAGATAGACATTTCTCAACCCGGAGAATGTATATTTGTGTTAGGATCAGGAGAATGCTGAAGACGTGTTTATGGCTTCCCCATTCCGTGTAGCTCCTCTTCATGGCTGGCGCCTTCTGCTTCGTCATGCTCGGGTTATATTAAAATGGACGGAATCGTAAATAGATGCCAAATCGCACAAAACAGAACAATGTCCACGCTGGTTCCCGTATTATACGAGAGTCCACAGTCAAATAAACGGTAAATGGATGGTTTCGGACAATGTCCGTTTCTGGTTGGAGTATATTTCTCCAACCAGAAACGGACATTGTCCGAATATTATGCTGGTTTCGGAGTATATTTCAAATCACGCCAGCACAATGTATACAATACAGAAAGTATCTATTTATATTAGGCTGGAATCAAATGATAATTAAGAAAAACATCGCCACACTTTCCACCGGCCCGAGGCGTACACCGAACTAAATTTTATCTTTTTACTTGTCGTCCGATTTTCTTATTATTTTTTGCTGCTCTTCGCAACAAATTAATTATGATAAATGCACATAAAATATGCCTACGAGGTATTTATCGCATCGAGCAGAGGTCAACAACATTTGTTACAGAGTGACTTTAATATAAACATCGTATCACTATGAAAATTACTTTAACGAAACAATGTGAATAATTACTTTGATATTGGTAAACGATATTCATCCGTATTCTGAAAATAACAATGTCTGGATCTTTAAGATCTTTATCCCAACACTTAATAGGCGATAATAAAAATTAAAAAATGTCCAGAGCGGATTTTGTAATTCTACAGCTCAAATACACTGTATTAAAAGATGATATAAGAAAGATTGTTTCTTACAAACGTATTAATTTCTTCATCCACAGCGTCTAGATGAAATATCATGGCTAAACATGTCATGACCACGTTCGGCGTTACCGCGTATTTAAATCTTCCCATCTTGACATTTGACAGATAACAATTTACATCTTTCTCCCTCCCTCTATATCTATCTCATGTAGAAACTTACAGAAACAAACACCGACTTAAAGCTATATCTCGTTTATTTTTAATTTTTATTATCGTCTATTAAGTGTTGGGATAAAGATCCAGACATATCTGTCAAAAAATGTCAAGATGGAAAGATTTGAATACGTGGTAATGCCGAATGCGGTCATGATAAGTTTAGCCGTGATATTTCATCTGGACGCTGTGGATGAAGAAATTAATAGGTTTGTAAGAAACAATCTTCTAATACAGTGTATTTGAGCCGTAGAATTACAAAATTCGCTCTGGACATTTTTAATTTTTATTATCGTCTATTAAGTGTTGGGATAAAGATCTTAAAGATCCAGACATTGTTATTTTCAGAATCGGGCCGATTGTTTCTTGACTGCGTGAAATTTGTAATCGTAGAAACATCTTTTTCACGCGGATAAACATGTTTCTCTCATAGAAAAGTTATTTATTCCATGCAGTTTACCGATCTGCGTATACTAACTTGCGTACAAGAGTAGAAGCTGCAAACATTGTCACTATTGTAGGACATTTGCTTCCTTCACTACCTACTTTATTGTAATACATACTATTATCTTTGTTGGTTATTTTTCTATGTGGGTATTTTGTATGTACCCAAAAGTGGCTGCGACTGACGTGGCAAAATAAACTTTTCATAATTCATTTAAATGAAATTTCTGCTTCAAATGTTTCGAATATTGTATTTTTTATACAATAGTAGGTGATACTATAAAAATAATCGCTTGTTATGTTACGAACGCTCACCGCTGATCGTACGCGAAATAAGAATTTTTTCAACGTTGCAATTGGCTGATAAGACTTGCAAACAAATATATTTTACATAAATTTTTCCACACATTATCGAGGGATGAAGTTGAATGCTTAAAAATGGTAATATGTAGATCTAACCATCCTGGGAGATTGTAGACTGAAAAGTTTTGCGATATTACGAAGTCGTCATATTATCATAACTATTGATATTAGGACTTTGGTGTTGGAACATTTCCGACTCATAATTTAGGCAGAAATGTACCTACAAAGTATTGTGAGCTAGCTCTTTTAAACCCTATTTAAATGTAAGATTATCTACCTCTCTGGTGATTATCGCCCAAATGGAGAGTAGACCGTTTTTACGGACCGACGCCGACGTCATGTTTGTTTCAACTGCAGAATTCATTCTCATTTAAAGATTCCATGAGTTTCCTCAATAATAATAATTCATCTAGAACTAAAAGCTTTCCTTTACGAGCGAAGGAACAGTGAGAGGTGCTGGCATTTTTCTTGTTACGAGATTTATCGTCAACTGTGAGAAGTGCACTCTTTTACTGATATCGGTATGATATATATAAAAGCAAGGCAGCAATATCCAAATAATAAATTAATGCAGTCATCAATTTATAATGTACTGAATTCGAGATTTAATAGGAAACATAACCTATACATTTATGGGAAACATGATTTTGGAAGGAATAGATACATAAAATCTAGAAATAAGCATATTTTAAATTAATGACTGCATTCAAAACTTTTTCAATTTTTGGATATTGCTGCCTTCGCTTTTACATTCCACATATATCTTTCAACGCCATAAATATTTGCTGAAATATCAAAGGGTCGTTTGTATTCCGATAATGCGGTGGAGTGCTCACGTATGGCTCTGGCACATGAACTCTCAATAAAACAAAAGAACAAAAATTAAAGGAAAGTGTGTTGGATAGTACTCGAAGAGATGGGAAAAGAAACACGTAGACGGACCAGGGAAATAGACATAACAGAAAATGAAAATGGTAATGAGCAACAGCAAATATCCCTCAGTGTACGAACAAATGAGTGTATCCTAAAGGAAAATTGATTAAAGGAACATCGGGCTGATTTCTCGGATGACCGAGAGATCGCGTCAGCAATTAGAGCCCAGAAGCACTAAGAGCCGTGTTATCGAGAACATTGAGAGAACTCTCCGCAATTAGCTTCCTCTTCCTCGCCACTCACCCTCGCGTCGTAGACCTTCTTGAGCGCGTCGTATCTGATGGAGCCCAGGAAGATGACCCCCTGCACGGAGCCGCGGCGGTCCGAGGCAACCAGCTCCACGCAGACCATCTCGCCGTCCCGCACGAGGATGTCGCAGAACACCTCGTCGAAGTTGTCCACCATGAAGCAGATGTGCGGGTAGGTCATCTCCTCCCCCTCGCCCTTGGTGTCCATCTTTCTCCTGCTGGGCGACGCATAAACCTGCCGAAACCATATAATATAGGGCCAATAAGATACACACTAGAAAAATTCTTCTAAAATTACGAGTAGACTAGTACATAAGACGTGAAATCGTCATCTGATGTTGCTTATGATTATCTAGGCCGCGTAATATTATATTTCGTTATGCAGGCCAGATAATTCCAAATTGCGTCATTCAATAATATGAGTAAAAATCTATTTCAATGAATAGACCATCTAACAGAATGTCGAGTCTATTTGCAATGGTTTTGCGTTATCTTAATAGTCATGTAAAACATTATACATTTCGTCAATTTGGACGCATTGACATTTGACACATGTCATGATATTTCTCATAGAAACTTTACACATAGGTAACTAAATAAGTACCTCCTGTCTATCCTATCTTGGAATATTGTAACGATGTTATTTAAATACAAAATTCAATGCTGCCGATCTTTTCTCGTGGTCCAAATTAAAAAAAAAACTATTTTTGATATAATTAATAACGAGGATTCAACTAATTTTACCGATAGACAAGTTTTGTTTATATTTTATAGTCTACAGCCATTATAATTAATGATAAGTGTACATTTATTTTAAATTAGTCTTCATTATTTTTTTAATAACTTTCAAGAATTTTGTCAACAAGTACTCCGTATCATTTTTATAATATATTTCTTTAACAATTATACGTCATTGTTTGTCACGAGTCAATCTGGATTTAAATAATATACAAGTATCTACACATCGAAATATCTCTCCATTTTCCTCTCTTCTATAAATAATGGTACAGTTGACACCCTCGATTTTTCTCGAAAAACAAACTAAGCTTATCGGCCATACCCACCACCAAGTACAGTAAGTAAGTAAGCTTGAAGAAAATAATGATTAGAACAGTGAAAAATTAGATTCGAATCACTTCCACATTCACAGCGAATCAGTATTCGTAATTACTTCCTTTCTTTAATTTTAACTCGTGGCGTCTGCTTGTCTGACGAAAAAACTTTGGATCGATTTTTAACCCTTTTCCCGTGATCCAATCGAGCTGAAACTTTGCAAGTAGACTCGTGGCGACTGTCAAGAAGACTTTTCCCGTGATCCAATCGAGCTGAAACTTTGCAAGTAGACTCGTGGCGACGATCAAAAAGATCTATCAAATTTTCGTTAAAAAAAAAAATTATAGTATAATTTTGGATTTTTCAAATTTTTAATGGTTTTTTCATACAACTTAGTAAGTTGTATGGAGATTCCGATACATATGGTAGCCACGAAACTCGAAAATGAGAAAGGGAGTATTGTAAAAACTTGGTTTTTATGGGTCCTCTTTTTTTCCAAAACCGTTGAAATTTTATAGTTAAATTGGATAAAATAGGCATGGTTAAATAGAACGTCGGCACAAGTAATCAAAATTATTTTTAAAAACCCTCGGAGGATACTCATGTACCACATACGAAGTAAAAATATCCACCGAGGGTGACGCATATTTATTATTGCGAGCGATCTTTATTTTCGAAATGAGTCATTTGCACGATTTGCAAGAATATTATTGAAATATAAATATTTATAAATACAAATGACTAAGGTATTAATCTTGGTCGAGCACATTTTAATGGCCTATACACCCAGCAATGGTAGGTACAGTCGCAAATAAACGCATTTACGAATAATAATCATTGTGGAACGCCTCCGAACATTATCGACAAAAAAAATACATACATATATTCGGAACTGCCTTATTGTTTATAAAAAATGACGGAACATTGGTTCGCGTGATTTCTAAGCCCTGGTTTATATTTATAGCATTTGCGGACAGGCGGCCGCAGCAACTCGGCTTTGGTGGCCCGGGGTTCGAGCCCCATCTCCGGCCGTTTGTTTAGCCGTGAATTTGAGCGAAATTACGGACGTTGCACGAAATTATTATGTTTGATTAATTTTTATTTTGTTAAAAATGTTAATTCAATATCAACATTGAAATAATTCTAGCCGTTTATACGCCAGTCACACTTTCAATAACGTAAGCCATCAAAGTATGCGAGCGTATTTCGGATGAAGTATTCGTGACAGACTCTTTGACCTTGGAACCCGCGCGCTCTATACTTGCGCGGTGATTTATGTCTCGTATAATTTGTTCATTTAGTTACAACACAACTCTTCTCAACCACGAAGGTGTATTCTGTAACAAGTTATTCCCTAATTGTCATTATTTAAATTGTATGTAATTTAATGTCATTCAAGAGCTTAATATATACATGCATATTTGTAAACTGCTATTTTCAGTCATAAATGTCCGCCCATCATGAGGAAGGCCGGGGTTCAGTCCTCCACTGGGAAGATTTTTTTTATTTTCCTCCATTATGTTTACGATTTATTTTTCGAACGCGATTTTTCTGACGCTCCTTTACAAATTTATTAGATATGAATTTAACAACTTAAATCCCATCTCGGCAGACAGTCTCCGGCCAAATTGTATGTACATATATTAACGAGTCACGCTATACTTTATTATTTCATTTTCAACCATTCGGCAGACTTCATTGCTGCCCGTTCGTCCATTTTTCTAATGTTTATTATACGTATATTACAGAAAACTCGGATCTACTAGCGGCACTACTAATGCCTCGGTAGACACATTATTCGTTGTATATAAATATCGAAGGGCATCTATAATGTGACGTTTGCTTTGCAAATTATATGTACGTAGGTAGGTACTACAAATAAGATGTATTTGCAAAACAACACAATCTTGAATATTATTTACGTAGCATTTCCAGCTATCCATAATAAACTATTGACCATAATATGTCAGAATTCTTGTAGACTATTCCATTCGTCATAAGCTTTAGCAAATTGAGAAATAAAAGGGAAGTGTTTGTTGAAAGGAGGGTATGCTTTATTAGGTCCAATATTAAAAAAATAAAAATTCTATTGCCATTCGTAAACGCTTGCGAGAAGTACATTCAAATCTATTGTTAGTTATTTCCCTTTTTAAAAAAATTTTCAAATAGATTTTAATGTTAGTAATAGAAAATATGAAATATCTCCTTTATATGACTTTTTTAATTCCACGGAAAACATCCAGGGAAAATATTTTCGAAAAAACACAACTGAAAATAACCAAAAAAGGTTCACATCAAAATAAATACGTAATATAAAACTGGCCGTAAACCCATGTAAAATCACGGGACATAATAATAATGCATAATTACCCTTTCGTATAATATGAGCCGTGCGCTGACTGATGTGTCACACTCAGGCGCCCGGGCCTCGTTAGAGGCTAGTCATAAACAAAAAATAATCAGTGTTGTTGTTGTAATTCCAGCCTAATTCCAGCGAGTAGGGACAGACAGGCATTTGAAATTAGGATAATTGATCAAGTTGAGGGCGAACGATCCAACGATAGAATTTTATAAAAATCCTAACATTCAGGCGTTGGCATTGTTTATTTTTTTCATGCATTTTTTAAATAAGGAACCACAAAAAAATCACATCGACAAATGTCTATCTGAATAAAAAATGATGATATTATTTCTGTGACATTAATGGAGATTACATTAAAGACAAAAAATACATTTATTTAATTTTCCAATTGAATGGGCATAAAAGAGTTTTTCTGAAACATTATTATCATGATTGCGTACATGTGTTTTGAGAAATATCTATATTATAATTACTCCAAGCAATGTCGTACGTTTCTGCATTTGGATGATGATTTTGCCGCTTTGTTTATCGCGTCCGGTGGCGCAATGAATAACACGTCCTGACTGCGGATCAGAAGATGCCAGGTTCGAATCCTGGCAGGATCGAATTTTTTTTTTACGGTCGAGAATATTTTTTTTGTTGAAATTTTAATTACATTTTTGGTTTTGAACATTCAAATTTGTTTATGTAAAAATTAAACGAAGATTAATTTTTTATAATGTTGTATAAAAGTAATCAACACTGCGAGAGTAGGTACCTACCTATCGAACTATGGTTTATTCCGCACTGACTTATTAATCGGTTAGAAATTTTGAATAAATACTTTGTCTTAATTATATCTAAACTGTGTTTGCTGCACAGCAAACACATTTGGCCGCGAAGCGGCCACAGTAGCAAAAATGGAAGTTTGCCAGATACAATTAGCCGCGAAGCGGCTGACGTAGGCATAGGTAAACAATTGTGTTTGCTGCACAGCAAACACAATTGGCCGCGCAGCGGCTATAGCTGGCCGCGGAGCGGCCACAATAGCCGCCCGCAGGGCCTAGCAGTAAGCAATCGGCGAAGCCGATTGCTTTCCTGCTAGTTTATTTTTAAATTTGGACACGAGACAACAACACAGATAGTACCGGCTTACCTATTTGGTAGTTTTTATTTCACGCGATGGAAGAATCAACATTAAAATATTACATTAGTAATATCAACATTAAAATATTACATTAGTAATATCAACATTAAAATATTACATTAGTAATATTTTAATGTTGATACAAATGTTTTAATGTTGATAAAAATAGTACATTGGTCACGTTTTTAAATGCTTAAATTTGTACACTTTTAAGAACGTTATTCATCATACTAATAATATATATATGTATATGGGCGCTTATCTCGAACAAAATAATCCTAATAGGTATATGCGCTTATTTCGAATAAAATAATTATATTAAATAACAGTATCGTCACTTGACTGGATAGTAAAAGATGTTGCTCTCTGCACGTTTTATTTTTTAAATTAAATGAGATAGGTATTTAACCTGTCGTATACCGGCCGTACGTAGCGCGGAAGGTACCCTATCTGCCGCGCAATTTCGCGCACGATTGTTGTTTTTTTAGACACTTTTTTGTGATGGTTTTATATTCATGTAAAAATCAACAATAATCGCTAAAAAGTTGCAGTTTCTGGTTTCTCAATATAAAGACTTCAATAATTACCTATACAATAATTACTTTTTCATTAATTATGAAAATTAATAACGAAATTTACTGTCAGAAATGTACGCACATGTTTATCGAATAAAACCATGGAAACAATAACACTAAAGATATTGCATTTCAATATTTTAGTTATAAATATATCAAAGAATATATAAATACTTAATTTTGACACTTTTTTATTTAAAAAAAAACACTTTTTTAATAGATAAATAATATAATTAATGCGCGGTTCGAAGACATTTAGAATGATTTTTTGTCCGGTTTATTTGACAAATAAAACTCGTTCATTCATTCAAAAACTTGAGACACAACCAATGATAAGCTTTAAAAACCCATAAACGCAGGTAGAATAGGCCGAATTCCCATAAGTGTCTAGGGCAGCGCAGATCTGCGCTCCGGCACATAGGGGTACAAAAGTTTTCGCGCAGATCTGCGCTCCGGCACATAGAGGGTACAAAAGTTTTCGCGCAGATCTGCGCTCCGGCACCCGACCGGTTAACTATACTAGGGACGTACAGTCAGCACGTTGAAGCATGAGTTGTGCGTTAGCATATTATATTTTGGAAAAAAGGAACGAGATAAAATATTTATTTGATAGAATTAATATTTTCTAATAATAATTAATTCTATTTCAGAACAGGTATTTTTATACATCTAGCGAATTAGGTAGTGGCCGAGAGTCTTGCTACATATTATCCTATATTTTTATGTATTATGTATCATTCATTTATCATTTTATGTATTATGTGTATGTATCAAGCAGTTGTCTTTTGTTCAGTATCATTTTATGTATTATGTGTATGTATCACGTAATTGTCTTTTGTTCAATAGACGCCGATTTATCGGTACTGAAATTAAGATTTGAATAATATACCTTTACATATTTTATTTCAGTTTATTTTCTTTTAATTCTAGTTAATCACAGCTTATTTCTAATTTCATTATTTATCAGTAGGTAGATGGTAGGTACCTACCAACCTGTTTGAGTATTTGAAAATATGTGTGTTTATATATTTATATATATATATATATATACATAATATATATATATGTATGTAATATATATATATAGATATATATACTATATATATATATCTATTATGTGTGTGTTTATATATATAAAACATGCGATATTTTATCACAACTTTGCTAAAAACCACTGTATATTTAATTAAATTTGTATGATAATCAATCATCTATACTGTTATAACAATTGAATATCTCATAGTTTCCTAACGTATTGGTAAAAACTTATAATATTTAAGACGTTTGTGTACAATTCTATTCCATCACATTATTGTGTGTTAGTAAGCACACAATAATGTGATGAAATAGAACTGTATACTGCCACACATATTTATTATCACATTAATCATCCACCAACTATTATTATGACAAGGGAGGACAGGGTAGGGTGACTGCATAATAAATATTCTAATCAATTATTATTTTCCCGTTGATTCGCTCGGAGGCTGCGTGTAATGGAGAGGGGAGAGGGGAGAGGGAGTAGGGAGTCCGCCAGACGCCCGGCCGGCGTCACGTAGTCGGGGACGCTTGCTCGGGAATATAATATATTGGAATCAGTCGTACTTAGTACTTAGGTTTTTACAGACATTTTATTTCAAGGTCAACTGGAAAACATCGCGCAACGAATAATAATGCACGTTTCCACGCCCGGAATAATAGCGTTTGAGTTACACAAAATTTCCAAATTGACATCGCGAGGTCAGCATCCCGATGATATCATTGTGTACCAACACCGTTTGTAACGATTTTAACGATAAACAAATATAGTTAAGTAAGTATATTTGCATTTTCACTTGGAACGTGAAGTGTGAGGCGTGAGGAATATGTGGAATATATTTTCTCGCAATTATTCAGATGGTGGAGTGATCCACCATATCACTGAGAAAAGAGAAGTAAAACAAAGAGCAGCGGAGCAAATGTTTAAAAATCTAGAAAACAGAGTCTAACTCCAAAAATAGCGGTAGAACTGTTCGTGCTCGGCTGGAAAAGAGAGCCCCTAAAATGTCTGAGACGAGTGCCTACAAATTGCCCAGTAATGTAAAGTAATATCGTCCTTTTTGTTATGTTTAAAACATACGTATCGACGGTCCCTACATACCTATACTGTTGAATCTCCAAAAAATATGTTCGTTTTATCGTTTTATCAGTGTTAAAAAAAAATCCTTTTAAACATACCATGTATCAAAGGAGAAATAAACTTTTTTTATAATTATCCGAAAATATAAATAGAGTAAAAGTAAATCGGATGATTTAAGATACTGAAACGAAAATCGAATGTTTGTAGATTCGACAGTACCGTCGATATATGCATAAAAAATTGCCGTATTTTTATAAAAATTAGCACAGAGGAACACCTAAAATTCCTCTCCTGACATAGGTACATCTTTGTCGTACCACACGTCATACAAACTGTAGAAATTGGGATGTATTGTTGTATAAATTATAGTTTCTTTAATTTTTAGGGATTTTACCAAATTTTATATTTTTTCTTTGTACATTCCTCGTAGTTTTTAACCCAAAAGTTTCCAGCCTGAATATTTGACGAATGACGACGAATATGGGACCTATATCCTTGAAATATTGAACCTTACTAGGAATACCTCTTAAATACTTACTTACTTACTTACTTACTTACCATCACGCCGTTTCCCCGAGGGGGTAGGCAGAGAGGATAGAACGCCATATTCTTCTGTCCTGACATACAACTTTCGCTTCGTCTACATTCATACATCTTCGCATGCAAGCTCGACGGTTGTTCAGACTTCTAACAGGACCATCTTCCAGTATCTGGTTAATCTGGTCATGCCACGTCTTCCGTGGTCGCCCTCTCTTTCTGGCGCCGTCAACACTTGCATCATATATCTTTCTTAAATCTCTTAAATAAATAAATAAAATGTTGTTTTGTTTAGCCAATCAATGAAAACCGCAATAATATCGTGGCAATCGAGAATATATCGACACTTACCTAAAATAATAATGTAATCATAATAAAATCATACCACAGTTGAAAAATATCGGCTGTACCATTATTATCTATTAGCGGGAGAAAGTTCATCTGAATAACTACGCACATTAATGAATGTACTAATGTATCTACATACGGACCTATGCATAGCATATACGCGGATATCTATGTACATACAGAGCAATCAGCAGAAGAGAAAGTACCTACTATACTCATATTGTGCCTGCCTTACGTGTGGGGCAAACATTATAGTTTTTGGTTATTACTGAAGTGTAATGGCATTGAAACAATACAAATAACGCGTACCTAGATGCCTAGTTGATGGTTTTCGAGACTGGAGATTAATCGGTAAGTTCTCCCGCAGAATGGGCGCGTCACGTCCCTGAAATTGGACCATTCTCCCACGACCGCATCGCGCGGGAAAACGGAACACGTTCGCGCCAAAAAGCGTCCTATATTCAAAGCGGCTTTCCACGCAGGCCCCTTATGTCACCGTACGCCGAATTTTTGCCGAAGCCGAGGCCCGCCTTGACTTTTAAAACGCGCTTTGTTTATCTCCACCGAGTGCACGCGCACTCACGCGGCCTTGCGGCAGATGGGGCCGTTCTCCGTCCCGCTCACTCGCACGGTCCGATTTTGAGTTTCTTCGTCTCACTCGCGGTAACCGCGCTCTATTTTTCAATTCGCCCTCTCGCTCTTTTCGCGGTTCGTCCGGACGAGTGAGCTAGACAGGTATGGTGGTAAGTTTTCTCCCGCGCGGGCCCAATCGCGGCGTTCAGAATGGCAAAAGCTCAATTTGAAAAAGGAATCCGGAATATAAGTTCGAACGAAACACTTCCTTATTACCACGGACTAGAATACAGGCGTTTTGCGTCTTCTTCAATCTTGAATCAGAAACATTTGGTTATATTTATCTGTACTATTTCAAGCAAAAACGTTTACATATTTTTAATAACGCCTGACTCAAAGATGTGATGAGTTTTCCCTATTTATTAAATAGTATTTTTCACACTTTTCGCAACGCTAGAAATGCGATGTTTTCAAACATTAAACATCCTCGTGTGCTTGTGTAAGATTATTATGTATTGTGTAAAGGCATAACTTATTTGTTTTGTAAAGCACCAAAATAAGAACGTAATTATATGTATCTTAGTTAAATGTTTATTTTATTCATTTAAATAGTTTACAATAGAAGGTTCCATGACATTTGAACACAAGATAGACGCACATAATCGGCGTATTACTCTGCTTTCAGGACTTTGTATTCAATGCAATTTGACATAATTCAAAAATTCAATCATACCTAACTTAAAAAGTCAGAAAAAATAAAGCTATAGTTAGCAAACTTTTGCAAGTTTGTTTGTGCAGTTGTTTGTTTACCCAATAGAATATACACTTACATCATGATTCAATACGCAGCTAACACGAAATTACTAACTAAAAATAAAATATATCAAAAAATGACAGATGCAATTGAATATGGTTTATTTTGAATGATTTATTTTAATTGTACGCTTACGAGGCGCACTACTCACCACTCGAGACACTTATTTGTGCAGCATGATTTACATCCGTGAATAATAAATATGTACCGTCATATTCCTGACCTTCTCACTAATCCTAATGAGGATGAATTTTCTTCCAAATCTATCGCAATACCTAATACAGTACACTGAAACCTGATACAATAATTATGTGTGACAGTCTGTACTGAGTTTACTTCCAGATGAAAATCGCCACACACGTGTAGGTAGGTACCTAGGTAGGTAACATGTCTCATTCCGTGGACACGGGGCATAATAAAGTTAGTCGCACAGTATGTACGCGTTATAAATATGATAATGTCGACGCATATCGCTTTACTATTTATTATAAACATAATATATTATAATATTGTCGTTTCTCGACATACGTACAACACAGGGAAAATAATGAATCAGCGCTATTGAGATGACGTATTTGGCAAACAATCCGCGGGTGAATAAGATTTCCCCCAGTCCCCATCATTTACTCTCAACTTTACACGACTTTGCTCTCCCGAATACGGCGGGGGTGGTAGCTGCCGCCATCGACTGTTACAGCGAGCAACATGTTGATTGCGAGCCAATATTTTCCTTGCGGCTATCTAGGTACTACCGTTAATTCGTGTGACTAAGGCCCGGTTGTTTCAAGTTCGATCAAAGTAAGCGGTCGATCAAAGCAAAGATATTTACGTAAACGGATCGTCTGATTGGTGGAGAACGTAAAAATCTATGCTTTAAAAGAACGCTTACTTTAATCCAACTTGAAACAACCGGCCCTAAGGCCCGGTTGTTTCAAGTTCGATCAAAGTAAGCGGTCGATCAGAGCATAGATTTTTACGAAAACGGATCGTCTGATTGGTGGAGAACGTAAAAATCTATGCTTTAAAAGAACGCTTACTTTGATCCAACTTGAAACAACCGGGCCTCAGGGCCGGTTGTTTCAAGTTGGATCAAAGTAAAAGTTCGTTTAAAGCATAGATTTTTGCGTTTTCAAATCAATCGATCCGTTACCGTAAGAATCTATGCTTTAATTAAACGAACTTTTATTCTAATCCAACTTGAAACAACCGGGCCTTACTCACAGGAGGTGAGGTACGTTTGTAAAAATATGAAACCTTTTGCTCTCTCTCTCTCTCTCTGATGAAAACTCTGATTTTAGAATCATTTTATGGTATCGGTAGCAATTAGATAATAACTATCTGATCGCTTATTGTTTCAAATATGTTAATCATATTTAATATATTAAATCTTAATTAAACTACATATTATTCAAATTTAAATTAAAATAAAATTTGAAACCTACAATACTATATGCGGGGTATAAAAGCAAAGGCAGCAATATCCAAAAAATTAAAAAAAGTGTTTTGGATGCAGTCACTGAGGATTACTAATTTAAAATGTACTGAATTCTAGATTTTATGTACCTTTTCCTTCCAAAATCATGTTTTCTAGAAATTTACAGGCTGTGTTTCCTTTACAATCACGAATTTGGTGTATTATAAATTAATAATCCTCGATGAGTTCATTAATTTTTTTTTTATATTGCTGCTTTTTGCTTTTATACCCCACATATTAGAAACTGCAAAAACATGCGAGTAGGTAGATATTGTAAAATTCATTGCTTTTTATTTTTTTTAAATAATTTTTTCTCAAAACATGTAGATTGTTTAATCTAATAAAGTGGTGAAAACAAAGTGATTTGTGTTTTATTTTAATAATAATGTCACCACAAAGTTCAAGCCTTCATACAGAAGAAAAAATATTCTTTGAACAGTTAATTATACATCACAATTTTTATTATATATGAGCTAATAAATCCAGTAAAAAACAACAGTAATGATGTATTATAATATATAACTATATTGTATACTAGCTGGTCGTACCCGGCGTTGCACGGGTTAAGGATTAAGTTGAAAATAAATTCGTGGAGGGAAACAATGGTTCCATTGTTTTGCAAAGCCTCTAATTAACACAATGTTTCCATATAATCAAGGCTGGGTTGGATAGGATGTTTAGGGAAGAAATGTGGTATATTTTTTCTACCGGGAATATGTATGCAAAATTTGGGTCCAATCAGTCAAGCGGTGTAGATTTGTACAGAAAATAGATCTGGGAGAGGGGATGGGTTAGAGGGGGAAGGAGAAATGTCGCCTATATTATCCGACTGGTCCTAAAAAATAAGTATACAAAATTTGGGTAAGATCGGTCAAAAGATACAGATTTTCATGGAAAATAGATCAGAGGTAAACCGTGAGGAAGGAAATGTCACCTATGTTACCAACCGGTTCTCTAAGAATTTGAGTCAGATCGGTCAAACGATGTAGACTTCTACAGAAAATATATCTGGGGGGGTTGAGAGGGAAGGGGAAATGTCACCTATATTACCCATCCAGTCCTAAAAAATAAGTTTGCAAATTTTGAGTCCGATCGGTCGAACGGTACAGATTTGCATTCCCAATATATTATGGGAAGGGAAGGGTTAAAAGTGAAGAGGGGAAATGTCGCCTTGTTACTCGCCAGATCCTAAAGAATAATTTTCCAATTTTTGAGTTCGATCGCCTATGTTACTCGCCGGATTCTGAAGAATAATTTTCCAATTTTTGAGTTCGATCGGTCGAACGGTACAGATTAGCATTGAAAATATTTCACGGGAAGGGGAAGTGGTAAAAGGGTGGGGGGAGATGGGGGGAATGTCGCCGTTGTTACCAGCCGGGTCCTAAAGCATAAGTACCTATGCATAATTTGAGTCGAGTCGGACAAATATAGAGAACAGTCAGACATTGAGTTGTATAGGTATAGATTTGTAGAAGTATGTTGTTATTGTGTTTAATACTGTAATGCAATATTAATGGTTGTTATGAACCTCAGAACAATGTCGTTTAAAACGATAAGCTCGAAAATATCAAAATTGAAAATTAATCATAGACAGTAACATAAAATGTTCTTTATTTTGAAATATCGCGATATGATAGGCTGCACTTTCCTATCGGTTCAAACGTTTTATTTAAGCAAAGACAACCGAATGTAATAATTGTAATAATAATTTGAGAAATGTTATATCTAAATATTTATCAATATTGAAAGGGTAGGTACCTACGCCTTTTTTAAAAAATAATTTGTGCGAATTCGAATGCAACGTTGTGTCAAAAAGAACTTTAGGAGATTCATGATTTAGGACAATCGAAAATATACATTTTTATTTATATAAATAAATAGTAGGTATATGAAAACAAATTAGGTATACAAAAACATCCTCGTAATCGAATGCAACGTTGTGCCAAAATTTCAAAGCAATCGGTGAAAAAATTTCAGAGATTATCGATTCTGTACAAACGAACAATTACATTTTTATTTATATAGATAGATAATATATTCCCGGAAGTAAAAAGCTTTTGAACCCATATTAAAAACACGATGGAATGTAGGTATTTAAGTAGTTGACTCTAATCTTCCACTAGATCGGTGCTGCACGGTTAGTCTAGTCAGCAGTTTGAAAATCTAGCGACAAGTTTACAGTTTTATCTCCACAGAGGAATTTTTATGATAAACGAACATTCTCGGCGGTTAGTAACTTACGCAGTGGCTATGTACCTAGCTTTCTTCGCGCAAAAATAAACTCAAATTTATCTTCGAAAAAATACTCATCTATATTAATAGGTACCTAAGCGTGCATAATCATTTTTTTACTGTACGTATCATATGAATGGGGTAGGTAGGTACATAATAATTCATGCGGGTTCGTTTCCATGCACAACATCGCCAACTCATATCGATTATCCTATAATATTGATTTTATACTATGGATATAAGTACGTACCTACGATATGTATTTTTATAGTACTTATCGATTATTTTATAATATTGATATTACTCTATCGAAATTTCAAATTGCTTCTTCATTCTTAAAAACATCCTGATATATAAATGTGCACAATAAAAGCCCTTGCCATATAAAAGACAACCTGGTGAATAAACATAATCTTTCATGTTACGCTTTACCTGATGGCGTCAGCGACAACAGCCTTGATGATGGACCCACATGTGCGTGTCGCAACAAAAGGTTCACACACATTTGGTAGGTACAACGACAAAAAAAACGTGACAAAAGGCCCTCACTACAAAAGGCCTATGCGACATTAGATCTCATGATGGAATGACGATAAATAAATTTACAAAAAGATTTTTTATGAAAAAGCTTTAATAAAATTAATGGATTGATCATCAAATCATTAAAATTTTATTTATTTTCATTAAATGTCGTTGGATCTAATGTCGCGGACCTTTTGTCGTTGAATCGTAAAAAAATTTCATTGGATCTTTTGTCGCGGATCCCACATACCTATGTGTGTCTATTATGTAAAAACTTGCCTGACTATCATGTCTCAGGGCTAGTGCATTTCTATTTATTATAAATATTAGAAAATATTTTTTTTTATTAATTTATTCACATTGAATAATAGATTGTAATCTAAACACTTCCCTAACTATTTTCAGGTAAGAGAAAAATATAATAGAAACGTAACAATTTCGTTGTTTTTTTAACGCATATTCGCGTATCGCCGGCGAATATTCTGGACCCGTGAATCATCCGCGAAGAGAATATTTGGCGGGAACTGCGAGATGCCGTTGAATACTTTTTGTGGGACAATGGCTTAATTTTCTATTTTCGCACACGTGACCACCGAGTGAACGCAATTAGAAATAAAATATCTGCACAATATATACGGGAGATAATAGTTAAGAAAGCACAGATTTTGCATTTTCCACCAATCAAAACACCCCTTTTCGTGCAAATCTTGTGCTTTTGCTTAACTATTACTCTAACTACTGATCAAACAACCGGCCCTAAGGGTACGCAAAATCCCATTAGGGAAGATTGGACACGAACAGTCACGATGGTAATGACCAGAGGCGATCTTTTATCTTTGACAGTTAATGACTGCACCGCGCTGCAGCACAATAGCAGACAATAATTAATATTTATTTTATTTTCCTTATGTTGTATCAATACGAATTCCTACACCACGCTTACGCGATAAACTAATTAACCGCGATAATTTAAATGTAATAATGGTCGCACCGCCTTTATTTTAGAACCATGTCCGACACTCAACGAATGGAGCTTTCCCACAAAGCAAAAATAATCGCAGCGAATGGAAGTAAAAAAATTGTGAAAATTGTGTGGTCTAGCGAATAATCAAGTGTTTGAACGCCAATGTCGGAAAGTGATTATTTTAAACTAATTTGTAGAAATAATAAAAATGTTTTTTATCTCGACTCGAATACAGGTTCATGTTAAACAACTGTGTTTATAATAAGAGAAAAATGTATTTAGGTACTCCCTCCCGAGGCATTCCCACATTCGCGCGTACTACCACTAATGACAGTCGTTGGCGGACGTGATATTGCATCTCTGTCTTTCGCGTGTTTTCTTCCTAGAAACTCTCGCCTCTCGCCGGTCGGTAGGTGGCAGTGGTGCGGTCTTCGTCTGCTACGCGGCTGCGTGAAGCGGCCTCCTCCTGACGTCACGACAGTTGGTCGTTGTATTATGTATTTTCATTCCCCCGATCCAATCAATCGTGGTCGCCGAGTTTACAACGGTCGCCGCCGCTCTCCGCGATATAAACACATTTCCTCGGACTCCGCTTAAGTTATATTATTGCTTTATTTACAATATGCCTCGACGTGTGTGTGATCGCTGTGCAAAAATGGTCGTGTACCGATGATAGCAAAAAGTGTCGGGATCTGCAAGAGGCATTAGAAATTCGGCTACCAAGGTACGTGTTCGTCGAGAAATCAGTTACGGAGAGTTGTTTTTTGTCGAGAAAATTCGGAGTTCCAGTCAACCCAGGGCGTCCCTTATTTAGTGCCAGCCGGCGGAACATGACCGCGGCCCGGAGGCATCTAGTCATTGACATTTCCGGGCGGAAAATAATATATGGGTCGTCGTCAGCCACTCGTCACTGTTTCGTTTTAGACACGTCCGTAAATTTATTAAAATGTGTTCGTTAATGCAACTGCCAGCCAGTTCATTGATCTGACAGGTATACGGGCAAAATCGCCAGGTGCCTGCGATGCAGTGGACTAATTAGCGTGCAATAGCAAAACTCGCCGCTGCATATGTCAATAGAAAAATGCGTCTCTCAGAAAACCTAAATTTGGGTATATTATGTAAATAAACAATATATACTTTATTTAGTGAACTTTAATATCGCTAAATCTACCCAATAACGCTACAGCTCATCATCATAAGTGACACATGACTGGGTACATGAGTAACTGGCCAGTCATGTTTCACTCAAGTCATACAAGTACTTTAGTAACACCTGCAAAAGACCATTATAATTTAAATTACAGTTTAAATAAATATGACATTTCAAACTCTTATACATAAAACATAAAGATTAAAAAAAAAATTATATATATATATATATATAAGACGTATGAAATATTTAAACAGGGAATTAATTTATATTTACAGAATATTTTATGAGTATAGATTAAAATTAAGTATTGTCCAAGTTTTGACAGAAAAGCTTACAAAGATGAATGTTTTTCTAATTCGCCATTTAACAAATATTATGCAGGTGAGTTTGAGATGATAGCAAACTTTTTAACAGTGCTAACACCATTTATTAAGTTTGCTAACACTGAACTTGCATGATTTTAACATCCAAATATTACTCGGCACTAACCCGTGAGGAAAGAATTTATGGTTGTGTCAATAGCTATGATAATAATATTATTGCAATTCATTCCTACGTAGTTTATTTTGAATGAATCGCACATTTAATAATTCAATTTGCAATAAGAAGAAATAAATATATTTTCTCAAATCTGTGTGAGGTCTAAGATCTTATCCCTATTTTTTATTTTGTATTGTAATATGTGGTATAGAATGTGTTCAACTTATTTTTTAGATATAATTTATATATCACAGTGAATACGGCAAGTCCATACATGATAAATTTATTCTGAAGATTTAAATTTATGTTGAAAACTATACCTATACTCAGGCGTGTGCAGTGAAAACAAGAAGTGTGACTTTTATTTAGGCATGTATTTGAAAAAAAATTGAAATTAAATATTTATCTGGCAGAATATTATTAAATATTAAAATCTGAATAACATATGTTAATTATTGTTGTTGATTATTATGAGATAAAATCTTTTATTTCGGTTTTTTTTCAAAATACATGCTTTGGAAAAAGTCATGTTTCTTATTTTCACTGCACGCCCCTGCCTGTACTGAAACATAATATATTTTTGCGGGTATGATAAGGGGTTGTAGTATTTCAGTAGATAGCTATTAAAGCTAATAGGAGATTTCACTATAAAAACTGTTGAGGAAATAAATATTTATTCAGTACATGGTCATTTTTGGCTCAGTGGAGACTGATTTAAAGTTAATGAAAATCTCGCTCGCCTACGGTACTTTCTATTCAATCTTGTATTCATTTGATATTTGTGCATTACAGGAACATTTGGTGCCCAGAGTGGGTGGATGACCGTGTCTAGCGGAAGTGCGCACTCCCACGAACCCCAACACGTGGCCGAGCCCCTGGTGCAATCTGTGCGCACTTTCCTGTCAGAGCCCCACAAGCTACGTCTACATGTGCCCCAGCCCCCGGAACCTTACAATGATGTGTCCATCGGCCCGGACACCTCGTACATAGAGAGCGGGAACAACTTCCTCAAAAGGAATGACCTGAATAATAACTCCAAGAATAAGTTCTCCGAGCAGAAGAATCCTCAGGAGCAGCGTAAGCCCGAAGGAACAAGCGGTATGCCCAGCGCCGCCGAGCGTCTGCAGCGGCAGCCGCTCCTCGCACGCTGCATCAAGCAGGACACCTGCCTTAATCTCCCAACTGATGAGTCGGACCCCGACCCCGAGGACCCTCCAGCTGCTCCGCACTCCCTCGCCAATGGAGACTTTCAGATAGAAATCCCCCCCGCTGGCAGAGAGGAACGCTTCCCTAAGGAGATATGGAAGACTGTCGCATCCTTCCTCTTCCTGTTCTTCAGCGTTACAATCAACATGCTGTCTCTGTCCTTGACGCACGAGCGAGTGCCGGACCGCACGCAGTACGGTCCCCTGCCTGATATATTTTTAGACAATGTGGCCGCTATAGAGTGGGCGCTCTCGGCGTCGGAAATTCTCATTATGATCTCTACAGCCACGGCCACAGCCGTTATCATATTCCACAAGCATCGCTTCATCGTAGCCCGGCGCGTATTCTTAATAGTAGGACTGCTGTATTTATACCGCTCTGTCACGATGTATGTGACAGTCCTGCCGGTGTCGAGCACCACATATTATTGCAGTCCTAAATCCAACCACACTACTCCGTTGTTAATTTTCGAGAGAATGGTTTACTTGTTCTCTGGATTTGGATTGTCGATAAATGGAAAGCACATATACTGCGGGGATTCTATTTATAGCGGTCACACCATGATATTAGTGCTTAGTTATCTAATAATAACAGAGTACAGCCCGAGGCGAGGGCTGGCTCTGCACTGGGCGGCGGGAGCTGCGGCGCTAGCGGGCGTGCTGCTCATTCTGTTGGCCCATGCGCACTACGTGGTGGACATTGTGATAGCGTACTACATAACCACCAGACTGTTTTGGACTTACCACACGCTGGTAGCTCGCCCGCTGAGACAGGGCACGCACGGGATGATATCTAGGGAATGGTGGTTCTTTATATTTAGTTACTTGGAGAAGAATGTGCGGGGTCCGATTCCGAGACAATACAACTGGCCCCTGCCATGGCCTAAGGCCAAACTGTTCAGCCGGCTCAGCTAGTGCTCGCGATGTGATACCGTATCCGAGTAACCCTGTGTGACAAGTGTCGTGTTAAATCTATAAAATGTGATAGTGAGCCTTCTACGAAAGGCTGTCGGAGACGATCGCTCGCTAAATTTGTTTGCCAGAAGTGTTTATTTACTCCCCAAGAATATGTGGCGCTAACCCTAATTTTATGTACTTTAAATCTGATAAATATTAAAAAACGTAAATGAGTAAATAAACATAGAGACAATGAAAGTATGACCGACCTTTTGCGAATGCCTCTTGAGCACCTGCAGTTCCTTGGGGCTCGTCCTGGTGCAGATGGCGAGAGTGAGCGTGTAGTCGAACTGATGAATGATGAGGTTGAGGTACACTGTTTCTTCCCAATCGATGTCTGGATCACCGATAGGCAACTTTTTTGAATCTTTTCGAAATACATCCACAGATGTCTACAAAAATATAAATAGAGTGTATTAGTAATATTCATTTAATACTGTTTGATGTGTGAATGTGATAAATTTTGTTTATGAGATATTACATTATTTATTGCAGCAATCAATGGCTGTGAACACTTGCTTGCCGCGAGTGTTGGAAGATATGGAAAAGTATTTTGGATTCAAACAAATAGACATAATTAAAAAGAGTTAAATAGATCATATCAATTTTTGCTATGAAAAAGATTTACTACTAGACTGTTTAGTATGAATAGGGACCGATTGTGATGGAATTCACTAATTAAATGTTATTGCTCGCTTTGTGTGGTGGTGTTGATTGCTCGGTGATTAGTTTCAAATATTTGTGCAGGTAGATGACTATGGTATTCTACTTCGCACCATGTGTACTGAACAATTGCATATTATATTAGTCGTTCATGATCTGAAACAATTGTATATTTGGTCTTTTTCCATTCAATATAATAAAATCATTAAATTGATATATTTTTATATGTATTAAAAAATATATATTTGAGTCATTCTACTTCGATCGATGTTCAATATTTCTAGGATTTACGATGGGTATAACAGAAAATATATATGCGTCGTGCTAATGCTTTGCAGATAGTGTTACCTCGTATTTGGGTAGATACCGAGAGGACCCCTTGACGTGCTTCTTCCTCACAAAGAATAGCAGATCATCACAATCGATGGCCTGCTCGTCTTGAAACAGGAAATGTCGCACAAACAAATCAGTCCAGTATGTTGTTCCTTGCAGCACTACAAAACCCGAATCTAGAAGTTTCATAAGTCATTGTACAGCCATTTCCATCAAATGTATTTTATTATTCATTTTATAACTTATACAATGATTGTTCCAATATTTTTTCACTAATGTGTCCAGGAATGTCGGTTAACTGTCATTTTTCAAATGTACCAAACAAAATGTCTTGGAATATTGTATTTTTGATTACATATCCATCGTATCTAGTGTCCGAGAGACGGGTAACCAAACACATTTGTATTCATACTTGAATTGAAAAGTGCCTTTACTGATATTTGTAAATGTTCTAAGATGAGCCCGTCCTCACGAGACGGGTGAATCTGGCTTTATACTGCCTTAGCAACGAACTCTCAATATTGATAGATTTTCTATGTATATAATAAATATTGAATTATAAAATATTATAGATTTGTCTATTCTTGTAACATTCTAAAAGTTTTGATTGTTGAAAATGTACGGTTTAGACTGGTATGAATCTCGGAAGAATCTCGCAAACTGTAATATCGACGTATATACACGTACTAATCATGTGTAGAGAATCCTTTGCTTTTGTAATGTGTTAATTGAATTAGGAATTAATGTTGTAATTCTTTCCCATGAATTTTTTATATAACTCAGGATTATTTCTATTGTATAAAACTGAGAGATTTTTTTATTTTCATTTACAAAATAAATTTTTACAAAAAAAAACTTTTTTATAATCATCAATCAGCGTTTTTCAAAGCGTCATTTTATATATTGTATACTATTTCAATTGTTTTTATTGTTAAATAAAAAACAAGTTATCAATACTTGTGCAATAATTCCTCTACAATTTTGTGCAAAGATAACTTTTGCATAATATATATACATTCCCCAATGTTTTTGAACAAATATAAATCTTAAGTTTCGCTGTTTTGTTTTAGTTTGACTGTAATTTATGTAAATAAATGTGTTAAATATATTCCAGTGTTTTCTTTACACTTTGAGCTGCATGTTGCACATTTAGCAATCTTCACTACTGGATTAAATTCAAATGCTAAAATAACACTTAATTACGTACTGTCATGTGTAGAGTCATTTCAAATTATTTTTTCTGTTTAACATATCGACGGTGGAAAGGAAAAAATGACCGAGCGGCAATTTAGCCGATATTGAGTTATATACATCACTGGAATCCTAAAAATGTTCTCCGTCGATTGGTCCTACTTACAGGCTTCTGCAATGATTTTTGATGTCGCTTAGATATTTTGTATTTTGATAATTATTTACAGTTTTCGGCGACCAAGCGACAAAAATTTTAATGATTTTTTAAAATATTGCTTTTGGGACTTTTTTCGAAACTATTTTTCTACTTGGTAAAATAGTTGTGTTTTTTATTAACAATATTTTGGTTTTTAGTCTTTTTTTCCTGATCTTATGAAAAAATAATAATTTAGTTAGATACATTTACCCTCTTGAAGATAGATTTCTTTTATAACTTCAGCCTATTTACCTCACCTTAAATATTTGCCATTAGGCATTTAGATATTTTTTATGAGCTCTCGTTTACGACAACATGTCGTTTAGTAATTTTTATCCTTAATTTAAAAGAGATAACATTTGTCTCTAAGGAAAATATGACCTGCAGTTTTTTATATTATTTTTGGCGCTTAGATATTTTCTGCGGGAAGAAATTTTAATTAAAATGGAATTTGACCCTTCCGTGAGTACCTCGCATTGTCGTTTGCCCATGCTGCAAAGTGACCGTGGAGTGGCTTTTGGGAACAAAAAAACCAATCAGTGCCACAAAGCATCGCTTAGTTAACGCGTGTGTTTCGCTGTCTGCGGCTTGGATACTATCGTATACCGTAAAATACTATCGTAAAGTAGTTACCAGATGTCTCTGGTAACTATTTTCTTTTAAAGTGTTATTTATTTTTAGCTATGTTTTAGTTTTTTAATCAGTAAGAATTATTGTCCGTTTGCCACATTAAACATATTATAATAGGAAATTGGAATTCAAAGATTTCAATATGATACCTATGTAAATCCTAGATTTTAAGATATACCTAAGCAGCCAAACGCGCATTGGACTCACACATTGAAGGTATTTTTTTTACTATCAAAAGTACTTATTTTATAGTAGGCATAACCTTATACGCATATTTTTAATATCAATCGAGAAATCGCACATGAATTTTATAACTATACGCAACTAATGGATGGCCCTTGTTGACTATTTGACACTATGATTTCCTTTGTCTTAAAAGTGTTGTAATGTGATTATTTCTGTCCTTATCATTTATATTAGTTTGTTTTAGGATGAAGCGTTAATAAATTAATATTCTTCAACTATTCCAGTCGCAAGTACTTCAAATCTGCAAAGTCGAGTGTAATCGAAATTCAGTCATAAACTAATGTGCCATGCTGTCGATCACGTCTGCCGATTTCAAAGCAAAAATATGAGGATTTAGCTAAACTTTGTAAGGACAAAGTTATACCCATTTATTTTTAACATATTAACTATTTGATCATAAAGCGTTAAGCAACTTTACCCTGATGATAGAAACGTGTTTCTATTGCTTAGGACTGTTTTCCACTCGCAAATTCTGTAAAAACATCTATATGGGACATTTTTCCTATTCTGAGAGTGACTGTTTGTCGGTTGGTGATTTTTTCCTGTTTGTAATTTTGATTAAAATATTATTAAGCGACACTAACTTCTGAAATAGCAAGCAAAACGAGAATCTATCCATGGCAATACATAATGGTTCTAAACACCTTTTAAAATAAGTAGAATTGTGCAAATATAATAAATAGGAGATTTTTTATGAATTTAAAAAAAAATTAACTTTAAACGGCTCTCCTGTAAAGTTGGCTTCATGTCGCTTGATAATTTTTTCCTTTCCACCGTCGATATTGACTTTCAGCTGACCATGGTCCATGCGTGTGCAAGTGGTGGGCCTTGACTAAAATTAATAATGTACAGAAGGCGTTAACATGCTTTAACTTTCATAAAGCCTTCTTGATTATTTCACGTAACAGAATCTGTTCAACGTTTATAAGATAATGTTGCAAAATCTGCACGGTTAGAAGAAAAAACTGCCGACAAGGGAAGAACTGTTGTCTCATTTTAAATAAAAGAGTATGTAAACAGGATAATTTTCTTTTAATATTTCGAAATTTTCGTTATTAACTTTGTGGAAGTTCATTGTAATTAACTATGAATAAAACACAATGTTGTTTACTTCACACAATGACACTTTAATTAAAAAATTTAAATGTTTTATTTTTTAATTAACCGGTCGGGTGCCGGAGCGCAGTTCTGCGCGAAAACTTTTGTACCCTCTATGTGCCGCTGCGCTCCCTAGACATGTATGTGAATTCAGCCTATTTTACCTGCGTTTATGGGTTTTTAAAGCTTATTCTTTGTTGTATCTCAAGTTTTTGAATGAATGAACAAGTTCTATTTGTCAAGTAACCTCATTTGCCGCGCAAACTGGACAAAAAATCATTTCGAATGTTGTCTTCGAACCGAGCATTATTTGTGTTATTTATCTGTTAAAAAAAGTGTTTTTTTTTAATAAAAAAGTGTTAAAATTAAGTATTTTTATATACTTTCATATATTTAGAACGAAAATATTGAAATACAATATGTTTAGTGTTATTGGTTCCATGGTTTTATTCGATAAACATGTGCATACATTTCTGACAGTAAATTTCGTTACTTATTTTCATAATTAATGAATAAGTAATAATTATACAAGTAATTATTGAAATATAAGCAGGTAATTATTGAAGTGCAACTTCTTAGCGATTATTTTTGTTTTTTACACGAATATAACCATCACAAAAATGTGTCTAAAAAACAACAATCTTGCGCGAAATTGCACGGCAGACAGGGTACATTCCACGTTACGTACGGCCGGCACACAACTGGTTAAAGTGTCATTGGTAAAGTAAACAACGTTGTGTTTTATTCATAGTTAATTTTCTTTTAATTTTTTTGGTGAACATTAGCCATTTGGCATTTTCCCTACTACCCGTGACAAGTTAAAGTTTATACATGTATGTATCTGAATTTAATGTAGTTATATACAGAAAGCGGCCAGCCACAAAAAACTCAAACTGAGATAAAAGCACTTTTGTCTAAAACTGGAATAATCAAGTCTACACAAAACCTAGAATATTCTTTACTTCAAAAAATTATAAATAATATACATATACATAATTTCTAATAACTGGATTTAAGTGTACATTTTTAAAAATTTTGATGTTTTTTCATCTGTCTGATCTTATTATGTCAAATATGCATTCTGCAGAAAACAGCCAGAGTTACGTATCTATTATGAATATCTAGTAATTAAATTTATATGTTTTGTATGGGATTTTTATTATCACCATGTGAATATGTATTTTTTAAACTATATAATAATACTAAATATGTAACTAAATAACTGATTTCTAGCAGTTTTCTGGTGAATATGTTTTGAGGAATAGTCATATTAAAAGTGTTTTAAGTGGCGTGGGCGCTTTATGCAGATTTAAAATGTTTTCGCTATCAATAAATATTTCAGAAGGCGATTACAGAGAATTTTTGTTGAGAAAGCGGTTTGGCTGGTTTTAATAAAACATATAATTGGCCTTACTCCGATGACATCAATATCTCATTTTTAACAAAATTGTGGCCTGGCGCTTTACTGCATATTTTAGCGGCAAGGGTGATATAGTCATTCAAGTGAATAAACTAATTTTTTTATTAAATATAATGATTGCTAGTTTCATAGAACAGATTGTATAACTGAAAAGACCTGCATATCCGACTGATATATGTATAACTAAAATGATATGAAACTGAAAGAAAATGAAGGAAAACTTTTTATTATATTAAAACTTTTTAATAGAAGGACAACTATAAAAATAGTTTTACTTAAAAATTATTTTGGATCCAAGGAATCTACAAAATTATTCACAAAATGCAAAATGATGATTGACTTAATCACTAAAACACAAAATATATTAGATTTTTAGACCTCCTTTATATAAGTTGTTTAACTGGAAAAACAGTGATTTTAATGATGTTGATCATTGTTTTTCCAGTATTTAAAATTATCTAGTATTTATAGAACATTAAAAACAGTATCCTCGACATGTTAAAATTAGAAGATTACATTTTTAATACAAAAATATGAAGAAATATGGTGTTTAATATATCGTCACTGTATATATAATTAATCCTATGTGACATTTAGGTACATTCTGAGATAAACAAATAAAACTGTTTTAAAAAATAATTGCACAGACTAGATTTATAAAAAATATTTTAAATAATTACTAGGCAGACTTTCCAGATGAACGGCACTGTTTTTTTTAGTATATCTCCATTATTTATATGAAAAATTGACAAATTGATTCGTTCATCTCAGAATGTACTAAACGGCACATAGCATTTATTATATATACAGCGACGATATGTTTAATATAATGGCCACATACAAATAAAAAAATAACAAAAAAGTGAATTTGTCAAAAAAATTTATGTGATGGAGAAAAACTAATCAGCGATCTCGAATATGTAAAGAACTGTACTCAAACTGGAAACAACGAAAACCGTGTCGACCTGCGTTATCTATTGTGGTCCAACATTATTGGGTGGCAACCGACACCATTGTGATTGAATTTTTTTTCTTTGCCATTGCTAATTACCTGTTGTGATTATGTGGCTCAACATTGAAAGGCAATAATAAGTCATGTCTGTATGTATTATGATCATAGCTGCTCAATGCTGATTCATAGTCGACATTGATGGTTCTATGTTAGGATTCAAAGATGGCTCACAGCTGACTGTAATGAATAGCTTATTGCAATCTACATAGGTCTCAGCCATTAAAAATCTTCATTAAAGTACTTTCTTTTTTAAATCTTCCAATTGGTGGATGATGCACTTAAAATAAAGATTAAATAACATTTGCCAGCAGGCACCGTGATAAAAAAATATCATGAAAATAGAAGAATTTGATATAATTTTACCACAGTGAATTGTTATTTTAAGGGAGGTATGTTCCTAATCAATATATAAAAAGAAACCCGTCTTTCCCTACCCGCCAAGTTTTCTTCACAACCAGCGAATACCACCCACCGGAGGTTATGGTGGTAGATAGTCCTCAGTGTCAGGTCAAAAGTATGCGAGTTTAAAGGGGGTGGCTAAGTGTGGGTGGGAGTGGGTGACTAAAATTTCCATACCGAGTGGCGGAGTGTGTCAGTGAGTCTAGGTTCTTTCTAGAAGAAGAAAGTTCTAGAATAGGAAATTTCTAGAAACTTTCAGAAAAATCTATAAGGTTCCAAACTGAGTGGCGGAGTGTGTCGGTAAATATAGAGGTTCCAGAAAGAATTATAATGTCATCGATAATGAATGCACAAGCGAGACATCAGTGTTTAACGAAGCAATATACCCCAACATATTACTGAAAGACAGTGCAGCTATGGTGCGCGAAAATATCTGTTCATATTTTAGCAAGGCGAAGATAGTCCAGCAAAGCAATTCAATCACAGGTGCTGAAACCAACAAAAAAGAAACATCAACGCAATTCTATGCTCACCGAATTATGGTCCCGGGAGAAGCCGGGCCAACCAGCTGGCAGATATTTTACAAAATATGCACAAGAAAATATGCATATTTTGAACAATATTAATACTGTCCTACAAGCTTATGCACGCAAGCTACAGCTTTTTATCATACAACAGTTTTCTCATAATGGCAAAGCTTTGGGAAAATGCCAGTTCACAGCTGACATCAAGGCCTGAATTCAGAGTCAATACTTAGATGATTTACAGATTAAGGTACGCCTTAAAAGTGTTATTTTGTACTGAAAATTATCTGAATTCGGACCTAGATGTGTAAATGACAACCGTCAGGGTTGCATTCAAACAGGCCTCTGGTTACCGACTTGTCAAGCACCTCATCAAACACGAAAAAACTAATCAGTCATACACCGGCACCATACGTAATCAATAGTGATCTTGCGAGGATGATCTAATTCATTATCAGTAAAAAAGTTTTATTATTATAAAAATCTCATTTTATTATTATTGGGTTGAGGGGCCAGCTTTGGCCACATGTATAGCCTCCATCTTTTGAAATTATTTCTAATTCTTCATTTTCTGAAGATCCTGATTTGATAAATCCATCGACTGTTCCTCATTTGTTGAGTATTTTTTTAAGAATTTTCTTAGGTTTTCACGACTGCTCAGAATCTTCTGGTTTGTATCTTCTGGGATATTATGCCGTATTTTTATGACCTTTTTGGCCGACGTTCACAACAACACATCAGGGCTGATTAACTGTTATTAACTAAATAGGGCCTTGGCAGTTGTAATAATAGTAATTTGTGAAGTAGAGCCAACAGAAATATAACATAACAACAGAGGTATAAGCTATCAAATTGTGCTTGAGTGGACAATTCATTGAAAACATCATTTGTTGAAGCTGTTGAAGTAGCTATTTCATTTGGTATGATGGTTGATGCATCAAAGGACAACTGAGTCTCATTGAGGATACCTATTTTTTTGAGAAAGTGTATTAAGTAGAAGAATTCAACTCATTCGAAGATTGTACTATTACTAACTTCTGAACTGAATTATCATCTTTAAAAGCTGCAATCCATACTGTATATAGCATTGACACTTCGGTACAACTAGTCTAATCTAAAACATTTTCATAAAAACCTTAGAAATATTTTAGTAAATCTGTTTGAATCTTACTTTCCAGGTAGGTACTCCAGGAGAGTTGACTTGTTGACTTATTTTTATGGCCATGGTTTTTATAATCGAACTAGCTGTAACCCGTCAAAAATGACGGTACTTTTACATGTCGGTTCGGTTCGGTTAAAAAAATAATTCGAAAAAAAATCTTTGAAAAAAAAAAATTTTTTTAAGTTACGGACGTTACACGAAATTACGCGCACGGATGAACAAACGGACAGACAGACAACGAAAATATTATAATTGGGATATCATGGGTAAATACCTTATTAATTATGTTTTTCTTAAAAGGTGGCCAAAATTACCGCACTATGTGAGCCAGTTGTGGCCAAAACTAGAACACAAGTAAGATTGCTGTGCCAGTTGTGGCCATGTGGCATTTTTCTACTTAGAAATAAAATAAATTATGAAATAACCTTAAAACAATGTTCCTAGGACTTTCATTCAATAGGCTAAATTGATTCACGAACACAAACATAAGTGATTAAAAAGTTATTTTCACATTACTTATCCACGGGCCCTTATTATTTTTGCGAAGAATTTAATAATTTTTAACAAATATCACCAAAAAGTTCAACCGGTACTCAAAGAAAAAAAATGGCGGTACAGCTGTTATTTATCAAAACAAAACACAGTTTAAAGAATTGATCGGCATAAATAAAATAACAAATATATTTTCATAGTCTTATTTATACACTGTTGAATGTCTAAGTGTCCAAAACCGGGGTAGTGGCCAAAACCGGCCCATCAACCCTATGTATTATGAGAAGATGGTATAGAAATTTTGACAGACACATTTGAATGGCCAGCCATGTACAATAAGGCACTCAAAGAATATAATTCTGTTTTAAAATTAGAGGAAGAAATATAAATAATAATCCTACAAAATTGGAGTTACAACTTCAGAAAATAATGTATTTGTAATTTCATAGAATACTGCCAGCCTTATTAAACTAAATAATAAGTTGAATATATGCACACTTATTCGGAAACAAAAAAACTTTCTAGGGTGAGCCGAAGATAAAGATAAGTGCATAAAATTTGCCTCTTAACCTCTCATTGTATGTACGATGTACCGAATATCGCCTTCTTCTTTTCTTTCTTAACCTTATGATCAGAGCACAGGCAGCTGTGGTCTCCATAAATCTATTTTCAGACCTATCATAAATTATTGTCATGAGACTGTATGCACGAAGTTGCAACAAAATTATTTATAATGTAAATAAACAAACAAGTTATTCACAATTACGAATAATGAGCTTTCTAATTGATTGTATTCATTCATTTCAAAACTTCCAAACTTAAAACGTCAAAATTGGCAGCAATGCAAACTTATACAATAGATACAGAAATAGCAATACCTGCTTCTTATTTCAGAATATGTACGATTACTGTCTGATGTTTCTTGTATATGACATTTTACTGTTGAAAAATATATTTTGCAACAAAAAAAAATGTAAATGCTATTTTCCTGTACATAAGGAGAATGTGGAATATATATATAGCCCTAGATAGAATGGTACATTATTTTGTCCTGATACAAATCTATAGCATTGTTCACATTCATTCATGGAATAGTAAGTAGTGTAAATAGTAGTAGTGTCAGGTCATTCGCAGGACACCTTATATTCCTGATGCATTCCATCACTCAGATTGGGTACCTTTCTGACTTACATCTCTTATTCATTACATACTGTGCACATAGTTAATTCATTCATCATTAGTTAATGATGTAGAAAGAGACAAAGGTCTGATACACCAACAAAAACACTATAATATGATCATATTCACTGCACCCAAACTAATTGAATCCAATTTATAAGTAAAAAAATACCAAATGGCATAATGTATTGGAAAATCCTCTCCAGCAGTTTTAATATTAACCAGTTGGAATGGACAAAATAAATTTGGGATCGACATCCAGCCTTAATTAATTAACTGGATTGATTATGCTTCAGTTCCTAATAGCACTATGAAAGTGCCGTACATTAATTTGGTGGTTAGGTTTGAAAGCTATTAGAAAGAAGATAAAGAAAGATACAAGGAAAGGAATGTTTTTATTTAAATATTATGTTTCTGTTAATAATGAAGTAATCTTTACATGTCAATATAGAGACAAACTATGTACTGAAGATTAGTGCTGATGAACTCCAATCTAGTCCAGATTGTTTGGATATAAGTCAAATCAAATCAGTTTGCTTTTTTTAGCACACCACTAAACAAAAACAAACTGATTTGATCGGCAGAAAAATATTTATTCATACACACTATACTTATTGTAGTCCCTTGATAATGCATACAATCTGTCACCCTTATCTCTTTCAAATCCTCTTAGCAACGCACACACTTCTCCCAGTGGTCCCGCCATTCTTGGTAACACTTATTTTGGAATGTTGTTCAGCTGGCCTTAGCTAGGCTAGATTAAAATCGAGTTCTTTCAGTGGCATTTTTAACTTGGGGAATAGCCAAAAACCATACCGAGCCATGTCGGAAGGAGGGAAACCTGACAAATTAGATGATAAATGGTGTAATAAAAACTGAAAGGATCATGTTTGGATGTGTTGTGATTTCTTTCTTTCTGGTTTTATCCAAGTATGGGATAAAGAGTAAGCTCACGCAGGCAATTGCATCCATTGCATGCATAATTCTCATTAAAATAGGCAAAATAAATAGTAGGAAATAGTGCTTGCATGAGAATTAATGGGGCATTCACATCATGATTTGACATTACAAAAGGTATCAAACAGAGATACATAATGTCATGGCTTTCCAACTTGTACAAGGATAATTGTATGAAGAAATAAGGAACGAGAATGAACGGATTCAGCTTATCCTGATTACTATACGTGGATGACGCAGTGCTAGTAGGTAATAGTAATCTGCAGTTCCTGGTGACTAGGATGTCTGATGTATGGATAGTGAACTTCTTAGAAATGGTAGCAAGTTGAAAGTTATGGTGTTTAAGAAAGACAAAGAAGTAACAGCAATAATGTAATGGTAAACAATGAATGCTTAGAACAAGTGAACAAGTTTGTGTATTTGAGAAGTATGTTTACTAGAGAGCGCGTCCACAAAAAACCCTGTATGGTCAGATAAACCAAACACTGGAGGATGGCCAAAAGAGCGTGCTTGAAAAAATTTATGAATGTGACCAAAAAAGAGTGGTGTGCCCAGATAGAAGAGTGTAGCATTCTATACTCTCTACCTACCCCAGCAGAGAAACGGCGTGATGGTTAGTTAGTCTGTTTATTAAACTAAGAACCAGAAACATGAGTCTTACTACTTCTTACATTTTCACTGAAAATATACCAAAGCATTGTGAACTTACACTCTTAAAAAAAGACACGTGTTTAGTATTTCTCCTGTGCTAAACAGTCTGGTAATTAGTATACATAATGTATGGTGAGTCTTAACATTAACATTCATTATGTGACTGCATTATGAGCAATTCAGTGATATAATATTATTCTTCTGTCACATAATTATTAATACATTATTATAAAATATAAATACATTAGAGCCACAAATCATAAATAGATTTATCAGAACTTAAAAGAAGATATATGTACATGCACAGATAAAGGTACATGCACAGTGATATTACTTATATATTGGGGCAAAATAAACTAATGATAAAACGATTCCATTCGTGTGAAATATTGAAAATGATTTGCGGTAAAAGGCTAAACTTTATTTTATGACCTCGCTCTGATTTTCATAAAAAAAAAGTATCCTGGCGTAGTTGAGTGCCCTGATGTCAAAACTGAAATCAAAATTTGGGGGTCGTAAGTATTTAAAAAGTTATTATACTTTAAAGTTTGAAATTTTTCCATACGTGTTTACATTTAATTTACGGATAAATCGTAGATATACTGGTGTATTTGAGTGCCCTGATTTCAAAAATTAAATCAAATTGTTTCGGTTGCAACTATTTCAAAAATTATTACATTTAAAAGTTTAAAAATATTTAACAACTTTTTGATGTTTGAAACACACTTTCCATAGACAACATTAAGCAAATCATGGATGTCAATAGATGAGACAAAAAAATGAATATTGTAAAGTAACTAGATTAATGTTCTTTTATGAAAATATTTTATTTTTCTTTGAATTAGACAAATTAAAATTTTTTTACATACGAGTTAAAACCCTGTCGGGCCGTAGGGGGCACAAACTCGTGGAACGCCCCCACGACTGCTTTGCCACCAAACCATAACAAAACAAGTTAAAACCCTGACGGGCCGTAGCAGGCGAGTATACGGAGGCACATCAGTATGAAAATATATATTCATATTCAAAATTATTACATACTTATAAGGAAATAGGCACAAAATTATAAATTAAAAAAAAAAAAATCATAAAAATTGATCATTTTTATAAAACATTCTTTTTGCCAAATCTATGTATTTATTATTGCATTATGTTTTTTTTTTTAATTATGCTTCGCACCTTACTAGAATTATTAATGATTTTTAACAACAAAAAAAAACTTTTTGAAAAATTGTCTATGGTTCGCGTCATCACATATATTATAGATAAAATTATTGAAATGTCAAAACGTATGGGAAATTGTAATGAAGTGTAATAACTTTTTAAATACTACGATCCCCAAATTTTGATTTCAGTTTTGACATCAGGGAACTCAACTACGCCAGGATACTGTATTTTAAGAAAATCAGAGTGAGGCCATAAAGTAAAGTAATACCCGGTAAAATACACAAAAACTATTTCAATAAATATCAAAGCCTTCAAGAATATTTTAAATAAATCACACATAATATGTCAAATAAATTTCGCCAGATCGATCTACCAATTAGAATATTATAAATATCAAGCTAGCCACTGCCAATCAGCTAATCGTCAGCATTGCCAACAAAATGATTGCTGTTGCAAATTTGAAATTCTACGTACGACCTGTGCGATAATTCCGACAAAAAATTAAGTAAACCTCACCGTCTTTAAGTAACTGCCTCATTTCCTTCGTCCTCTGAAAGTTTATTTCCTCCAGTAATTGTTCTAGAGCGCTGGGTGCTTTCAGAAGAGCTGCACCGAAAGCCATTATTTCAACTAGGGGCTTGTTAGCAATTTGTGATCAAATCGATAATTATTACCGCGACAACTGAATCAATGCGATTCATAGTCCTGTAAACTCTGATTCTCAATCTTAAGTTGGTTGTTTATATAATATCATTCAACTCTCAATTAAAGTTGTAATGTTCATTTCGAGAAGACCACTCAAATTTTCAACGATGAATATTAATTGAATATTTCATAATCACATGCAAACTATTAAAAAAAAACAACATAAAACCACGTTCACTGAGTAAGAAAGATAAAAAAATCTAAGTTTGGTTAGTTTGACAAGGAGTGATGAATCAGTCTGGCGTTTATATTGCTAACTACTCGCTAGGCGCCAACTTGCGCACAACGATCGATTTTCATTTTTTGTCCGGCAGTTGCGAGTTTTCTCCGCTAGGGATGCCGTACCGAACAGCTGATAAAAATATCAAATTATAAATTGCGCCCAAGTATATAGCGTATTTGAAAAGATTTAGGTGTTCAATCTACAATTACAATGTATTGGATGTTTTCGTAATTCCTTGGAATAAAGATTGTTTCCTGTACATTAATATTTTAGACAGAAAAGAGATTTGCTAATAATTTGTCATATTACTTTGAATTAAAAACAAAAATAATGAATATTCCAGCATTATTAAATGTCTTTTTTTTTTAAATTTTATTAGTTTCTAAAAAGTTTATGATTATTTTTAAAAGGTCGCACTATATCCCCGTGAAAATGGCTGAAATTTTTTATTTTTGTTTTTTTTTCAGCTCACCGGCTACTTTTATGTACCTAGCAGTGGCGTACAGTGAGAACATTGAAGTATGACATTTACGTGAGCCTATATTTTGAAAAAATCGAATCAATAAATATGTTATCTCGTAATATTCCTATCACAATTGTTGTCAAATTATTCAGGCTTCAATATAGGTAGGTACCATAGTATTTTGTCAATAAATATTTTAATTCCACGCTTTTTCCAAAATATATATTTGCTTAAAAGTCTTATGATTTAATGTACTGCACGCGTCTGATACTTAGTATACATTTCAAGAATAAAATCAATAAAGCAATCCAATGGATGCTAAGTACCTACATACAATATACAAAACTCTGACAAAGTATCAATTTATAAAATTTAAGCAATTTACTATAATATTTATAAAATAAAAATAAAAATATTTTAGATATTTTCATTCTAAAATTCTACAAATTGCATCTCCAAATCATCAACCTGTATCCATTGGAAACATTTAATTCCAAAGTGCTGTAGACTGCTACATCCAGATACTAAATTATTATAATTGTCTATTCCAGGCTTCTAAATCTAAATATAATAATTTCAATTTCTATCTGTCCGTAACTTGCTGGAATGAAGCTGGAATTACAACTTTAGATGATCAGCGCGCAACACGCAATGGCTCAGGCAACACGCAACGGTCGCCCACCAAAGTATCGTGATTTTTCACGAGCATATGGCTAGTTTAATAAATATGTCTCTAAACTGGTCAAATAAAGAGTACCTATACAATACGCTGGTACATTATATGCATGGGCTTCATTTTATTTTGTTTCGTTATGCTGGCCTTCTCGAAAACCTTTTTCACTCGTGGAAAATACTTATTAGTTTTAGACTAAGGGCCTGTTGTTTGATCAGAAGTAAGAGTAATAGTTTTAAAAAAATCAAAGATTTTTGCATTCTCCACCAATCAAAACACCCGTTTTCGTAAAAATCTATGCTTTTTGCTTAACTCTTACCCTAACTTCTGATGGTCTATATTCTGTGCTTCTGATCAAACAACAGGCCCTTAATCTACATAAATATACATACTTGAATTAGTGACGTTTTACAGCGACATTAATCTGGGATGTACATTTCGAACTTTTTGACAAAACCGATTATCGCCGCAAGAGCGACGAGATTTTGTGGAATATAATTTTATGTTACGTAAATTAGAATAAACCTGATTGGATATTTGTTCACGTTAATTGATTAAGTTAGGTTATACTCTAATGGGCCCCTCCACTTTTTTGGTAATAAATTATTTAATATCTATCGTAAGTACTTATTTACTTATAATTCAAATACTTTTAGTGTGCACATTAGAAATCAAGTGAGTTTTTTCGCAATTTAATTGTAATCCACTCGCGTATCTATGGATTACCAATGAGTTTAAATTGGTTTTGTTGGCCATAATTTTAGATGGACAAGAATTTCCTTTTAACTAATTTCATTTAAATAATTCACCTATTCAAAATATAATATACTTATAAACAGGGTGTACCAGAGCTAGCAGCAGAAACTTTGCCGGTAGATTCCTGCCTATGCTATGAGTCTAAAATGTTCAAGCAACCATGGCCTATAATATCAATAGTTATGGAGATATGCAATATCAAAGGTTGCATTTTTTCAATATTTCCGGCTTATTTTTTGTAAAAAGTTAAACAATCATTACAGTAACTTATATCGATTATGAAACATTTGCTTCAATACAACTTAAATAAAATTATAAAAACTTTGTAAAAAATAATTTTCTTAAATTTTTGCAAGGTTTTTATCATTTTATTCGACTTGTACTAAAGCGAATGAATTTTTCATAATCGATATAAGTTACTGTAATGATAGTTCAACTTTTTGCAAAAAATAAGAAATATTAAAAAAAATGCAAACTTTGATATTGCATATCTCCATAACTATTTATATTAGGCCATTGTTGCCTGAACATTTCAGACTCATAACATAAGCAGAGATCTACCGGCAAAGTTTCTGCTGCTAGCTCTGATACACCCTGTATATCTTGGGTGACCGAATAAAATAAAATAAAAGTAACCCATAAAAACCAAGTTTTTATTATACTCCCTTTCTCGTTTACTAGTTGAAACATTTTTTTTTCGCTTACCTACGCGTCGGGCTTCGGTCGGGCGATTCTACGAAAGGGAGTAATAAAAAATTTCCAAAATTCAAAATTATACTATAATCAGGTTTCGCGTCTACCAGACGCGTTGAAATATTTTCATACAACTTCATAAGTTGTATGGAAAAAACATTCCAAATTTGAAAAATCCAAAAATTTATTAATTTTTTTAACAAAAATTTGATAGGTCTTTTTGATCGTCGCCACGAGTCTGCTTGCAAAGTTTCAGCTCGATTGGATCACGGTAAAGGGGTTTAAAATGGATCCAAAGTTTTTTCGTCAGACAAGAAGACAAGCAGACGCCACGAGTTAATATAAAGGGAGTAATAATAATAATTTCAGCATGTTATTCATTGTTTTGTTCACTTTATTGTGTGTGATTTGCTAACAGTTATATTTTATGTAAATAAGGCAACTTATATACATACTTTAGTTTAAATAAACATATATTTTATAGCCCAATAACAACATTAAGGGTTCAAGTATTATAGACTACATTAATTATGAAAAACTTCCATAAATATCTCTTCGAACTAAATCGGTTATTTTTAATTCAAAGTGATTTCTATATACCTATATTTTGACTGGGCAGAGTCAATATTTGGTATCGGTCTGTTTTGCCACAATATATAATTACTTAACTAAAAAGGTCTCCTATACTCGTAGGTACAAAAAACTCACAAACCATCAAGTTATTTATTTATTTACATATATACGGCTCTAAAACCTTTTACTTTATAATTTGTACAAAGTTGATAAACAATAGACAATAGAAATAATATACAAAAAAATACAAATGTGAACATAAATGATTTAGAAACATAATCAAGAACAACATAAATGTAGAATTAAAAGAGACAATAAAACAATAACAGTAATTCGATGAAATTAGAAATATAAATAATAATTTTACACAACAGAAGAATAAATAAAACAATACAATTACAATTAAATATTAATTCAATGAAAACAATATAGAGTAAAAATATTTTTTAGAAATAATAATTATATTAAAAGGCGAGTTAACAAAAAATATATATTTATGCGCGTATAAATATATTATATTTCTGCATTAATCCTGCTATTAACAAAAATGCTAGTTAGGACCTTTTTGTAACTGTGCAAGGTATAGGTCGACCACAACCAAAAGACCATTCCCTAGCTTTGTCCGGTAAGAAGAAAGCGGGGGGTAAGTTGCCTGGCAAGCCTCAATATGATATTCCAAATAAATATATATTTTTAGTTTAAAAAGGTTACTTACTTCCTAGAAAAACTTATTTTGTGTTCATTTTTTGCATCGTAACAACACACCTATTTTTTGCGCACATTCTTTTGAATGCGGTCTAGCTATAGCATTCCAAATATCTATTTCTGTTTATTCATTGCTTAGATGTTGTGTTCTAGATTTTGGCGAGTTCTTTTCTGCTGTGGTCGCAATATTGTTAAAAATAGATTGTCACCAAATTCGTTACGATATACGACTCGGCGCCTGAAGTGTCCGAACCATATAGAAGACGGACTGTTAGGAGACCGCGAAGTCGATGGCTGGATGGAGAACTAAGAACCCTCACTGTCCGAAATTGGCCGAAGAACTGGATGAAGTAAAAGTAGGCTTACCATAACATAATTGAAATAATAATACTCTCCTTGCCCTTTTTCGCATAATCACTTATTATTTCATCATATAAATCTATTATTTGTATCATTTCATACTCTATTGCTATCAAAGAAAGTGAACTTAATCGAGTTGGACAAATGTCGTGACAATGTGGACAATTACCTTTTGCACCGGCAATTTTGCATCGGTAATTACGGACGTTTCATGAATTATTTTTAAAAATAATCGGGCTCTGGGAACCCTGTGTTCAGCCCTACGTTATGTGCTAAATCCAGCCTCGAAAAGAGGAATCTGCTAGAGGCATGTATGGTTGACCCCGTCGTGGAGAGCTATGATGGTGATGATAAATAAAACCACTTTATGGCGATAAATTCCGATGCAATAAAATATGTATATTACATATTATTTTTAGCAAAATATTTGTCATAACATTCATTAGTGCGGTTATGCATTCGACAAAAAAATTGAATTCAGTTCCGTTTCTTATGATAACGAAACTATGAATATGTGCGGAGCTCGACGCCGCGGCGTTCTGAATTCCGGACGAATAAAATACAAATAAATAACAATACTGCGCCTGAGGTAGGTACTGTGCGTCACAAGTTTAAATACGCACTGGATAAAGAGAGCGATGAAAAGATTATCCCAGAAATTGAATCATGCTATAATCTACAGGGGATATTGTGGGCAGACTTCCGTCAGGTTGCTCGTCATTCTCTTCAGCGGAGTCCTGACCGCAAGAAGCTCTTCACATGTCTAGAAGAAGCAGTTGACAGTTTTGCGTCGATCTGTAAGGTTGTGGGTACCTTTAAGGAGGTTTTAGTTATTTGTTTATTTATTTATTTATTTTTTTAAATTAAAAATAAAATGTTTTTGAGGCAATTATTTTTTCTGGGTATAATCTTCCTTACTGTGAGAAATGGAGACTTTCGCCAACCGAGGGAAATTGTTGGTGCTGCGCATCGTTTTGAAAGAGGTGACATGATAATTCTTATTTTAATTCAGGAAATAAATAATATAGAACACCGTTTTACATACCGCAAATGAACACCGTTTTTATAGATTGACAAAGTAAACAGTAGGTAATGTTTACATACTCTAAGTGCCGGTTGTTTGATCATTGGTACCTAATGGTAAAAGTTAAGCAAAAAGCTTAGATTTTACGAAAACGTTAGATTATTAGAAAAAGCGAAAATCTATGCTTTTTTCTTGACTGTTAAGTTTCAACCGCCTCTTAAGGTCAGTTGAGGTCATCAGGCCTCTTAAGGCTGGTCTATATTCTGTGCTTAAGGCTATCAGTAATAAAAGTAAAATTCACCGGCCCTGAGTTCAATCTCTGCATTGAAAATTATTTTCTTGACGATTTTGTTTTTTTCAAATGTTTTTAAATAAATTAATCAATTGTTTATAAAATAATGTTGCTACATTCTGAAAGATTTCCTGCAACTTAGGTAATCGCAATAAAGATACTTCTTTTCCGTATTTTCCAAACTGTAAAGCGTATAACAGAATTTTAATAAAATATGTTAATCGTTTGCATACAAATATTAGTTTTTGAAAAAGAACAAATTTAAGTCAAAATTGAGTTTTGTTAGTGGGATCTCGAAATTATAACGTAGCCGTGTGTCTTCATATTTTCATATTTCATAGGTGTATATCTTTTTGTTATAACATAAAAAGTACCAATGTTTTAATACTTCCTTCTGAACAAATCTTTCTGACATAGTGTACATAGCCTATATAATATAATGAAAGGAAGTAGGTACTTATCCAAATAATATCACATACGAGGGGATTAGAAACAAAAGCGCCAATTTGAATACCACGAGAATACAAGGTGGCATATTTGAACATGGTTGTTTGACACGAGATCCCAATTTCAAAATTGATAACTGATTTTGAAAGAATATTTATGTGTTTTAGAACCACTTTCTCCGCTCTGGGTTTAAAATAAGTTACAAAAACGTTTATTTAATATCCGATTACTGAACAGTGGCGGATTTGCTTCTAATTCCTTCATATTAAAGATTTTCTTGAACGATGTAAATGTATTATTTAACTAATCAATTTAGGGCGAACAACAAAAATAGAGGGGCCATTTTATCAAACAAGTCTTTCTATTATTACGTGTACTTGTAATGAGGAACACATTAATTTGTTACTCATTCTAATATATTTCCTTCTAGTTATGTATTACACACGCAGGGCCTAAGGATTTATTAAACTGTAATTTTAAAATTACTTACTTTTCTTTTTTTTGCGAAATCACTTATTATTTCATAAAAATCTATTATTTTTATTCCCTTTATTAACTCGTGGCGTCTGCTTGCTTGCTTGCCGTCAAAAAAACTTTGGATCGATTTTTGACCCTTTTCCCGTGATCCAATCGAGTTGAAACTTGGCAAGTAGACTCGTGGCGACGCTCAAGAAGATCTATCAAATTTAAAAAAAAAAAAAAAATTATAGTATAATTTCGGATTTTTAGAAATTTTATTGGTTTCTTCAAGTTGGAATCATTAGAAAAGATTGATTATTAACGGCGGCCCGATAACGTCGCGGAATATTTTCTAAATTTGAATTACTCCTTCGGTATACATAATAGGTACTTCACTACGAATGTCGAAAATCTAAATTGAGTGACAAATGTTTTTAGAATTTAATCTTCAAAGCGTGAAGTGTCTTATCAAAGCTCAAAACATCTGGCATTTTAGAAATATATTAAATTACTGTAAGTTTAGTGTTATGTTATATGTTTTAAATCGTATTTGATTGTTGTTATATTTTACAAAGAAAGGGAGTATAATAAAAACTTGGTTTTTATGGGTTATATTTTTTAATATGCAACTCTGTAGATATTACAGTACAAATTATTATATTATCTTATCTATGGTATTTATCGATACTGATCAATAGTGCTGCATAAATATTTTTTAATTCATGATATTGTGGAAAATTAGTATTCGCCTTGGCTATTGGTTGGGGGCCCTGAGCCATAGCATTTTACCCCAATGATATTACGTCCACCCCTGTACATATCTATATAGGTATACAGCCATGACAGATGTAGTTCTTATATGGCATACCTACCATAGAAAAGAGACAATATAATATGGCATACATCATTGACGTATTATAATATAGACACATTATCCCCATTCTAGCCGGCTTTCATTTGTAGCAAATATTGCATTGAAAGAGACAAAAAATCACGGCACACTTATTTCACAAACGCTCTGCGTGTAGACAGAAAAATCAGGTAATCTGAAGTCACGGTGACTAAAATAACATACTCATTCTTACAATAGTGCACGATACTCTGTTCCTTTTTCCCCGGGACTTTTTTCCGGCGTAGCGTCGCGCCCGATCACAAAGAAGGTCCGTTCCATAACGAATGCAAGTAAGGCAATTACAGTCTGTTCAAACCTTTAATAAAGATGGTTTATGTAGGAGTAACAGGATGTTTATAGAAAAATATTTTTTAATAAATCTATATTTTTTTAAATAATAATTATATATCTGTTTATGAGGCAAAAACTTTACAGGTGGATTCCCGCCTTGATGATGAGTCGAAAATACTCAAGCGACTATGATCTAATCAATAGTTATGAAAATATGCATTATCAAATTTTGCATTTTTTTCAATATTTCTGACTTATTTTTTGCAATAAGTTAAACTGTCATTAAAGTAAATTATATGGACTATGAAAAATTTATTCACTTTAAAACAAGTCGAATTAAATAATAAAAACCCGGAAAAAAAATCTATTTTCAATTTTTGCAATATATGTAGAGTCCATTCACTTTAGGTAAGCCTTTTGCATTAGTGTGAGTAACAGTCCGTTTACAAAATCTCGTAACATTCTTTTTTTGAGTAAATGATAGACGTAAAAAAATATATAAATAGAATTTTATTTTCTTAACCTGAAATTAGCATATATGTATTAAAAAAAAAACTGTATTTCATTTTTTTAATCCCCAAATAATAATTATTTAGAAATCTATTCGTAACCGTAACTAGAATCCAATAACTGATCTAATTTCGTTTTCAAAATTAGTATTAATCAAAATATATCATTCTCTATGCAACAATGTCCATCACTAACGCTGCCACATGGCTCAAATAATAATGAGGTATAGGAAGCAAAAAAAGCAAAATTCTCTATTTTATTTCCATCACTAATGTTATCAAGGCACTACGCTACTCTGGATAGCGCTGTTCTCACAGCCTTAACTGGCGACCAAAATATATAATAAAATTACGTTATTTTTGACGGATTGTGGCTTTTAAAATAAATATATAAGCGGGTATAATTGTGGTTAAATAATTTCGAATTCTTATAGTTAATTTTAATCAGATAAACTATAATCGTTTGTATCGGACTCCGAATCCTCGTCAAAATTCATATATTGATTAAAGTCTGTGATTTCATCCATTTGAGTATCCTTTGTCGCGTGCTAAGTTTCCTTTTGTATGTCAGCAAACATTTTTCCATTCGCTGATGGTTATTTTATCAACTTTTTCTATTTTATCTTTATATAACTTATCTTTATATCACTCTTCGAGATATTTATATTCATTTAAAACTATCTCTTTTGTTTGACCTGAAAGCGATTTCTCTTTTCCTAATTTAAAAATATTCGTGATTTTGTAGTCACCGTATCTTTAAGCGAAAAATATTAAACAAAGATACAACCGCTCCGCTCACCGGCCAGAGTGTTACTGGAGCGGCCAATGAAGTTGGTTCAAAAAACGAATACAATTTCACAATTTACGTGTTACAGAGGGTATTACTCACACTAATGCAAAAGGCTACCTAAAGTGAATGGACTCTACAGGGTTATTTGGAAAACATAAATAACCTCACAGGACTATATTCCTGCCTTGATTATGAGTCGAAAATATTTAAGCAGCCATAACAATAGTTTTGGACTGATGGAATATAAAAGTTTGCATTTTTTATCAATAATTCTGACTTATTTTTTACAAAATGTTGAATTATCATTACAGTAATTCATATTGATTACGAAAAATTCATTTTTTTCAACATAAGTTAAATAAAGTGATAAAAACATTGCAGAAATTCCAATTGGAATGTTTTCCAATTGATATTCAAAGGTTTTTATTATTGTATTTGACTTGTATTGAAGATAATGAATTTTTCATATTCGATATAAATAACTGTAATGATAGTACAATGTTTTACAAAAAATAATTCAGAAATATTGAAAAAAAATACAAACTTTGATGTCGCATTATCTCCATAACTGTTGACTTGTGTTAAAGGGAATGAATTTTTCATATTTAATATAAGTTGCTTTAATGATAGTCCAACGTTTTACAAAAAATAAGTCAGAAATATAGAAAAAAATGCAAACTTTGATGTTGCATATCTCCATAACTATTGATATTAGGTCATGTTTGCTTAAACATAGGTTCGACTCATAATCATGGCAGGAATATGAGCCTGCGAAGTTACTAATGTTTTCCAAATAACCCTGTTTAGTTACATATATATATATATATTTTTAATATTAATTGTTTTTTTGTTGTTATTTTACGTTTATTTATTTTACAATTGGCCATAGGCATGGTCTTATGTTAATGTTAATACGATTATCCATCAATGGCTGTAAATAAACGACAAAGACTGAACGAAGCTGAAAATGAAGCAAAAAATTAATCGAATACTTGAAAATGAAGTATAAGAAGAAGAATAAAGTAATGTACGAATCAAGTTAAATAAAAAATTGTAAAAATTAATCATTAAAAAATATTAAAACTCTATACTTTGCAACAAAAAATCGGAGTGCTACCTCCTCTGCGGTCGGAAACACACTGAGACGTGTGCACTCCTGCGATCCACCAATCCGTGCGCTAGCTAACACAAACAAAGTGTGTAGGTAGGTATGTATATTCAATTCGCTTATAGGCACTTGCACATTAAAACTTTTAAATATCTGAATGCACAGTACCTTACATCTGAGTTGCCAAGATTTCACGCTTGTAACGTATCTATAGTTTATTATATCATTGGCATATATAACAAGCTTATGACAGAATGGGATTTTCTATTTTAATTCCTGTAGATCGCAAAGGGGGTGAAACTATTTGATTGGTTTTGTAAACAACACCACAAAATTTTTGGCACTACTCTGGGTCCACAAAGTTGGATTTGAATCAGTTTCTTTAACTCTCTTTTCCTACAAAACAACATACCAATTCCTGTTAGGAATTTGACCCAACCGACCAGAGACAGCCTGTACAATTGGAGATTATACATTCAGTCAAACAAGTACAGTCGAACTTGGTTATAAGGAGCGCGACGGGACCGACTAAATTTGCTCCTTATAGCCGGGACTCCTTATATCCGGGATAGGTAAATTTCACTTTCTAAATTTTTTTGACTGTGATGTTATTTTCAAGAGCAGCTAAAAAAACATCCTTATTTTTCCATAGTGATGAAATTGTAGAAGACGATAGTGAAAACTTTTTACAGACTTCGTAATTTTTGGCACCGCGTTCTATTTCATGAATAATTTTGACTTCTTCGCGAACCGAGAGACACTTTCGTTTGTTAGTGGACATGTTTCCGATAGAATAATTCTTGTTTAACTTATTAGGCTTTTAAATGCTAATACAGTAAACTGCATAAAACAAACTGTCACCTCAAACATTTTGGAAACCCCCAATAATCGGAGTTGTCTAACAGTTTTCGACGTTCGGTTCGGCATCCCTTTGATAAGAAATGCCGACGAACTATTTTTTGCCTGTGCACGTGGCATTTTCGGACACACTTTGTGTACATCATAAAATGAACCCTAATTAAGTGCGAGCCGCTTTAAAAGCAAAGTTCATTGTTATTCTGTAACTCAAGCAAATATGTATGCAGAGTTTCTAAAATTTGCTCCATATATCCGGGAATCGCGCTCCTTATAACCGAGAACGATAGTATGGGAATATGCGCAAAACAAAATCAATTCACAGTTTTGCTCATTATAGCCGAGATCTCCTTATACCCGAGCTCATTATAACCGAGTTCGACTGTACTTACAATAATTCTCTTGAGGTTAAGCTGTCCAGAAGCAGCCTACATTTTTTATTCTAAGTGAATATTAAAATCGGACTAATTTAATTGATCATTCCCGTAAAAATTATAATACTTTTAAAACTACTACAACTAAGAAAAAAATCTATTTTAGCTTCCTGGACGCCCACTTAAAACGCAAGCCGCAATAATTGACACTTTAACCGCTTAATTAAGATTATATAAAAATTTAATTTAACCGTGGATTTAAGTTATGATTGGAAATTTAATTCTATATTATATAGAAATATACTTAATATTCATGATTGAATTTCCATTTCTGACTGTCATCATACTTTTAAAAGCGAGTCCAACATTGCGGCAGAAAGCAATTGGAACTTCAGTTAACGAGAACCTCCCATAACAAGTGATTCGCGTAACGAATTGTAAAAATGACGAGCGACACACATTATTAACAGAACATCATTCGTGAGAAGGCGAAAGTGATTTTCGCCTTTTTTGGAGCGTCCATAAACAACAAGGTTTCATTTTAAACTCTCGAGCCCTTCCCTCCCTTCTCGTCGCCATAACATGACTTGGCGTGACCCCCTCCCTCCTCCACCCCTCTCTCAAGTGGAACTCAGTTTTTTTCCTATTAATTCCACATTTTGTGCTGTTTTCTCTTACCAAAACAATTTCTTAAATTATTGAGAATAATATGAACACGATTGATATGTGTTTTACAATAAAGCACAACAATTTCTATAAAAAAGCAAAAATTTTACACAAAAAAAAATATATATACATATATATATACATACATATATATAATGAAATATTTCTAAAAAAAGAGACAAGAAAACTCGATAAGATCTCATTCATTATTGTTTAAATTGATAAATCATACCTTAAATAGACAAATTATGGACGACTCACGTGTTAAGTTCGATCAATACACAAGATACTTAGGAGTAATTCTAGACATGTCCGGATCTTTCCTGGCTCATGTTAAGGTGGTATCAGAACGGACGGCAAATTTCTTTGGTGCACTGAGGAGAATGTCCACGTCGGAGTGGGGTATACGGATGCCTGCTATGTGCCTAATCTATAAGCCATATATGTGGCCCAGGTCACATATGCAGCGGAGGTTTAGGCGCATAAACTTAGGTATGCAGTTGTCTCCTCTGCCCTAAACAGTGCTGGCGTTGACGCATATTGGATGACCACTAGTGCAGCGCTTCCAGTGCTTGCGGGGGTCTTACCTGCTGATCTACTGGTCCTGGAAACAGTGGCTCGCTGCACGCTGAGAAGGAGTCTAGAGGTGTTGCATCATGGCCGCGCCTTTAGGCCCTCAGACACTATAAAATTTAAAGAACTCTATGCAGAGCGTAGGCGTGAGACTCTAAGAGTCTGGCAGGAAAGATGGGATGCAAGGGGTTCAGGGACGGTGGACCTATACCTTCCTCCCCTCAGTATCGGTTCGGGGTAAAGGAAGAGATGGCCCTCCGGTGCCTGACCACTTCGCGGTGCAGATGGTCTCAGGTCACGGTGTATTCAGGAGCAAATTATTAGATTTAGGACTTGCTAGTGACCCATGGTATACCTGCGGCCGCGTGAGGCAGACGCCGGAGCACCTATTAAAGCAATGGCCTATTTTAGATGATTGTCAAGAGGACTTAGTAAGGGGTCTAAGTGGTGTCTCCGTAGTAAACGCTGACCTTCTCAGGAATGCTAATAACTGTCATATTTCAGAGCTTTTATTCGGGTGTGGGTCTCCCGCTGGGAAATTCTTAAGGAAACTAAGTACAGTGTGACCTAGCTGTGTACTAGTTTTTTTTATTTTTTCCACTGACGATTTCCGCGATATCGAAATTTCTATAGACGTAATTAATTAGGATCATTACCGTGGTTGTATTTACCAGCAGTGGATCTCCAGACTGGTGAGTCCCTTAATGTTTGTGTTTGTTATTTTATTTTAATTTTTCCCTGAAGGGAGTGAATTACTGTAATAACTGTCTCTGAGGTGCAATTCTGTATTCATTTTAATTAATCTGGCTCTTAAGTTGTATGTTTACATATCGTGTTTTTATCCTTATGCATATTACTATGGACACAATGAACTTTGCATTCATCTTTTGTACTGTAGCATTTCCTGTATATATGTAATTTACGATTCCCACTTAATGGATGATAAGTATATTCCAATTGTCTTTGGCCCTGCGCTTTGGAGGCAGAGAAGATTTTGTGTGGACGCCTCCCCGTCCCGTTCGCATTCCCATGAGTATCGGCGGGGCAGTGAGTATGGCCACTTTAGCATTAAAAAATGCCAAAAATAGGTGGCGAAAGTGTAGGGCTGATATGGGAGCTATTGCTCATAGAACGGCCCAGGGCCGTTCTATGAGTGGGTTCTAGTGGGTCCCTCTTCTCTGTTTTTTAGGTTAAGTAAACCTTATTTTATTTATGCTCAGCTTTTATATACATATTTCTAAATGTTTTACTCAAACGCCTCACATACTCTTTAACAATTGTATAATCCATTGGAAAATGTTCATGCTGTTCATCTTTCATTCATTCACATTTATAAATAATATTCAGTCACCAATGTAAATCTCCCAAAAACAATGCTAAATGAACACAAATTCCCGCACAGCGTGTACTCTGGTTTCTAAATAGACCATTATTATTTTATCTTAGGCCAATGCTGGGCGCAGATGGCACAAATGAACAACATAATGCACCAGGCCGTGTGCAGACCCCGAGACACCATGGTTGATGTAGTCGTCGAGGCTTCCAATATCATGGTAAACAATGAACATTATAAAACATATACATATATTTATAATTATTTCAATCAATATTCACATTTTTGTTTTAGTTTATTAATCCACTTTTATTTATATATTTATTGTTCACATAAGTTGTAATGATCATTTTATCTTTGCAAAATGAGCAAATACATATGTAGGTATTACATATATTTCAGATTTTCCCTAACAAAGTGGCCGTAAAAAGATGTGATGGTGGATCTTGTTACGGCCAATCATCATGTTTGCCAATGGATGTGCAAGAAGTTCCCTTTGCAGTAAGTATAAGTAGTAGATAAAAATTTTATAATTGTCGTTTTGCTTCAAAGCACCTATACTCCAATCTCGTAACTTATTTTTTAACATTTATGTGTTATACATTAAGACGGATAGGAATGAACTGGACTGCTTTTGGCAAATTCAAACATATTTTCCAGAATAATGAGATCATAATTAGCTTAAAAAGAAAAGCCTTTGATTCATGCGTACTACCAGTGATAACGTATGGAGTGAAGACGATGGCCCTTATAAAGTGCAGAAAAGCTCAAATGCATACAACTCAAATCCATGCTTGGTATAAGCCAAAGAGATAGAATTACAAATGATGAAATTAGGCACAGAACTAGAGTAATGGAAGCTGAAATGGCAATGGGTAGGGCATGTTGTAAGGTAGAATGCTACAAGATGGACTCCCAGAGTTCTGAAGTGGAGATCTTGGAGGAATAAAAGTGGCTTTGGAAGACCCCAAAAGAGATGGGCCCACGATATAGCCGCTGCGGGGGGGGGTTGAAATTGCTGCAACTAGCAAACAACAAGGAAGGATGTAAGGGCATGGAAGAGGCCTACATCCAGCAGTGGAGAGATGAAGGCTGAAGAAAAAAAAAGAAGTTGTTACGTATACTAGTTTATATTGAGTTTGTGATAAAGAAATAATATTTATTTGCAATAACTTTAGTAATATTAATAAGGGGAACATTGTTTAATTTACCCAAATTACTTAACTGTGTTCTTATCTTTTTTGGCATCATGACACATTATTCAAATCATAAATTTTTCACAACAATGAAGTAACTTAAGTAGATGCTATTCTTTATAATGAAGGTTTTTTTGAAATTATTGCTTGGTGCTCATGGATGATAGCGCACATAGATCGCATTATCACCAAAATAGTATTTACATGTGTAAATAATTTACAAGAGGAAGAGTATGTCTGATTGGGTATTAATTGACTTTTTTTGATAATAAATCATGTTTTCATAATTTAAAAATTGGTATTACGGAGAAACTGGTGATTGCTTCACAGCGACTACCATACTAGTGACATATTTATAAAAAACATAGGAACATGTGAAATTTCCGTACCAATAGGCATTATAGTGATAATGCTTATTACCAGTTTAATTTATGAACAAACAAATATATTATTTAAATTGACTTTACTGGATGCTCACCACAAACTTTTTTTTTTAAAATAGAGATTCGAACACGGTATAAGTGTTACATCAATATTCTTACTATTTTCAAACTTAGCTAAACTCTTGTGCTATGAAAATAGGACTAACTTGCTAGTTCGAACCCCTGACCTTTGGATCACGAAGCGAGTGACCTAACCACAAGACCAACAAGCTACTACATTGAGTTAAGACATTGCAAAGCTCTCGAAAAACATTTATGTATGTAGGAACATTTAATTATCCTTTTTCTGCAACACAGAAGCCTAGATACTTTTATTTTAGTGCCTGAATATTATTTTCTTTATGACCTGCTATACAAAGTTAATTAACTAAATGACCACCTTTTCAGGTTCGAAAACATGACTTCCGTACAGGCCGAGAATTCTGTGGCGTTATTTATGTTGAGGAGCACATGAGCTGCAAGTGTGGATGTTCAGTCATGGCTCATCATTGCACTCAAAAACAGCAATATGTACATAATGGGTGCAGATGTGAATGTGCTAACTTATATGAAAAAGAAACGTGTTTAGACGAGGTAAGATATTATATCAATCGGTTCACCAATATATCATAGTTTCAGTAATCTTTGACTACATGGGAAAAAAATAATATAAATTATTTAAATCGAAAGATCAATTGATATCAGTAAAATTAATTAGTCAATTAATATTGTTGACTCAACTCAATTTCAAAAATCTTGTCAATCAGTATGACATTTTGAAAAAATGTTTGATTTTAGGGAAAAGTTTGGGACCCAAATAACTGCTCTTGTATGTGTAAGGAGATGTATCCGGAATGCAGTACAGGCACTGAGTGGGTTCCCAGTATGTGCAAGTGAGTTCATTTTAAATATTTAAATCCTTCTCTCAGGCTATTAATAAATATACTAGGTATATTACAGTAAAATAATAAAAATAAATTTGGAAAGTTATCCACTAACATTGTGTTTCCGTAGTAAATTCTGTTGTCATTGTATATCACTGTATTCTGCCATTGAGCATCAGAATTCTTAAAATAGTGATTATGCAGTGATCATCAATAACAGTCTCTTGAACATTAAACTTTGGATTGAAGTGTAAATTTCCTATGAATTTAAATTACATGGCTATTTTCGATTTTTAAAACTATTTAGTTTGTTTATTTCTATTTAAGTTAAATATAAAAAAATTGGTTGGGCTGTGCCTGTCTTACTAGAAATATCTGTGTTGAGACAGGCATAGACCATTCCCCCCTTATTTCAGAATTGTAATAGAACAAAATTGTTTTATTACTAATACATAAAATAGATGTGATTAAGTCGTAAAGTTTCTATAAAAATGTCAAGATATCTGTCAAATATCAAAACTGATGAAGTTTACAATGTTAGATAGGTATGTATATTAGGCTGTCCCGATAAAAAAAATTTAGCTTACACAAGACCTTTCAAAACTTGCGTAATTGAACGTAGATTACTAAAATAATTTTAAAAATAAAATAAATCTATATCTTTAGGGTTCTACCGGTTTAAAAAGTTTTGAAAAATTGTCATTTTAATGGTGATATTTCGCTATCCTCAATTTTGGCTCCTCAACTAAATACAAAAAAATATTTACTTTTTGTTCTATTTAGGTGTAAAACATACATGACGTTTCGATTTGCATGCAACAAAACGTTACCAGCGACTTCGAATTTGCTAGGTTTCAACCTGCAAATACCCTCAAGTTTAAACTTGTTTTGAGGACTTTCTTGACTTGACTCGCTAGTGTTTTCTTCGTAACAAAAATAACTTTTATGCCATAAAAGTACCATTGCGATTGTTACAATGTTAAAAGTGGATTTTGTGATTTTTAAATAAGAAGTTCGAGGCGTACATAGTCAGACTACTTATGCTATGTTCGGACCATACAAGGAACTTGACAATCAGCGGCTACAAACTATAAGGGATGTCATTTAATTTATTTTATTTGTCAAGAACGACCTGAAATTTAAGTATAATGGAAAAGATCCATCCAAATCAGATATATTTGTGATTGATTCTGAAGAGATCAACAATATTTGGACAAAAACTTCGATTCCAATTGTAACTAAGGAACGAGTTATTTAATTAATGATATCCAATTTCGAAAAGTATCTCAATTTGAAAAGATACCCCAAAAGCAAACGAAATGATAGTTTTGAAAATAAACTGAAGTGTTTTTCAAAGTCATCTGAGAAGCTCTTTGACGTTTTTGCTTGTAAATGCACTTCATTTGAATCTTGTTCGTGTTTAAAACCTATGAAAGTTTACATCAATGAAATAAGTTTTTGTTGAATCAAATAAATGATAGGAAAATGGTTATAAGCAGTTTTATAAGAAAGAAACGGCTAGATTAATGAAACAACAGCAAAGATAAATTGAAGAGTCAATAAACGTAAAAAATAAGTCATGTTCTACTCAAGAAACCGATTCTGTCTCAGCAAATTGTGATAAAGATTCAATGAGTGAATCTTCCCCATAAAAGTATCCGATAACAGAGGCATCCCCGACAAAGATGCCCTCGACAGAGACACCATCGACTTCAACGGTGAATTGGAATACATTGCCGTTGCCAACAGTTGCTAAAGTCTGTGATAGATACGGTTTATCGACGCGATCTGCTGCTGCTGTTGCTTCTGCGGTTTTGACTGACGTCGGCTTGGTTTCTACCGAAGATTTAACTCTGGTTATTGATAAAAATGAGATCTATAGAGATGTATCTAAAGCCCGGAAGCTTCAAAAGATATTGAAGGTATTGTTATAAAAAGCATTTACTTTGATGGACGAAAAGACCATCGCAAAGAAGTTTTAGAAGACCTCATCTCAATTTTAGCACAACCTGGATCAATTTATTTGGGACACACAATGCCGAAAGATATGGCACTGCAAAGGGCACTTACTTCGATCACAACTCTAGTAGAGGGTCGAGGTTGGAATTCAGATGACGTGATTTGCGTTAAGTGTGACGGAACTGCAACTAACACCGATTGGAAGAGTGGCGTGATTCAATATTTAGAGGATTATTTGGAGAGACCGTTACAATGGTGTGTTTGTATGTCAATAAGTTACCCCTTCCTCATTTATTCTTGACCTTAGATGGTTGCACTTTGGATCCTAGAGAATATAACAGACGCCTCACAAAGTGTAGCTGACGTTACTTCTAGAGATGGCTTTATTAGAACCAGGATGCACTTTCGAGCAGAAATGTCAAATTTTGGACACAAAAATAAGTTAAAATTTTCAGTTTTTGTCATTGATCATAATCTATATTTTATTTATTTTATTTTTTTGAGCTCTGTTTTATTAATTTCGATAATAAAATACCTTTTAAACTTGATTTTTTATTATTTTAGGCAAACGGTTTAACTCTATAAAAACGTAAAATTTACAAAACTTCAAAGGTCCGTAGAACCCTCAATATGACAGACAATTCTAGTTTTTTTACCTTTTTCGTAATCTGTGTAAAATTACGCAAATTTTGATAATTTGCAATAGTGTAGCTCAAAAATTTTTTTTCTCATACATGGACGGGACACCCTAATGTATATACATAATAGCAGTAAAGACATGATTATGTTTTATTGCTATCTTGAGAATAGGGGGATTATTTGCCTAACTGCAGTAAATCTCAAATATACCTGCTGTTCTTGCATATTCTAATGTTACTATCAATCCTGTTTAATATTTAAAGACAATGGTTATATTCATACTTCAGAGTTTTGGGTTTAATTCATTAAATAGTAAAAAAATTGAACAAAATTTTATTTTGGTATTTACCGATATTGGAAATATACAAAATGGATGGAGAGGCTTAATTATTGTAAACTATTATTTCTTTATTAATAAGTGTATATATGTATGTAGATATATATTTAATGTACAGGGTTATTTGGAAAAAATTAATAACCTCGCAGGACTATATTTCTGCCTTGATTATGAGTCGAAAATGTTCAAGCAGCCATAACATGTCAATAGTTATGGTGTTATGCTATATCAAAGTTTGCATTTTTTTTCAATATTTCTGACTTATTTTTTTACAAAACGTTGAATTATCATTACAGTAACATATATTGATTATGAAAAATTTAAATTAAACAAGTTAAAAATCCGGTCTCATCTGAATACGGTCATAAAAACCTTGCAGTTTTTTTCATTTTATTTCAGTGCAGCAAAAAATCTGGAATGTTTTCCAATTGAAATTGGAAGGTTTTTATTATTTTATTTGACTTGTATTAAAGAGAATGAATTTTTAACATTTGATATGAATTACTGTAATGCCAGTACAACATTTCACAAAAAATAAATCAGAAATATAGAAAAAAAATGCAAACTTTGATGTCGCATATCTCCATAATTATTTATATATTAGGTCATGGTTGCTTGAACATTTTCGACTCATAATTAAATCAGGAATATAGTCCTGCGAGGTTATTAATGTTTTCCAAATAACCCTGTATATTATATTATATATTTTATATAAATATATAGTACTGTTTATTTATTTTATTTACGTTTTCAGATGTATGCGGATTATGATGGATGACACAAATGAAGTATTTTATTCCTAATAAAATTTTGATGATATTTTTGATAAAAAAGATTTTTAATGAATTCAATTCTAACATACATCAACAAAAAACCAAATAAATTCTCCCATATTCATTACAAAAGATTTCTCTTTATTTATAAAAATATATACATTTCAGTTTTGGACTACAGAATTTTCAGAGAATTTTTTTTATATCGTTATTTCATTCATATCATATCATATCTTCATGTATGAAATTTTTTGAATTCTGTAATGTCGAAGAATATGTTTATAAATGTACTTAATTACTGTACTGTAATTAAGTACTGATTATAATACCAATCGGTAGTATTTATATAAGGTTTGTATTATAAATTTGGTCACCATTTTGCAAAGACTTCGTGAGACTTATATCATTACATTAAAAAACTGTAAAACTGCTATGGATAAATTACCATTGAGAATTCGAATAACCTACAGATTATTTCAGTATGTGAAGTGTAATTTTTATTTTTTCTCGGAGCCCAATATTAATGGAGATAGATATAAAGTTTTTAAGTTATATTTATACGTTACAGAGAGTATATATATATATATATATATATATATATATATACTCTCTGTAACGAAACTCCCTATAACAAAAAACTCTATAATGTAAAAATGAACCGGACTTGTTTGGTTTTCCATAAAAACACATGTATTAATTCATCCTCTATAGCAAAATGGCTTACTTTCTATAGCGAAAAATATGGTACACTCTGGCGTAAATAGGAACACCTGGATAGATCATTCTTGGAATTCTTCAGCGGCCGGGCAATACGGTTGTCCTTTGATGGCGACATTCATTATGGTTCCAAATTCAAACGAACTTCAAGTGAATTTTTTAATGAAATTTATTATGGTTTTTCTCAATATTGACGACGTTCTTTCAACTGATATTCATTCGGCATCTGATATTCATTCGGTAAACATGGCGAATAATAAAAGAAAAATTTTGAGGTTAGTTAAAAAGTTTTGTTGATTCACGTGATAGAGCGAAGCGGAATAATAAGTGATATCGGACTCACACAGTCAACTGTTTGTACCATTTGGAAAAACAAGGAGAAAGTGCTGCAAGCTGATGAAGCAGAGGGCAGTTCTAAGAAGATGATGAGGCTGCAGTACGAAGGCCTGGATCGAGCCGTGTTACAGTGTTTCCAGCAAAAGCATATTAAAAAAGTGCTTCTCAATCGACCTATCGTGAAGACAAAAACTGAAAAATTTGCCGAACTACTGGATTCTTCACGATTCAAGGCTTCAGAAGGAAGACTGGGGAAGTTCAAGCGAAGGCATGGAATCAACTACAGCCAAATGAGCGGGGAGGCCCGCGATGTTGGCAGGAACATCACGTTAGAAATACGGCTGGCTGGGGAAGGTACGGTCGGAGTTGACCTCGAGGTATTCTCCTAACGCTATTTTCAATGCAGATGAGACCGGATTTTTTTTAAATGGTACCAGACAAGATTCTCAATTTTAAAAACGAACAGTGCTGGGTGGTAAATACTTAAAAGAGCGCATTACGGTGCTAGTGGCCACCAACATAAATGGTACAGAAAAAAGGAAACTGATGGTGATGGGAAGTCAAAAAATCCACGGTGTTTCAAGAATGTCAAACAGTTACCGGTCATTTATAAGGTAAATAAATCCGCATGGACAACATCCCAACTTTTCGAAGAGGAAGTGCGGAGATGGGATGCAGATCTGAAGGGAAGAAAAATCCTACTGCTGGTGGACAACTGCCCCGCTCATCCAATCATCTCCAATCTTCAGGATATCGAGCTAGTCTTTTTCCCTGCCAACACGACAAGTGTCCTGCAGCCAATGGACTAAAGCATTATTAAAAGCTTAATGAGCCATTACAGAAAGAAAATGTTGATGGAGACAGGAAGGTGTCTATTAACATGCTAAACGCAGTGATTCTTCTTAGCAAAGTCTGGAAAGAAGTGACAGCAGCAACTATCCGGCATTCTTTTTGCCATGCAGGGCTACTATCCGACTGCTTCACAGAACTTGAATATGAACCACCACAGGATGTGTCGCTAAGTGATTGGATTCAGCAATATAATATTGTATTATATTGCTGAATCTGTGTGAATCTGTGAATAAGTGAGTGGATTCAGCAATATAATACACCAGTATTATATTGTTGAATCAGTAACCTGCACTCCCAAAGTGGATGGCCACAATAGCAGAGATCTTGAAGAAATCTTGAAACCTATTGAGGGAAAAAAGGATCAAGAAGACGACGAGGAAAATTCAGACGAGCCCGAACCACCTAGCATCAACCAAGCTTTGGATGCGGCCAAGTTAATTGAAAATACTTCTTAATTCATGCAGATGACCCTAAGTTAAATGAAGAAGTTTCAGATTAAAAGACAAGATACAAGCAGCATTTTGGAATAACAAGATGACTGTCTATTTTAAATTTTAATTAGTTTCAGTTTTATTAATTTTGACTGTGGTGTAAGTAGATAAAGAAATAAAGAATGCTTTTGTGGGGTCAACGACCCGTTTCCCCACGTTCCATAACCACAGCTGACGATGACAGTTCGCACGGGAAAAATACCAGCAGCCGATATTTATCACTAGCGACACGTGTATGAAGAACGCTGACATCGAACTTCGCACGCAGAAGAAGCAAACGGAACGAGATTAAAAAATGATGATGAAGCAAGATACACCCAGTAATTAGAGATATAAAATGCTAACGCAACGCTTTACACGTTCGCGAATTTCGCAAATGGCACAATCTCACGCAGACAAAGAAATATAAATATGCTGATGGCCTCTTTCTCACACAGGTTTTTGTATACGTCTCTACACCAAAATCGGGATATAAAAGACATAGTAGAGAAGTCCCAAGTTAGTTCGTTCCCTTGCAGTCACAACAACGTCACGCTACACGGCCGCTACCATAGTTCACCTCGCTACGTAGCGCTTCTCTCTCTACAATGTACGACCAATTTCCAACCTGCAGTAGCTACAACATCAAGCACCATCGCTACACCGCTCATCTCATTCCTCGCTACGCCTCCAGTCTCCGAGCCATCGATCATTGTCATCTAATCGCTCTACTGCCTTCACAACCTCCAGCAGTGAATACCATCTGCTTCCGGCAGTCCCACCATCATCCTCGACCTCACCGCGATACGCCACCTACATCAGTCATCAGCACCATCTCCAGCTCCATGACACCAGTCTCTCCACTCCAACGACAGCACTTCGACCTATCCTACAAACACGCTCGAAGATCACCCGTCATCATCACCGCAGGGATCCCGGTGCATCGACCTGAAGCTGCACAGCAGACAACCGCGCTGGCTACCAAGGTTGAGTGAGAAATCCCACACTGTAATTCGAAAATAAATAAACACCATAAAACTGACCGCGACTTTCTGTTCATATCAGCTGTTTTCATCCTGTATTACATCATACAAAAGTGGGATCCGGGACACGGTACCCCACACTTTTTTTAAACAGATACAATTTAATTTTGTTCCTCACTCCTTATAATGAAAACTCTCTATAATGAAACAAACTGCTTGGTCCCTTGGATTTTGTTAGAGTGACGACTATATTATAGTTTGATTGTCATTTATAATTTACTAATCTGACCATAATAAATTCAAATATATTATAATTCATATTTAATCAAATAATTTAGCGCACACATTAGAGGCAATCAGTTCTGCAATTTACATGCATTGTATATAAAATAATCAAAAATACATTACAATAATGTTTTTTAAAATATTAAGACTACATTATCCAAAAATCAGTACATGAACATAAAAGTGTTGCCAGCAATAGCAAAAAATTTAATTGCTAGCTGATGGCACTGCCGATAACCGAGTAATCGCCAAAGTTAGTCCAGGTGTAATCCCAAAATCTTGGATCACCTCTTGCATCGATAGGCATATTTCCTGGTGGAACAGCAGTTGAATTGTATTCTGCCAAAGCATTCAAAAGCCTCATCAATGTGTTGTGGTTTCTGAAAAATTTGGGTGTATATGTATATACATAAATTGATTAGGTAAAATATTCTTATCATTACTACAGTAATTTCTCACTATACACAGTTTTCTGCAGTTTTATTTAAAAAATTAACTAAAAAGACAGTTGAAGATTTGATGAATTAATTACGAGGCCATACAAACTAAGATGATCCTGAGACTAAAGATCTGGATGTTGTTATAAACTTGAATTAAACATCAGATTATTATAAGACATCATCAGCCCTCCATACTACTTTTAGAAAAGATAGTCAAATATGATAATATAATATATCTTTGAAAGATGCCAGAAACAAAAAAAAATGCATATTGTAAAAATAATCACGACTTGTGATTTATTTTTCTCCCAACAATCCTTATTCATAATTTTTTAATATATTAATTTGGAAACTTTAATCAATGCATATTAAATCGTATTTTGCTGTAATTTTACATAAGTACCAAATGTAATGATGTATGTATATATCAGACTTTTGAACAGTATTAATTGTGAAGTGAAGGAACTGGAATGTATGAATACAGAAGCGAAAATGAGCGATTTGATTTATGCTGTTTACTGTACTCAAATGCAAATAGCAAACAAGACTTACAGAGTCTGGTAAGCAATGGAAATAAGATCACTTAGACGTACATATATGTGTAAAAGTAATGAATGAACAAATTAGGAATTGTATTTTTTCACAGTTTTGTACTTTTTTCTCATAAAAAGTGAAATTCATCCGAAGAGACCGATTTTTAGTCATCAAAAAGAATTTTGGCATGTAAAGCCGTTGTGATTATATACAAAATATTTTTAGAGAATTTTCAATGTGCACTACACAGTGCAGACTTCAAATAAATAGTATGCAGACTCACTCAGGATAACTCGCTAGATTTCGCCTTTCACATGGATCATCTCTAATGTTAAACAGGCAAGGAGTTATGAGCGGATTACAGTGAACAGGCTTTATGGCATCACTGCAATTGATGAGAGCTGCATTCCTAAAAAAATGTCATAAGACTATTCATTTATTTAAATTAGATTAACAAACTAAAGAATTAAGTACAAATTAAATTAAATTAACCTTGATCAAAAGATTGACGCTGAAGAGTAACATTTAATTTTGTTATATAAAATTATATCACATATGTGAGGTAGTATATCACAAAGGCAGCAATATTTAAAAAAAAAGAAATGCCGTCATCGAAGATTATTAATTAAGAATAAACTGAATTCGAGATTTTATAGGAAATGTAGTCTATAAATTTATAGAAAACATGATTTTGGAAGGGATAAGATACATAAAATTTAGTACATCTTAAATTAGTAATCCTCAGTGACTGCTTGCAAAACATTTTTTTAATTTTTTGGATATTGCTGCCTTTGCTTGTAAATTTTAATTTATTGATAATTAAAAGTGGGGTTTTCTCAGAGAGAAACTTCAAATATCTATTGTACAAGTAATAAAAAAACATCAATTCAGTAAATTCTAAATTAGTAATCCTCAGTGACAGTATTCAAAACATTTTTTTTGATTTTTTGGATATTTCTGCCTTTGCTTTTATGCCCCACATATAATATTATATTGTACCAAATGTATGTGGTCAAAACTGTTGTTTTAACTAGTTCACAATGACCAAAAATTTATTATTTGAGATTGCTGCCTGCTTTATAAGTTGAAAAAAAATTTATTTTGCTTTAATTGATAGATTTACTATTATATGCTTGTAATATTATAGAGTGAAATTCTAAATCTTTCTCTAGTTATAGCTGTGTATAGACACCGGGCATCGGGCAGGTATATACGGATGCGCAAAGAAAGCTCTACCTCTCATCCCTTAATAATGGTATTTTTTATTTTTGCCAAATGTCAGCAGCCATGCAAAAATAGTCGGTGTACATGTTTATATGCATAAGTGTAACTGAAACAGCAGATTTCTACAAAGAGATTTTAAAAGAACCAGTGGTTCTGTTTTGAAACAAACCATAAAGTTAAAAGAGCCCCAGCCCCGAGGCAGTCAGACTAACTCTGATTCTCGGCTTGTGAGGACGTAAAACAATAAAAAAATGTATCCAGAAGGCAAAAAAAAATTCGGAACGTAGATCAAAATTGCCGAAGAGCAGGTTTTACGGAAGTAGATTTATGCTTTAGATTCAAGATTTAGATCAGAGTGCTACCGCAAAGAAATTTATAAGTGTGAATAATGAAGACATTATTGTTAATCCATTAAATTGTCAAAACATTATTGTTACAGAATTTAATAGTTTTTTTTTCTGTTCTGTTGCATATCTCCTTCATCTAAGTCAAATAAATTAATAAAAACCTTCCAATTCATATTGGAAAACATTCAATTGGATTTTTATTATTTTATTTAACTTTTATTGAAACAAATGAATCTTTCATAATCAATGTAAGTTACCATAATGATACTTCAACGTTTTGTAAAAAATAAGTCAGAAATATTGAAAAAAAAATTGCAAACTTTGAAATTGCATAACTTCATAATTATTGATATTAATGGTCATGGTTGCTTGAACATTTTCGACTCATAATCAAGGCAGGAATCCACCTGCAAAGTTTTGTGGACTAGCTCTGTTACACCCTGTACAGAGAGAAAACTATTCTATTGACCATGTAAAGTTTATTAGTTAAATAATAGTCAACCATTTTATATGAACAAATACAATTTTAAAAAATAGACTAAACAATTTTTTTGGCATAAATAGTCAAATTTTTGGGTGAAAAATCATTACTTTTTTCAAAATTCTGTAATTTTATATAATTTTTTAATTTTTTAGTTCATCAACGATAATATTAGTTTTCGGTATTATTTTTGCAATTTGATCCTTGCTAAATTTATTTATGGGATTCATGACTAAACCAGTTAGGGTCGGTTGTTTCAAGTTGGATTAAAGTAAGCGTTCTTTTAAAGCATAGATTTTTACATTCTCCACCAATCAGACGAACTGTTTTCATAAAAATCTATGCTTTGATCGACCGCTTACTTTGATCGAACTTGAAACAACCGGGCCTTAGTATGTTGACAGCATCCTAGCTATGTTAATAAATTGGATAGCATCCATATTGATGAGAATGGGTCAAGTAGATTAATGTAATTAAATATGTAATTTGGATGGTGCGGGCCACCTAGTCCTTGAATGGTCAACACTGTAGAAAATATTTGAATTGTGCGTATTGACGCAATGCCAAAATAAAGATTTATACAAGTTTATTATCTCTCATTCCTCTTTTGGCTTAAATGACTGGATTTATTACATTCAATTTTAGTTAAATTTGTTTAAGAAAGTGGTGATCAAAACCATTATTTTAACCAGTTATACAATAACCGTTATTTGAAATTTGTATCCGCTTATATATATATATATATATATACATATATATATATAATATATATATATATATATATATATCTATATATATATATATATATATATTGATGATTGGTAACCAATGGTTTTATTTTAGAAATGAGTACACAATGATGATAAATACTCTAATGTAGATTCGAATATGAGGTACGCCAAAGACTTAATATTTGTGTAGTATTATTTAATTTTCTCATACTGTCTTTTAACAGCAAGATCACGTTGCTTCGCTAGGCTACAACTAGAAGTTAAAAAATATGTCTCTAATATCTTTGTACCTAAGGAGGAATTCATACATATAAGATTTCATAAGTTGGGATATTTATAATATTTAGATGTAATAATTTTTGTAGTACTCCTTACCTCATTTGATTTATAATTTCTGGTTTAAGATCTTTATAAATTTTATTAACTGCTAAGCCAGCCTTGGAGTTCATAATCAAACTCACATTATATTCTCCACCTATTCCCGATGGTCCATACCAACTATCCCACTGCCCTCCATAATTAGTACCTGAAATATTTTGAAGATAAATACATAATTATGAGTTTATAAAACATAAAGGTATATTTTTTTTTTAAGGTCTAAAATAATTTTTATAATTAATATTAATGATTTAGAAACCTAAACTGTCAGAGAAAAAAATAATAGTCGATTTCTTGAGGAAAAATAAGTAGCATTCCCACTTGTTTACTACAAAAATTATCACATATTTCCAGACATTTACAAAAATCATAGTAATTGTATTAATCAAACCTTTATGTACTTTCCAGTCACCGATTGTAAGAGACGCACTTCCCCAAATGTCATCAATATTGTGCAAAATATCAGTTCTGTTTGTGGGATGATCCTCGACAAGACCTTTCCAAACATCTATAGCATCCAGTCCTGGCAGTATATCCCTAGAATTTATATGATTTTAATTTCAAATTTCAATAAGTATTACAATAAATACTGAGGGTTGGGTGTTTGATCAGTGGTGGTACTTAGTAATAATTAAGTGAAAAGCATAAATATTCACGTTTTCCACCAATCAAACAATTCGTTTTTTACTAAAATCTGTGCTTTTTTCCTAACCATGTATGTATGTATTACTATTACTACTGATCAAACTTACTGTATTACATTTGTACTGAAGTTTGTTTACATTCCTAATTTGTCACATATTAATTTTAGAAAGATTCTACACACCGTCTGAACAACTTTAATTAATGATATTGAGAATATTAATAATAAAGTATTTATGCAATTTATTTACATTTTTATAATACTCTCCTGCAAAGTTGTATGTTAGTGTTTCAAGTGTTGATATCTGAAATATTTCCACAGTATTATATATTTACATAAGTATATACATTCCTCATATTTTAACATGTCATATTTAGTACACAACGCATTTCCGTTATGCTGTCAGGAAATGTAACATAGATTATACATTTTTATTATGTTATGTGTGATGAATACACATAATATAGATAACACAAATTATAAATAGAATGATATGTAGTTTCATAATAAAGTAATATGCCATTTTAGTGACTATGGGTATGATATTTTTTCATATTTAATCATTTTAATTTATAGACCTCTTCATTTAATAAAATAATCATATTTTATAAACTTTTGTCATTGTTATGTAAATCAGAATGGAAAACAGGTTATTTTCTGATATTTTAGTTTCATAGTACATAATGTGTGTAGGATATATATGTTACAGCGAATTTGCATTTTTAGTGAGACTATACTTTCACTAGTAAAAATGTACTTTTCCCGGTCGGGCAGAGTGGGGGCAGTGAAAAGGATATATATGTTACAGCGAATTTGCATTTTTAGTGAGACTATACTTTCACTAGTAAAAATGTACTTTTCCCGGTCGGGCAGAGTGGGGGCAGTGAAAACATCTAAATCAACGAATTCTCAGATTCACTACACATAATCCGTGAAAATACATTACTCAAAGCATAGACAATATATCGGTGAAACCATCAATTTGTACACGTAATTCTTAAAGCGTAGAAAGTATAAAGGCGGCACTACACTAGACGATTTTTATTCATTTTGCGGTCCTATTTTAACTCCTAAATTAAAATAGGACAGCGGCACCGCAAAACGAATACGAATCGCGAAGTAAGGTGTCGGCTGAAAGATCGCGCACTCGGGTTTTTTATGATATCTGACGACTGCCGGAACAAAACGAGGTTATGTCACCATGTAAATATTGGGGGGTTAAGGGAAAATTTTTATTAATGAATATGTATTTTGTCAATTAAGTTTATTAAATATGTTTTTTTTATAACAATACAACAAAAGTTTATTTCTTACAAATATAGAAACATAAATAAACATACACCCGGTATTATTAATTTTAAATGAACCTTTAAAAGTGCGTCAAGTAACAAACACTCGATGCGAAAAATACAAAAATCAAAGAGATTCTAAGTCATCATTTACGTTTGAATTCATTCAGATTCTTCCGCATTTCCAATTTTCTATCTTTTTATCAAAAATGTGTCTAATGTCGTTTGCGTTTCTTGTTTGCGCACGTGTAAGCACGGGTGGTAGACGTACAACATAAAGTGCGCGGTTTTTAAGTTCGCAAACTTACTCGGCTCGACGTCGGTGACAGACGTGAAGCTTGCTCGCACCGTATCATTTTTATGAGTTTAATCGACTGTCTTTTGAATTATAAGATGATCAGAATTTCGTAAGTGTTCGCGATTAAAATTTTAAAAATATATTACGTTTTAGTTACCTACCTAAACTAATCATTGAATATCAAAGACCAGTCCAGAAGTGTGACAGTTCGAGAAACAGAACTATCGCCACAGAATAGAGAATATGCTATCGCTCAAAGGATAAAAATTAGAAATACTGTCGCTTTGTGATGACTTTGGACTAGACTAGTGTAGAATGAGACACAAAACGCAAAATAAATTTTGAAAAACAAGGTCCATGTGCCATTAGAATCTTGTTATAAAATCATATAATGAAGAATTAGTGCAGACGAAACTTTCAACACTTCAAAATGACTATTTTAATAATATCCGTTACCTACATAATGTTGATTTGCACAGAAGAAATTAATAATGCAGTAAGAACCTTGTTCACGCAATGACTTATTAAATTGTTATTCAAGGCCCGGTTGTTTCAATGTGGATAAATAAAAGTTCGTTTGAAAGCATAGATGTTTACGGAAACGGATTTCAGACTTGTCAAATTTAATTTTTGACAGTTCGGAAACCAATAAATTCACTAGTAAGTGCAACTTAAAATATTGTATTCATTTCTATTGGTGAAAAACTCTTTGAATATGATAAGAATGACCTTGAATATACTTCCTCTAAAATGCCAGTGAATGATGGACTCACTAGAAAATCAGATTCACTGTAACATATACACCCAGAGCAACAAAAATAGCTGCACCCTATCATTAGGTACAGAAATTACCATGAAGCGTCAATAAAATTTTAAGCAGGTAACAGGAGAAAACGGTCCGCTTCCCGGAAGGGTAATTTGCTTATCAGGTACCTGAAGAACCCTAAGTTGCATTATCAAAACAAAACTTTTCCAACTACGCTAAGCAAGGCAAATTTAGTGTAATGAGTCATTGGTAAGAAGATTTCTCCAAAAATATCAAAGTGGGACTTTAAATCAGAAAGTGGGAACTGGCTTGAAGCGTAGTACTTTGATTCAAGATTATCACATCTTGAAATGCCTTTTTTTGAAAAATCATTTTGCTTCAAGTGGAACTCCAAGACATCACCGATGCTAGTGTTAGTGTTAGTGCTATTCAAAATATGCTCAACAATTTGAGTTTACGAGCAAGAAAAAAACTATAACACCTAAAAATCTCTACTGACCATAGAATTGAAAAAAAATTACTGGAATAGGCCAAAGAAAAAGCAAATTGATCTGTGAATGATTGTTTATTCAGATGAATCAAAATTTATTTTGATTGGTCGATAATATTTCAGTCAGTCCTTATTAAAAAGTCTCAAAACTATTAAAGAATTAAAAAACATTATAGAAAGTGCGTGGTATGAAGAAATTATAATGAAATACATACACAATCTTTATAACCTAATGCCGGGATGTATTCGGATTGTAATTTGATATTAAAAATAAATAGTCTTCAATATAATTGAACCTATATTATATATTTATGATTAAACTCTTGATCTTGTTATTACTCTATAAAATGTATGTTTATTAAAACTAATGCACGAACAAACATTGTCTTATTTACATAAAATATAATGGTAAGAAAAATGCAACTGACTATTTTTGTTACACTGGGTGTAGTGATGATATTTTTTAATCACACTATCTATGTATGACATTCATTAAAATCCAAATAAGCACATATCGACGGCTCCTACGTATAATATCGTAACCCACAAATCGACGATTTTGAGTTTGTGTATTTCATAAGTATTTAATTACATTTTAATTCCAAGAAAGAAAGAAAAAATATTTTGCAATAAATAATGTTTTTTCATTATAAAAATTTTTTTTTCTTTGTTGGAATTACAAAATTAATTAAATGCATATGAAATACACAACAAACTCAAAATCGTCGATTTGTGGGTTACGATATTATACGTAGGAGTCATCGATATATATCTCTGTCAAACACAGAGTAAGAAGTCTACATGTATGTATATAGATATAACTCAAATTTCATATTTATATACATATATTTTTATTTAGAGAATCAAGCCTAGTCTGTCGGTGTATATATTCCCAAAAAGAGTATTAATGAAATTACTATTTTCTTAGTTGCCGAAGAATAATCTATCCCTGGGTATTCAATACACTGGTAAGTAATTAGATGTTATACCTACCTTGAATCACCTCCAGCAGCTGTATACAATGTAGGGAGCCAATCAGTGATGTGCATTACCTGGTGCGCAACTCTCTGTCTTTTCTTTATTAACGGACTCCAAATTAATCCTGCACCTCGAACACCTCCTTCCCAAAGTGTATTTTTTACCTGAAATGCAATTTGATTACAAGATCCTGTTAGAAATATAATTAGACAAATTCTCAGTGTTAGATTGTCATTGACTGATGTATCATGCATGATGCGGTTTCATCATTGCTTATGTGCATTGTATTCTCGACATATGTGCATTGTCTCTCCATCAAACAATATTTGATGGAGGAGGACAAGAATACAATTCTGGAAATAAAAACATATTTTAGAAAGGAAATCGAAATACAATGAAAGATAAAAGTATACCTGCAAAATTTGTTGTCAATTTTCTTTATAAAAATACAATAAATTTTATTCTGGTGGTAATGTACGATGGAATTGAAAGTAACGCTTTATTCCAAAAAATTCTATCATGTAATATATTATGTATCAGTTTTCCTTCAAATTTCCCTACACTTGACATCCAAAAGGACATACATGCGTGTGCTGAATTTACGAGTTATAAAAACTGCTAGAATTTGTAATATATTCTTTTAATCTTACCAAAGTTTAATACAGCAAATGCTTTCATGGCATTTTTGAGACAAATGCCTTAAAAATGTTGAAGAACTATGGAATGACTTTTACAAATAATTTATAATTTCTTTACCCCTCTTAGTGGCCAGTTGGATGCAGCGTTGATGTTGAAACCTTCGGCTGGGCCTCCATTGTCAGTTGAAAATATTATAATACTATTAGACAGCATCCGGGATGAACTCAGTGCATTAACTATTTGTCCCACAGATTCATCTAACTTTGACATAATTGCTAAAAAAATAAATATGTTTTTTGTAACACGCGAACACTAGAATAAATCCACCTTTAATATTAAAATTATTATGGCGTTCGCACACAGATGAGACTTTCATCCTGAGAATTACCTGCAAATCTTCTTCTGGGATAATTTTCAATATCGGCAAACTTTTCTACTTCACTATCTGGAGCAGGCAAAGGATTGTACGGATTTCCAGAATGCACGGCAGCATGAGCCACGTAGAGGAACAGTGGTTTAGAGGCGTTGTGAGAGTGTATTATTTTGACAGCTTGATCCGCAAAGATATCTGTTGAATATTGGCCGTGAAGATCCCATGCAACATCCATACCTGATCTTGAAAAAAAAGAGTTTTGAAAACATATTTAAATAAACTTACATACACAAATAGACAAAGGCTTGCAAACCTTGATCTGAGAATATTGTCAATTAAGTCTAAACAGAGCCTTGTTTAGTTGATTTATGCAACACATATTATGTGTTCACATCTCTATTTAAAAAAAATTAAATCTTTCTCAAGATTGTTATCAAAATATTTTAAAACAAATTGGATAAACAAAAAAATACATAGAAAAAAATTCATCTAATGAATAAATATAGTTGGCAGTTGTTCTAGTGACCAAAATTAGAATATTGCCGGTAGTTAGCTTTTTATTTTTGATACTTCAACATCCAAGCTGTAGAAAATCGCAAGCTATAATGACTCTACAGAGTAGCGGTCGCCAAACTTTAGGACCTCGAGGACCACTAAATTCATAATTTTAAATCCCGCAGACCACTAATTGGATTTTTTGCGGAAAATTTTCTTGTGGACCACCATTTTCGTGACCGTTGCTATAGAATGTTGCTGATATGTTTTCATGTCTCACAATAATATATATGTGACAGAAGAGACAAAAATATATATGTGAGACATATATATTTTTAATGATAGTACCTACCAATCTTATTTTTATTTGCAATGTTTTAGAAAAACCTTTCAGTTGAACCTGCTAGGTGGCTCCAGGACTTTCAATCCTTTTTATTAAATAGATACATTAATGCAATTACATAAATACATATACCTATGATATACAAATTTTTAATGAAATTACATTTTTTAATAAACTTATCAAAGAACTATGTACATTTTTTTGATAAATTGTTATTTTTCATATACTTATCTGTTTTTCTAAGTAATTTATTTAATTAATAATGTAAAAATAAGTAAAATATCATGAAAACATCATAGTAGATACTGGTATTTGTAGAGCCCTGCTAATATATATTTTCTGTAATACTATAATATTATCTCACCTCTTCTCATGTCAAGGCCCCACAGTCCTTTTTCTTCTGCTGTGTGATCAAAGTAATCATGGTGGCCGGACCAATATCCCAAGTGAGATTCAAATCTATTCATATTTCATAAGAATTAGAACAAATATGTTGTTTAACATTAATTTGAACACCTTTTATGCTGAAAACAGTGACAAAAATAAAGGTGTTCTCTAATTTGCATTAAAGATATTCCTTTGAATACAAATACATACATAGGTACATAATTATTTATTGACTGTATAAGTAAGCCATTTATATGTGTCACACAGCTGGGAGGCTGATATTGTTGTAGTTTTAAAATGAAATACTTATGTAGGTGTACTTATAAACTTCCGTAATTGCAATGACAATTTTTGGAAGTTTTTTTATTTTATCAAAGTATAGATAGTTCAATTTTTTCAAGCGTTTGAAATGTGGGTATATAGGAATAAGTTTAGTATCTATTGGATCAATACCGTTAAAGAATATATTGAACACAATCAAGTCATGGGTACTATAGTCCACAAGTAGTAAAAAGAGAAGATAAGCAAAATGCTAATACAGTAGAGCGTCGATTATCCGAATGCCGATCAACCGAACGACCGCTTATCCGAACTACTACACCAGCCCGACCGGCGCGTGCCTACCCTCTCCCGCCTCCCGCGCTACAGTACTTGTACACTTTGTTAATTATACTCATATGTCACTTCCAGGTAGCCTCTATTCGATAAAATAAATTTTGCCGCGTGAAAGTAAACTCGAAAGAAAATTACGCCCTCGAAAACGTTTACAATGCAGACGAAACCGGGCTCAATTCGAAAGCTTTGCCACGAAAAACTCTTGCTTCACTTCGTGAATTAGCAGCACTTGGTCCTAAAATAAGCAAGGATTGTATCACTGCCTTAGAATGTGCTAATGCTACTGGCAGCCACCGATTGCCCATGCTTGTAATTGGTAAAAGCATGAAACCGCGTTGTTTCAAACACGCTAATATGTCTGCGATGCCTATCGTTTACACTTCGCAAAAGAGTGCTTGGATGGATGGTACAACTTTCATGGAATGGTTTACAGAAACGTTTATACCCTCTGTAAAAGCCCATCAATTAAAAAATGATAAAAGAGAGAAAACGTTATTGCTTCTTGATAACGCCCCAACTCATCCATCATGTGACATTTTAAATGAAAAGAGACGAATGAAAGAACTTAAGGAACTAGAAGTTGGAGCGAAAATCTCTCATATCTCAGGACTCACCATATCCTGTCTGCTGTACGCAGACGATGCAGTATTAGTGGCTAACAGTGAAGCTGATCTGCAGTGCCTGGTATCCAGGATGTCCGATGTATGCATGCAGAGTGAACTTCTGATGAATGTCAGCGAATCGAAAGTGATGGTATTCGAGAGAGATGAAAGAGTGACTAAGTGTGATGTAATCATAAACAACGAATGCTTAGAACAAGTGAACGAGTTTGTGTATTTGGGAAGTATGTTTAGTAGAGACGCCAAGGCTGAGAATGTTATCGAAAGGAGAGTGACTGCGGGAAACAAAGTTAATGGTGCACTAAATGCAATTATGGCCAATAAGAATCTATCAAAGGAAGCAAGACTAGCGGTAGATAATGGCGTTCTAGTGCCAACCCTTATGCATGGAAGTGAAGCCTGGAATTGGCAAAAGAGGAATGAAAGTAGACTGAATGCGGTGGAAATGGGGTCACTAAGACGCTTGTGTGGAAAATCTTTGAACAAAAAATGAACAAATTAGAAGTGAATGCAATGCTGGCTGTAGTGTGGTAGAATAAAGAAAGGAGTGCTGAGATGGTTTGGTCATGTGGGACGTATGAACGAGGAAAGGATGGTTAAGAAAATATAAGAGGCGAGTGTTGAAGGCAACAGGAACAGAGGGCGTCCGCGAAAGACCTGGCACGATCAGGTACTACAAGTATTTGAGGATGGCCCTGTTAAAAGCCGCAACAACCGTAGAACGTGTATGAGAAGATGTATGAATGTGGCCAAAGCAAAAGTGGTGTGCCAGGATAGAAGAGTGTGGCGTTCAATCCTCTCTGTCTACCCCTGCGGGGAAACGGCGTGATGGTTAGTTAGTTAGTTAGTTATGTTTCTTCTACCTAACGTACCTTCATTATTACAACCCATGGATCAAGGCGTTATTGAGACATTCAAACGGTATTATAGAAAAGCATTGTTACGTAATTTACTTTTGGAAAAAGAAGAGGAGGGAGAAGGAAGCCTGATAAGAAATCATAAAAAGATTGATTTGAAAGATATGTCCTACATGATCAGAGCAGCGTGGGTCAGTGTAAAATAGCAGAACTTGAATACTTTTGATATTTAATAAGATTGTCGGCACTTTTTACTCCCTTTTATTAACTCGTGGCGTCTGCTTGCTTGCCGGCTTGCCGTCAACAAAAACTTTGGATCGATTTTTGACCCTTTTCCCGTGATCCAATCGAACTGAAACTTGGCAAGCAGACTTGTGGCAACAATCAAGAAGATTTATCAAAATTTCGTTAAAAAAAATAATAATTATAGTATAATTTCGGATTTTTAGAAATTTTATTGGTTTTTTCAAATTGGAATCATTAGAAAAGTTTGATTAGCAACGGCGCGCCGGCCCGATAACGTCGCGGAATATTTTCTAAATTTGAATTACTCCGTCGGTATAATAGGTACATCACTACGAATTTCGAAAATTTACAAAAGAATTGGTTCACAGATTACAGCAAAATTGGGTTTTTTGAGAAAAAATCTAATAATAATTTATTTCTTTTAGATTTCTGCTTAGTTTTGAAGAATTCTACATTACTCAAATCTCATTCTGACTAAAACACTTGACGCTGGAAATTCATAAGGTACGATATTGATGATAATTGAATCTATCAAAATCTTGACATCTCAAAACATCTGACATTTTAGAAATATGTATATTAAATTTCTGTAAGTTTAGTGTTATGTTATATGTTTTAATTCGTCTTTAATTGTTGTTATATTTTACAAAGAAAGGGAATATAGTAAAAACTTGGTTTTTATGGGTTACTTTTTGGGTTTAATATTCCTATTTGTCATTAAAGATATAAATAAAAATATGGTTTTCATTCACCTGTATGTACTGTAAAAATGACTGAATTAATACAGTTCGATTATCCGAAAATACCGGTTTTCCGAACACCCACGTCCCCCAATTAGTTTGGATAATCAACGCTCTACTGTATTTACAAACTAAAAGTAGAAAAATAAAAGGTTCCATGTAAGATGTAGAATAGGTATAACAAATTGGAACCATAGTAAAATTTTAAGAATTAAATTAACAACTATTCAAATCAAACTCAAGTAATAAAAACAAAAGATAAATATAATCCCAATTATATAATTTCGTTGTCTGTCTGTCTGTTCATCCGTCTGTCTGTCCGCGTAACTTCGTGTAACGTCCGTAATTTTTTCAGGTTTGTGCTTTCTGGGTATTACGCCGTATTATTACGACCTTTCCGGCCAACGTTTCGGATCCCATTGCAGGGTACATCATCAGGGCTGATGTGTGACACATCAGCCCTGGTGATGGGCCAGCGTCATCCGATGTGGTGTGGTGGCCACACTCGGGTTCGAATCTCGGTGTCGGAATATATTTTTCTATTATTTAATTTTCTATCATATATCTTTTATTTTTGATTATATTATATTTGGATGTTTATTTTATTTATAAAGAAATTATGTATTATATTTAGATTAGATATTAACTATTAAATAATTTTGTCGCTAGAGTGATATTGTCGTCAATCACCAAAGTATACTTTTCCTGCTGGCAGGGGAAATAATAATAAATAATATTTTGATAAAAGTCGTTTTTGTTATTTCAGGGATGTACGACTATGAATAAGTAAATACTTTTTATATTAAATTTTAAATTATGCCTAAAAAATAAAAATAGTTTTTGGTATGGAAATTTACATCATTACTATCTCATTAATTATTTGTGAAGCTGTTTTATTTTTAGTAATTTTTTTTTTTCGAAAGTAAGTCAATACGTCCTTAGGAAGGAAATTTAATTATAATAGTTTGAATAATCCAAATAAGAAAAAAAAATTTAAATCATTTAATTCAATTTTCATGTGCTTTTATTTTAATCCATAAAATCCGGATTGGAACTAAATCCGTTCTTAAAAATCCAGATTTTAAAACAGAATGGATTTGCATTCCCTAGTCATAAGCCCTGTCGCCTGAATCTCTTCCGGCCCGGATTTGGGAACTCCATTTTGAGTGAGATTGTGGATTTTAATTTTCACAAACAATTTTCCGGAATAATATAAGATCTGCCTTTTTCTTTCTATCAGATAATCTTTCATTTAATTAGAGACAATAGAAAGCTATAGTTTATGTACTCTATTGGTATCTGTAATTTAAAATTAATTAATCTTAAAAGTTTTTGCTGGACTCATTCTATATTATTAGAGTTAATAGTGTAGTGTGACGACCATATCGGAGAATTCAATTTTAGATGAGTTCTAACTAAAGACATATTATAGAGTATTTTTTATGGACTTAATGGTGTTGAAATCTTTTGTAACCTTCAGAATGAATTCTAACATTGAAACATTAACGTATTAACTGAATATCAAATGTCACACTTAAATTTCTTTCAATTTTAACTCGTTTAGAGTACAGTAATATGTGTTAAATAAGCAATGGTTTTGTCATATTTAATCAATTATTTGTATAAATGAGTAAAACAAACATAAATAATCTGTCTAATTGATAACATTGAGAAACTGTTAAGGTGGCATTCTGTTCTTGGCGACCGCGACGCTCGACCACGACCAAGCGAGCAAGCGACCATGGTCGTCGGTCGCGGTGCGACCCTTAGCTTACGGATCTACGCGACCAAGGCATGCGACCCATACTAAAGTTCAGTGTTTCTGCAGTTGCTAGACTAAGCAGTTGTGTTCCAAGTATTATGTCGGACGTTTTAATTACGAATAGAAAAAGACTTATAAAGCAGTTATTGAAAGACGAAGAAGATGATATTCTTATTATGTTAATGTCAGTGCCTCTGGAAAAATGGATAAAGATCGACTCAATTTTCACATCGCAAGAAGAAGAGGGATGCTTTGAAATGCTCACACAACTATATTTAAACTATAAAGAAGGAAAGTTCCGAAGTTATTGTAGGTTGTGTAAATCATGAACAGTTTATGTACTTGTCGGGTGCGACGCGCGACAGCACTGCCTCTGATGCGACCGGGTCGCTGTCGCCAAGTCGCTCGCAGACCACGCCCAACGGTCGCGCAATGCTGCCGCATGTATCCGTCAGTGGTTCATACTAATTCATACGAAGCGGTGGGTCGCGGTCGCTAAGAACGAAATGCCACCTTTAGATAGCTACTAAAAAGAGAAGAATCTATATATCAATTACGTTACAAATGCTTCTTCCGTGTCTGGATGATTTCTGTTGCCAGTTAAAAAAAAACATTTTAGAGTACATTAAAAAGATTAAAAAATATAGGAATACGAACAAACTGATATTAAGCAACATCTAAATCCAAATTATCGAAAAGTAAACTATCTGAAATTATAGTTTTTTTTAATATTTTCGTGGAATCCGTATATTCAAAACAGCCAACGTAATTCCAGCCAACTGTGACACAGTTGTTTTTTGTGCTGACCATACCGCTTTTTGATATTTGATGTAAATATGCGTTTACCGCATTTCTCTTTTCTTTTTATTGTTTTTACATTAAACTCGCTTCAATAATACGTTCAAAACATTTATTTATTAAACATTTATTACGCTTTATATTTTTTTCAAACTGCGAAGTGAACTTAACCCTAGATTCAAAAACATACGTCTCTCATATAACCTCAAAAGTAGCACAGCGCGTGGCGCGAAATGTGTTTTTTTTTGTCTGTTATATAAAGGTCCGTTATATCGAGGTTTTACTGTACACATAAAAAAACTTACCCTCTATAAAGAGGTGAATATTCTCTCTTATAATGCCCAAGGTGCCATTTTCCAACAATATGGTTGACATACCCCAGATCCCTCAAGTATTCAGGAAGAATCTTTTCCTTCAGAGGCAGGCCACGAGGCTCAGCGGCGTACAGAACGGTATGTTGCATGCCTTTAATTGAAATAACAATTAAAAGAATATATGTTCCTAAAAATTAAAGTTCAACTTCACAATATATGAATAAATGAATTAAATAAAGCGCTAAGTGCCAAAACAGTCAAACTGAGATATAGGGTTTTAAATTAATACAAACACTAATTGATTAAATATATTTTTTTTATATAAAAATTATAAAACCTCAATGAAACATTTATTAATAAATAAATCATATCAACAGCAACAAATCAAATAAAAATCACAGTACAGAAATAAGTACAGAATAATAATAAATAAGTACAGAAAAAGCATATAATTAAAGAAAGAAAGAAAAAGCATAAAGATAAAGATAAGTGTTCACATCTCTATTTAAAAAAAATAAAAAATAAAATATGTATACAAAATTTAGTTTGAAATTTATAGAAGTGCCTGGACTGATTTCATATAAAAGGTCAAAGTACTTTGTAAGAAGTTTCTAAAAGGTACTATGCCTGATAAAAGATAATAAAGATACCGATGGGATACATAATTTTAAAATCATCTTTGGTACACGGGAGAAATATTTATTCTCATAATAACCCGAATAATAAAACATAATAATCAACAGAGGAATCACACCCTGTACATACAACAGTCATTTTTTCTTCTTTTCGTGTAGCCACAAAAAAAATTATGGCACGTAGGTCTTTATTTAGGGTATTGGCGATGACACATAGACTATTTCTACATATTTACTATGTATTTTTATTTTCTGGCACTTAGGCTCGGTTGTATCAAGGTGGATTAAAGTAAAAGTTCATTTAAAACATAGATTTTTATGGAAATGGGCTGTTTGATTGGTGGATAACGCAAAAATCTATGCTTTAATTTAACCCAACTTGATACAACCGGGCCTTAGTGCCTTATTTAATTCAGGTATTCATATGTACATATTATTCAAGCCATTAAATGGTATTTTTGGTATACAGCTCGCGACCCATTAATCCATATTTTACAGGCGCCGCATAGTAAGTCTGTAACTTTAGAGGCCTTTTCGACACAGCCTTGACAATGGCACGTGATACCGTGCCGAAACGTCGGCCAAGGTCTTCTCAGGGTAATCTACGTGAACCATTATTTGCATTATTTAACTATCTAATCAGAATTGTTATTTTTAAGGTTCCTTTCTTTACCTTCTTTAAATTATTATTCGTGTTGCTCATTCCGCTGTTTGAGAGTCTCCAATCTACTTGTGTGAGTGGGGGAATTTTATATTCCTTATTTTGTTTAATTAAAAAAAAATATAGTGGTATAAATACATACATAAAAAATATTTATACATGTACCATTTTGTTGAAAATTATAATTAGAGTTGGAGCAGACAGCTTCACGAAGCTATTACCTTTTTTATCTTTATTTATCTACAAGAAATGTCATTTGATATCAGTACCTGTGTGTATGGGGTATTTCCCAGTCATGAGAGCTGATCTTGAAGGTGTGCATATAGGATTGACGTAATATTTGTTTAGAATCAAGCCAGAATAAGCGAGTGCGTCAATATTTGGTGTTGGTATTTGATTAGATCCGTGAAAACCAACATCATTCCAACCCTGCAATACGATAAAATTAAAATTAGATAATGTATTTAATTAATTATATATAATCTATATGCAATGTATTTTCTTATGCTTTAATACTTACTTTTTTTTCTAATTTTATAAGTAGTTATTAATATCTAATGATAGAATATTAATCAAGCTGCCTTGAGACTGGAATAATGAGATACACTAATGAGAGGAAAAGTTTTAGGAAATAACTGTATAATTTACAGTTATTTCCTAAGACCTGCATGGGTTGGAAGCAAGAGCCAGACATTTAATATGAAACTATGAAACTATATAAAAAACTAACATATTATCTGTATATACTAATATGTGTAGGTGTATTGTGTTCATCTCAAAAAAAGTGGAATTAGGGCCATAATATTAACAGTTGACTTTTCCTGCCCTAAGGACTTAAATATACGACCAAAAAATTGTTGAGCCTTCTATATAGGTACGAGTTTTTATGCGGTTCAATGGTTTTCCGGACAGATTTTTGCGGACATTGATTTATTTCGGACATAATTCATTCGGCACTAAAAATATTTTTTATATTTACTCTTTAATTACTCGTGCGAAAAAAATATTTAAGATAAAAATTTGGATTGTTAAATTTTTAACTACCGATTTCAGTGCAGCTAATTATTATTTACGATTATTGAAAGCGGCATTTTTGTCTATATCGCTCCAAAGGACCGCCATAAAATATAATTGCAGTGAAATGCAATAAAATTAATCCTCCACATTTTCTATTGACTTGCCTAATGGCCTATTTCCATTACTCCATGCATGCATATGTACTTTTAGTTTCACCTTACTTTTATAAAAAAATATTATTTTAATGATTAACTATTTTATAAGTTAAATATCAAAAGTTTAATTATAAAATAAATAGTTGCATCAGATTATGATGTATTACGATATATCAACCTAATTTAATAAAAAATATTATAAATGTCCAAAATAATAAATGTCCAAGAATCCTTTTCGGAAAAATCGATGTCCGAAAAGATCTTGTCCGCAAAAATTTGTCAACTGGTTAAAAAACTTTAAATAATTTAATAAAATGGAAATAACAGTTTTACTGTGCTCAAGGATAATTTCCAAAATCTATACGAGTAGATATTATAATATACATGTTATTCTATAATTGAAAAATAGAGATCCACTATTTCCTTAGACCAAACCCGAAGGTGGTTTACAAGTTATTGAAAAATATTGCATTTCATGTGATTTACGTGTTGGTGAAAAAATATTTCTAGGCTGCACAAACTGGGCAACAAATATGTAAACATTGCCGATGTGTTCTCGTCTACCCTGTCAAATTATAAAGGCTCACTGACAAACACAGTCAGGATCAGGATTCTTACACTACAGTCACATATTCCATTAGACAATCTTGACATCAATTTTAACGCGATTTTATTTCACCTTTCGCAGATATTTAAAGTGTATATTGTTGTCTTTTTTATTTTAAATATGTACTTACTTAAGTTTTTGTATTGTTTACTTAGGTAATTAATTTTCAATTTTTTAAATTACATTTTGTTGTATGTTTTCATTTTATTTTTAAATATTTACTCATGTTGTGTATTTTTTACCTTGTGTATTTTCTTTTTTGCATTGAATGAATTATTTTTAAATATATTTTTATTTTAACATATTTAAATTACAATACATTGCACATTTATACTATATTTATTGTATACTAATATTTATCATGTGAAAACCTGCAATGAATTAATTTATTCTTTTTTAAACTGTATTTTGTCTTATTGTATTTTATTTTAACAAGTTATAATGTATTTAATCACATCTATTGTATATTCATATTATTATTTTAAATAAATATATTATTTTAAACATTTTTATTGAATACTAGCAACAGCATTTACGAGTATTTAAAAAAAATAATGAGTACCTAGCTATCTACTAAAATCTGTTGCCACTGTTTTGTGGCTGCTGTATTTTTGTTCTGTATTCTGAGGTGGCTGTACAACGTCCAGGAATATTGTCTTGTAAATTGATAAGAATGTGATTTATCGATTAATATATTACGAGTGTAAATACAAAGTAGTAATTGAAACATTAAAATAAATATTCACTTACCAAGTCATCTGCCAATATGAAAATAATATGGGGTCTTTCATTCGGCTGACTTCTTGCTGTTGTGAAAAAAATCAAGCAGAACGCGGGAACAAAATAACCTTCCAGTGATGACACCATAATTTCATCTGAAACATAAAACAATCGTAATTAAAAACCGTTCATTTAGGTAACATTTATAACACGTACACATGTAGAATATGAAATGCTGAGGCTATCTATGCACAAATGGTTCGATTTATTTAAACATAAATAATTGAGGCGTTGCGTATCAAAACCTACCTTACGCCATGAACTATTTTTTTGGCAAGTCGATTATGAAAGGCAGTTAATTTGGTTTTAAGTAGGTTTTGAAACTCAAGTTGATTTTTTAATAGCAATAACTTCAGATTGGTACATGTTATGATAGTAAACTAATATTATAAAAGAAGGATTGAGCTTAGAGAATATATTGAAATTCAAATCTAAAAAAAACGAAAATGATCGCTGGGTAGGTTTTGATACGCAGCTACTCAATTGTTTTAACCAAATTTAATCTGCAGGCTTTAATAGGGCAAAGGACTTTGATCTCTCGTCTCAGATTTGTCGGCAAAGGCCGGATCAATATTTTTAGCGATTATTTTGTGCGATTCAGGAAAATATAATTCATCAATCGTATTCTTATGAATCACTTCTAGCTTCGAGACAATAGAAAATAATATTATGTTGATGCATACCTAATTATCCGCCGTTTTTAAAAAAATATAGGGTAACATAACCAAAAATGAAAACAAACTATAACATATTATATTATGTACCTACAATTATCATTCGGAAGGTAGTCACCATCAACGTCAATGACTGCTTCCCATTTGATTGGAATTGGATTAGTTGATTACGCGGGCGATCTATCCCAGAGTGCAACTTTCCTTATGTCCTCTTCCACAGCTGCCAGAAGGGCCTTTCCCGACTTGTCAGCTGGCGTCACCAGCTATAAACGTGAGGCAACTAATCGTTTCGTTCTTCTTTAATTCTTCACCGAAAAAATCTCGAAATGACTCATCAACTGTCCAACCCTTCTCGAAGTGGTAGAATGTGACTTATATGTTTTTCTATGCGCATTTTAATTTCCTAATCCTTTTAAAGAGTTATATCAGGACAAATGTCAATTAAACGATTAAAAAAGTTACGAAAAAACGGCGGATAATACATCAACCTAAAATAGTAAAAACTCGTTAATTCAAAACTCAAGGAACCCAAAAAACATTTCGAATTATGTAAAACCCCGCTAATTCCAAATTCAAGGTACCAAAAAAAAAACACGCCATAGCTCATGAAAAAATCCGTTAATTTTGTGAAAAACGTACGTTTTTTCCATATTTCAAGAAATCATTTAGAAAACGCAATATTAATTATTCTAATGCAAATATATAAATATTTCCATTACTAAAAAGAAAAAATAATAAATAAATAAAAAATATTTCTTCGATTTCATCATGTTTGGATGGCCGTAATCGAAAATTTTTACAATTACCTTTGAATTCATGGAATGAAATGAATGAAATCAATGGAAGATTTCTTCTATGTTCACTTGTTTTTAACATTCAATTCCGTCTTTTTTCCGAGTCAGACCAGTATACCTACAGCACAGTTATTAGAAATACAACCCTCCACAAATACGTGCAATAATAAGATAAATGAGTAATAAAGTGTTGCAAATAAAATTTAAAATTTGACAACACAAACACAGTTGTTAGAAAAAAGAATTGATATAATGAGGAATTTAAAAAAGTGAAAAACAATTCAAAACCCTTTCAAGTATGAGGAATTAGGGATCAAGAGTCTAAAAATTATTTCGAATTGTTGGTGTTAATCAACTACGAAATTATTGTAATCGTAATTGTAATCGTCTATATTGTTCGAATCCCGTTAAACCGAAATATTTTTTTACGTATAAAATAAAACGGATATTTTATACGAACCGTATGGATATGGATGTGTTATATACCGACATAAACCTACCTAAATATGTCGAAATGACCCTAATACAAACCTTCAAAAATAAATAATAATTGTCATGTTATTGAATCTTTTAATTTACCAACGATTTTAGTAATGTTTCATTCTAATTATACATATTACGTTTCGCGTTAGTAATATTACGCAAGTTAATTACTAACTTGCGAGAGTTCTGTGTTGGGTACAGCCAAGCACGACTACTATCTGTTAACCTGCAAATAATATGGGTTGTTAACTATGTATTAAGTCACTATTTCGTTTACTCTTTATTAAATCGATTAAATGAGCCATGTAAGATAATTTTACTGATAACTCTTTCAGTATACCTACTGCTATATTTTTAAGCATATTCACATCAAGAAACGTTATAGCATACTCGTACTATGTAGGTACTATCTTTTCATTCTGCGACCAAAGATGTCCTTACCGCCTCACCCTTAGTTAAATAATACATATTAATATAATTTATTAACGAGGTACCTACATTATCGAGTGAATACTCTATACTTTGTATAATGAAATGAAGTCGGACCGTGTGGAGAGGATGACCAGACAGTAATCACCGAGTCATTGCTGAACACGAGACCGACTTGAGACAGAAACTAAGAAGGAGGGATAATGTATTTAATGACATAATATCTGTCTTAGAAATGCAGACTGGAGAAAAAGGAATCAATGGAAGAAATTTTTTGAGAAGTCGAAGACCCACCAGAGCCAATAGCGGTGGCGTGCGGTCAGTACCTACTTTTTAATATTCTGCGCTTAAATAGAATTTCTACGAAATAAAATATGTATCTAATAATATATATGCATTCCTATTACATTACTATCATTTTATTCAGATTTTTATATCATAAAAACACATAATTATCTACATAACAATGTCCGCCAGTATTGCTACCAAATGGCAGTGTTTAAACGCCAAAACACTAGTTTTACGATAATTTTAGTCGTTGTGAAAGTTAAATTTTAGTTGGCATTTTGTAAAAAACCGAAGCAAATTAAGTAGAAATTCAGCAATTAGAGAACATAGGTCATTTGAGTTAACGGAAACGGTAAGTTCATTCATATTGTAATGACTTCTACCAAAAATACATTTTTACTTTTTTGTACCTAGTAGGTACACTGTACCAATACATGGAAAATACTCTTCTCCACAATGCAAAATAAAAAATCTTTTTTTACTTTAACGTCAAAATTCCTTTAACGTTAAAGTGGACAAATGGGCTCATTTTGCATATGTTGCAAAGTGTTAACTTTCGATCATGTACCTATACATTAACTAGTAGATATATGAATGCACTAACTATGAGTTAATTTAAACATTAGCGAAAGTTAACATAAATATACACTATATTAGTTAATGTATTCTTATCGAAATTTACACATTGTAACATTTAATGTTTAGGTACGTCAACAGGCCATGAACCCTAAAGGATGCAATTAGAAGTGAAATTGAATCAATTCCGGTGGAAATATTGGAGAAAGAAAAAAAACTTGGCGAGCGCCCCCAAGAATGCACCTCCGTGCACGAATGCCATCTATCGGACATTCTGTTTCACACGTAATATTTTTTATATTCAATAAAAATTCTCTAAATTTGCAACAACTTGTTATTTATTTCATCCCTCTACCCCAAAAATTAAAATTGTGGCATCAATTTCAAATGTGTCTTCCGCCACCTGTACAAAGCCAAACTTCAATCAGCGCTCCTGTAAAATTGTATTTTTGTATATGGCTTAGTTTGCGTAGCGACTATCGATGTATGTTAATGTAAAAAAAATAGATTATTTTCATTTTAGATTGATTTCGCTATGTCCTTAATAAATCTTTAAGTCTTTAAGGTGGCACATTCATTGCAAATGCATATTTCGGCGTTTTTTTTTTTACTAAAATGTGGGTTTTTATTATTCATTTATATCAGAATGTATACTCTAGACTACGCTTTTCTAGGGCAATAATTTAGATAGAACCTTTGTTATTATATAAAAGTAATAAACTGAACATTATTTATAATAATAAATAACATATAAGCATTAATCGACAGACCGCGGCCAAAAAAATCGTTTTTAGTGTCTTAGGCGGCGCGAAGTTTTAATGAATATTTATATGTACGTATAATATGTTTTTATACGTATAAAGATTCATTATCTAGAATAAATACTAAGGAAATTAAGAAATATTCAATATTAATAAAGTTATAATGTTTTAAATTTGCAAGAAATTTTTACGTTTTTTCTTGATTTTAAAACGCTTTTTATTTATATAAAGAAATGATTTTAAACATTATATAGTCTATTTATTCCCGTATTTTGAGGCTTTACTCACTAAATAAAAGTAAGTTTTTTTTAAATAAAAACACCTTAATTATTATAATATTCTGCCAGATGAACATATAATTTCGCCTTTTTTTGCAAAATATACATGTACAACTCGTCCTCATTGACTGCACGCGCCTGGCAAACGATGATAATAATTTATTTAACAGAGATATTCTTCTTACTCTTTGTAAAATAAATAATTCGATTTAAAAATGACTTAACAAGCTAATACTTTAACAAAGACACAGAGATACGTATAATGTGTGCACCACCATGTCGGTCTCGACAAAAACTGAACTGATTAATTTTGTTCAAATTCCAAATACATACCTAGGTAGGTAGATATCTGCTAGAGGCTTGGGGCTTTGCTGGCGACAGTGATAAAAAAGGGACTGCCTTGAATGCGAAATGTGACATGTGCGTGACATATTTCCAAGATTTACCAAACTACATGCAGATTGGGCCAAGCCAAAGCAATAGGTACGGCCATCATTCGAATCAGCGTATTGATAGTGCGAGCTTTGTTCGCTCATTGTTTTTGTGCTTGTGAGACTAAAATTATAAAATAATTTTAGTTTGACAACACAATTTCCACTGCGTGTAAGCCGGTGTTACTTTTTTTAATCCTAGAAAGATAATCATACGTCTCCGAGACGTACGCCACGTTATTAGTGTTTATTATAAAAAGTGTGTACTCTTTAGCAATTAATTGATAAAATTGATTAGTTTGTGTGTAATTTAATGACATAAAAGACATATTTTATAAGTATTTTATTTCATTAAATAATTATTTATTTAAGCACTAGAAAACCAAACATAATATATTGAAAAAATCTAACAAAAAACCCTTAATTTCTTTAATAGGCTTTTTTAATGACCAACTGTCTTTAATTAATTATAGGTACATCATTTTTTGGAACTTTTCTCTTAAAATAAATGCCAATCAGTATTTTTAACTAACTAGAAAAATCTTTTTACAGCATTAGACACATTTTTGACACACATCTTTCTTATGATTTCCACAAACGGGTTTTTTTTGCAGACTACGCATTCTATTTTTGACGTTCTTCGTATTTTAATGGCGAGTATGCACAATATATTTTAAAAATGTTCTTAAGTATTCACGGCCGTTCAGAATCTTCTGTGTATAGTTTTCTGGGATATTCTGCCATGTATATGTGACTTCTCTAGCCAGAGAGGTCACATATACACGGCAGAATATCCCAGAAAACTATACACAGAACAATATATTTTCTTTTTCACTACTGACTCTTCTACTCGGTTTAGGTCATCACTTACAGCAGTTTTGGGTAGCAATTTCAATATTTTGGCGCTAGTGCCATTTCAATGTTGGAGCTTCCAACCTTTTCTCCATTCAGAGTGAAGTTAGTTCTGTAGATACTCAGTTTTTTCATGATTTTTTGTTTACTCAGTGTTTTTTTTTTTATTTATTTATTATTATGACCTATAAATTTACAAATGATATGTTTAGTATGCCATAAAACAACCATTGGTCATCTATTTGTCTTCCTAGAATACGACATTGATAAACACATTTGGTCCAATATGTCAACACAACCCTTGGTTTAATTATAATATGTAGCGGTTCCTGTTCAACTCTGTGCCATGTACCTATCGCCCGACCCAGAGTTTTGTTTATATTAACATAATAAAAATCTCCGCGATATAAACAAAAGGGTCGAGCTAGGGACTTGGCGACACCACACCAGTCGGGCTTCTGCCGTAAGATCGGGCAGACTTCCGCGCGTCATCTATTTCTTTGTTCGTCATTACATAAAATATTACTTGTACACTTTAACTTGCTTCCGGGGCCTATCTCCGGGAAGAAATAAACAGCAACTGCATATCGCTCTTTCATTCCATCGACCTACTAATATCTCCCAACAGTGGTGACCCCGACGTGATACAGTTTATTTTCGATTTGGGAAGTCGACGGATGAAAGACGCGATCTCAAGTGAACAGTGATGTGACAAAGGACACGGGCGGAAGCAGCAAAACAGGGGCCAATTGCATAACCAAATGTTATACCTGGCCGTTCATCAACCGACTCATCCAGCGCCGACTCACTGTGCGCTCACAATGGCGAGCACCGGCGTCTCCAGCATCTTCAACTACAAGACTGCGGATGTCGGACATTCGTCACCAACAACACCAGCAACGCCGACTCACTGAGCGTTGGCAAGTCAACAAGCGCCGACTCACCGCGCGCTCACACTTGCGAGCACCGACATACCATGCGTCCTCGACTCACCGGACGGCGGTTGTCGGGCGCTCGTAACCAGCGACCAGCGCCGACTCACCGTGCGCCAACAACGCCGACTCACTGTGCGTTCCATTCTGCAACGCCGACTCATTGCGCGTTCGCAGCAACCAGTACCGATTCACCATGCACCAACAACCCGCGCCGATTCACAGAGCACCAACCATCAACGCAGGGGTGCCCAGGGGGATACGAGTCGCCCACGCTTCTCCGCCTGCACTCAACCATCACCATCACCAGCAACGCCGACTCACTGAGCGTTGCCAACTCAACCAGCGCCAACTCACCGCGCGCTCTCACCTGCGAGCACCGGCATGCCATGCGTCCACGACTCACCGGACGGCGGTTGTCGGGCGCTCGCAACAAGCAACAGCCAACAATAAACTTAGCATCGCGGAGCACCGAACAACTAGCATCGCAGCATTCCTCGCACCCACTCCACCCATCGAGGAAGCTGCTGGAAGGGGAGTGCTGTAGCGGTACCTGTTCAACCCTGTGCCATGTACCTATCGCCCGACCCAGAGTTTTGTTTATATTAACATAATAAAAATCTCCGCGATATAAACAAAAGGGTCGAGCTAGGGACTTGGCGACACCACACCAGTCGGGCTTCTGCCGTAAGGTCGGGCAGACTTCCGCGCGTCATCTATTTCTTTGTTCGTCATTACATAAAATATTACTTGTACACTTTAACTTGCTTCCGGGGCCTATCTCCGGGAAGAAATAAACAGTAACTGCATATCGCTCTTTCATTCCATCGACCTACATTAGTAGGGAATATTAATTCCCAACAAATATATAATTATTTATTATATCTCTGTTGGTTGATTTATTGTACCTTTTTCATCACAAGATGATAGCAAATACACCATTTTGTGGTGTTTTTGCTATAGTAGAAGATAGAAAATATGTCGTCTTGCTGGAAATGAAGACGATTCATCCCGATTTCCCGTGATGAATCATCTCAAAAACTGCTCGATGTCTTTCTCATCCGAAGTTACCTTAATTTAAAAATAAATATACTTCAAAACACGTTTAAAAATAACTTGTCTCGCGAAAGTTTCACAAAAGGTAATCATACGTCTGGCGGACGTACGGTATAGCTGTATTCTAGGTATTAAAAGAGGACTTACCGTTGCGATGCAGTCGTCCCGCGTTAGCTCCGGCCTTCGACCACAGTATAGTAAAGTATACAGTATGTTGTCTCGGCAGTGTCCTTGAAATAAATACCTACGGTCACTTGGTAGTTAAACACGCACCAGGGCTGCTCATTGACTGACTCTTCGGGGTTTGGGGTGCCATAATTGACGTAAATGAATGCGCGGGAGCCTCTCACACTGCTCGCGCCCATACGTTACTGCAGCCCTGCGGCGACTGATGAGACTGAGATTTCGAAGGACGTCGTTTCGGCTGTTTGTATGAAGACGTACAGTAGCCGGCAAACATCTTGAAATTTTGCGGCATAGTGGGGGGACGTTTGCGCATCTACCTTTCTACCAACGAGACCCAAATTTCGTCTTCTGCGCATTCCCCCACTTCGCCAAAGAATTTCATGAAGTTTGCCGGCAACTGTAATACCGTTACTTTACTATACTGTGCTTCGACTGAGTTGGCTGAGAGAAACAACGTACCTACTGTGTATTATAGGTAAATAGAAATAGCAATATTTTGCCACCGCGTATGTCCCGCGACGTAGATTATCTTTCTAGGGTTAAATAAACCGTTTTGATATTTTTACACGTGAGTAACGAACGAGGGCGATTTCGTCATATTACACTTTTTTACTTTCGATAATGCCAGGATTCCAAAAAACACTTACCTCCTCCACAAAAAATTCAATTAATTCGAATCAAAGCTCAACTTTTCCAAATTAGGAGCAGACAAATGAAACGTATTTAAGGCTTACAAAAAATAATATCTAGAAGTTCTTCAGATACCTACAGCAGTACACATATTATAGATCTTCTTCAGATATAGTAGTTAAAAATAGGGAACTGAAAAATTCCTTTCTGTTTTAATATAATGTTATCTTATAATATTTAGTACGTAACTAACCACCATGCCACCCTCCGTATCCCCGCAGAGATAGTCAGAAAAGACAGAACGCAACACTCATGGTACACCACTTGCCTGTATACCTACATCTTCTCATGCAGACAAACATTTTAACAGCCCTGCTTACAATATTTCCTTTACCTGACCATGCCAGGTTTTTGCGGACGCCCCCATGTCACAGTATAGTGCTTTACTACACTGCGCCCATGTTCCTGTTACCGTTAACATTCGACACATATATTTTCTTTTTCATCCTTCCCTCGCTCTTTCCTTTCCAAACTTTTCAGATGACTAAACCATCTAAACGAACCTTTCATAAATCTATCGACTTCGCTACAGACTCGAAGCTCTACATTCGCTGTTAATTTGTTCATTCTCCATTCTATCGTTTTTCACATATTAGGTACCTATCAGTTTACACTCAGATCAAATTTTCCACACAAGTATCAGAACGACAATATTTTTAATGCATTCTGAAGACTTCCTTATTTTATTGCTAATTCCGGGCTACATACACGTATTGGCACAGCGTAGATTCGCTTCATATTCTGTACGCAATTTATATTTTTGTCTAAAGTAAAATTTATTAAAAAAAAAAATGTTTTATGTATGTTTTAGATACCATATCTGCCCAGAATTTGCATTTTCCTACATATTTATTCCTAAAAGCATACCAAATTCCTGCCCGTAAGAATCTAATTAGTAGGTATATTACATTACCCGCGAACCTCCTATAAAATTTTCACAATTACCTAATGATAGAAATATTAACATTTCTCATACAGACATTACGCGTGTATGTCGGAATAACAGTCACTATTACAACAAACTTCTTATCCCGATAATAGAGGAGGGGGATTCTTTATTAAAACTTTTAAGTTTCTAGAATTTTCGAGTTCAAATATTATCTAAATATTTCGCGGCCAAATATGTAGTTCGCGATAGACACACAATGTCCCCGCCCGGCCCCCAGCTCAATCGGAAATTCTAGCTTTTGTAAATTTAATTTATTTAATGGTCGTCGTCGGTGTAATTACCATTATAATTTACACAATGTGTTACTGTTACGTGTAAACCGGATACCTTTTATATTAGCTTTTTGTGATGCCCTCACCTGCGACCTGCCTACACGGTCTGCCCAATATTCTCGACTGACAATGTGAGAGATTGAATACATTCGTCAATATTCAGGACATTAACACGGCGATGTATCCCCCATAACGCATTTATCCATATGTATAGTCATTTTAGCCACAAGAAAAGGATATGGACTTTGGAAGCACACTCCGCGTCGTAGCAACAATACTTGATCACATTTTGAAATAAAGACAGATCCTGACAAATCGATATTATCATGTAGCAGTTAAATGCGAATAATAATGTCGAACTCATCTGCAATGATGTGGCTTATTCTCCGAGTTTTAAAGTATCTCCGGAACGGAATTTGGTGAACCATCTTTGGCAGGTACAGCACCTACGGCGTCTCTCCCAAATATGACGCACAAATTTTCACATACAAACTATGCATTACTGCACCCATGGAATTCATACAAAATACAGTATCTTGAATGCAATTTGTTCGCTCACATCTCAATCGCTCTAAAAAGTACTTAACTAATAACTGATAATAAACTGATAATAACTGATAATACTTGATAAATAACTGATTAATTTAGCATTTTTATATTATACAACATGTAGAGAAAATAATAAAATCCGCACGACGCCGACGTCTATAGGTACATTTTATAACCCTGCATACCTCCCTATATTAAATATTAAAATATGACGGATTTTTCCCCACAAACAATATATAAATGAATGCCTACACAATATTAACCTAATGATTTTCATTCGTTTACCTATATAACAATGAACGCCCGTATTCTTGTTTACTCGTTGATCCAGTAATGCAAATCGAATATTACAGAACACACAATAAGTACCTACAAGATAGTTTATTTTTGTTACTACGCTTATCGCTTGGAAAAATTCTCGCTATTCAATAAGTCAACAACCTGTGAAGCTTGTGTGGAACATTAGTGTATTCACAGTACTGAATACTAATGTGTTATTTTGTTGTGCAAATGAAGTATAAATTAGCATGACTTTGTCAGCTATTTAATGCCCCACTTGGTTGTTCTCAAACCTTGACATTTTTCATTGTCAAATGATATTTAAGAAATCGCGAATCTCACGACGAATCTCACGTAAATCTCATGACATGTGAGGTTTTTGACATGCGAAAAATAACAACACAAGAAAATATTTGTGCCACCATGGTAAACAATGCTATTAAAAGCTACGCGTTGTTATAATAATTAAGTAACCCGGCCGTATTCTGAAAGTAGCAATATTGGGATATTAAGATTGTTATCCCAACGCTTAATAGACGAGAATAAAAATAAAAAATAAACGAGACGTAGGTATACGTCAGTATTTGATTCTTTAGTTTCTACTTGAGAGAGAGAGGGAAAAAAAGTACATAACGGTTATGGTCTAACGTCAAAATATGATACGAGTTCAACGCGACAATGACGATTTTGCCATAATTTTACATCAGAATTCTGTGGGAGAAGAAATTGATAAGTGCATTTGAAATAACATTTTTTCTATAGGCTTTAAATACAGCATTAGTACCTACTTATTTCACGTAATTTTAGTCGAAACATAAGAATTGTAATGTTACGTTTGCGATAAGAACTTCAGTAATCCGTTCGAAGCTTTGTCAGATCAGGCCGCCTGGATAAGAAGGCATCGAAAAAATCAATCCCTTTTCTAAAGACATTGCAGACATTGGACATCGCAAATAAAGGTATTTACTTTGAGAGAGATGTGTGAAAATATACAAATCACCTTATTTGAGTACGATGAATACTATTATTCTCTATTAAGTGTTGGGATAACAATCTTAATATCCCAATATTGCTATTTTCGGAATACGGCCTTAATTTTGGTAACATCGATTGCCCCCACCCACAAACGCATTTATTGTTATTATTCCTGTTAAGCAAATCATTTATCCTACAGAGGTAAGTACTTTTAAAAAACAACGCTTGTAACTTTTTCAAAAATAATGTTCTCTAACTATTTTAATGCTGCTGTACTAACCGTACCAAAATATAATGCTGTATATTTTATATATTAAATATACAAAACATATAGCAAAATATAATTTTAAAGTTAATATATTCAGCAACAAAATTTTAATCGATTCGCGCGAAACATGTGCATATCCAAAAAGATGAAAAGCTAACTGGTAGTTGATAAATGCCTGCGTGGTTTTGAAGTCCAATAATTAGTACCAAGCAGGCACATACTTATGCACAATCTATAAACTCTATATTGTTCGCCAACAATTACTCGCCACCAGTTAACTTAACCTAACCTAACCTAACTTTTATAAATGCTTTTAGTTGACAATTGTTCGTAAATAATAATGGATGTTTTTCAGTAATGTAGATGTTTTTCAATAAACGTGTTTTCTAATCTATATTAATGTAAAAAAGAACTAAAACATTCTGTCGCGCAATTGGCGAGCAACTGTGGCAAGGAATTGTTGGCGAGCAATTTTCCGTACACCCTAAAATACAGGTAAGTACACGAGAAAATGTCAAATAAAAAAAGAGACTTTAACTTTAATAATTTTCCTAATTTTTTTATAAAACACCAAAGTTTTCTTCGGTTAAGAAGAGGAAGCAAATATTGCGGTCCATAAAGAACGACATAAAAGTGTAAACTGCTTAAATGGTCGAAATGGAAAATTTAACGAACCGGAACAATCGATTATATCCGGAATTTTACATTTATATTTAATCAAAAAGTATACACGTGTATTAAAGTACGATTTGGCCAGAGGCATAGAGGAGGAGGTTTGAGGGGGGAGGGGGGAGGGGGACGTACGTCCTCGGGCGCCCGACCGAGAGGAGCGCCAAAATGGGAAGTGAAATTTTTAGGCATAATTAAAATTCAATTCGCGTGTAAAATAATAGTTTTAATTAACTGTATAAATATATTTTATTACTCTCTATTTTAAGTTTACATAGTTGCACGATTATTTCTATTACGAGCCTTGCAGGCGAGATGAACGCGACCGCTCGTTCTGTTATACATACATACATAGCTACAAATCCTAGTCGTAACTTTCGAAGATGTATCTGTGCAAATAACAATTCCTTAAATAGTTTTATTTGGAAAAGAACGGCATTAACTGCACTTCTTTTGTGATGAATTTCGGTAGGTACGACACTTAAATTATTATCATTTGCAATATGTAATACAAAATTGTGAAATATATTAAATACTCCGGGGGATTCTTCTTCATTCAATTTTGAATAGAAAATATTATTTACACTTTTGGTGAAACGTCAAATTTTGCATTCTTTTCAATATTTCTAGTTTTTATTTTGTAAAACGTTAGACTATCACTGTTGTATAGTTTCGAAACTTTTGAATACAGAACCGTTGTAGGCCGAAAATCGATAAAACATGAAGAAGGCACCTGGACTTTTTTGGAAAAAGCACACGTTTTTTGATTCGTCGCATTATTATATATCGCAGCGGCGATAAATGTCTTCGAATCGATTCGAAGACATTTATCTCTAATTTTAGCTATTACAAACCAATAGTTACATTTGTACCTCTTCGAAAACATAATTTAAATAAATTAAAGTGTTATCAATCATCTCTCTAGACATCGTATTATGGTATAAATATATATTTTTAACCAATATGTACCTGAATATAAATTTATTTTTATATAACGTTTATTTACCTACTGTTATGTTATCTATAATATTACCTATACACTTCTGGATTATGAAGTTAGTGTTTGATCGAAACTTGTTGGTAACAACACGGCACACGGTCACCTGTAGAGGAACAACAATGCGGAGTACCTTAGCTCCCTGTTGGTTACAAATACTCGTCATCTCTGAGGTGCAGTCCGCACTCTTCCACATGCCTGCTTAATTATCTGCATCCTGCCGCAGCATCCTGCATTATCTATTGCAGAGAACAGATTTGCACACTATTGTACAATATGTCGGGAAATATTTACTTTAATGATAGCTTTGTTTTTATCGATCTCGTATTAATGTTAATAATTACAGCAAATTACTTAGGTGCTATAAGTAGTTATTTTTCGTCGAGATCGTGTGAGATGAATGTACATACCTATGTAGGTATACGTATAACGGGTGGCTTCGCACTCACCTTATATTCCTGGATAACGTAATTAGTAATTAGATTAGGTTTGACAGGAAATTTAATACATCGTGTCAGTTGTCATAGAACAAATACAGATAACTCATCTTTTGGAAATGACTTTTTACACAAAATTTAAAACCATTATTTACAATTCATAAATCACCGTTCAGCCGGTAGCGTTCAACAGATAATCTCGAGAAAAATCTATTTAAAGACTATTCAAAAGCGGCGTGCAGTGAGAACAAGAACGGCTTTTATTTTAACACACATATAATATTTGGAATAAAATCGTATCTGATTGTAGCGATTATTGATAATTAAAATATAATTCTTGTCTAGTACCGATGGTTGCCCGTCGAATTGCGAAAGATTCACACTGACGATCAGATACAAATCTCAAATAATGGTTAGTGTGTCACCGGTTAAAACACAAAATCACTAGATTTGAGCGGGTATCGGGATACAATGACTCCGGGTTCGATTTTCGATGAAGTCACAATTCATAATAATATATCCGTGTGATTTACTCGAGCCTGGGTATTTTTGTGACATGTACCTAGGTGCTGGGTGCGTGTTTTTGTAATATAAGGCTTTCTTGCCAATTTTTAGGGACGGCTCTGGGTTTAGTCGTTAAAGTCTACAACTAGCTGTAACCCGTCAAAAATAACGGAACATTGGTTCGCGTTTTTGCTAAGCCCTAGTATATGTATATTGTCACGTTTCGTGGCTGCAGGAGGAATTAATGAAACGCTGGAATGTGATATCGGATTTATTGAATACCGATTAATTAATTAAACTAACGTACAGGATAACTTATCGCCATTAAATGTAACGCTATTCCTAAAATTAAACTGTTTCGCAAATTTATCACTCGTAAATAGACACTTTATATTCGCTTTAAAAAATTTATAAAGTTTATAAAGTTCCCTAGATTCCATCAATTTCAGCACTTATTATTATTCGCTTCGGTTTATCTCGCTACGTAAGAACTTTCTCGAATCGCTGTCAAATTTCCGCTCGCTTGGCATCACTGCCGCTACCGCTCGCTTGGCCGGACTGACCGCCGCCCGCGGCTACCTTCGCTTCTGTTATCGCCTGTCAACCGCGTTCAGAATACTAACTCTCCGGCTACTCTCGCTTGTCGTATTTATACTGGCCAACGCTGTTATCGAAATATCGGGAAGTTCCTCGCGTTTTCCAGACTTTACTAGCAAGTAATCGCACATTCCAGATTTTGCTGGAAAGTTGCAGACGTCACTCGAAAATCGATGGTGATTCCAGATCTTTCCGTAGTATGGTCCAACTTCAAGCAACTGTCACTTTGACAGAAGCGCGACTCCTTTTAGCCTCGTTACAATTTTTATAGTATCTTTTGGGCGGTCCACGGAAAGGCGGCGGTAGTAATAAACGTAGAGCGATCGCTTCGGGTCTGCTGGCCCGGGGTTCAAGTCGTTTAATTAGATTTTTTTAGCTCGTGAATTCGAACGAAATTACGGACGTTACACGGAGTTACGGACGGACAGACAGACAACGAAATTATTATGTATGATTTCTTATTTTATTTGTATTGCCTCCTACGGAAATACATGTATAAAATCATTTTTAATATTGTCATATTACCTACTCTTTTTCATTGTCTAATAAAAGTATCAAACATATTTATTGTTATTGCAAAATTTTCTTTCATTTTAAGATATTTTATAACGCCGAATATATTGAATCTAATCATGGTTTTAAAGTTATTTCTAGAAGAGAAAAGCGAAATATTGTCGCTAGCTCACTCCGCTTTCCATTGTGCTCTACATAAATACACAAATATCTTCGTTTTGAAATCGTGTTTTGAGAACCTTGAATACCTAGATAGTGTCGCAACATTATTCGTGTGAGCATTCTTTCATCAAACAAAGTACCCAGCTGTATGAAGGATTTTACTATCACGGGCATAAGAAGGTGCACGTATCCGTGACGTAAGAATATTTACGATGCTTTGTTGTAGAAATCAGCGATTTTTCTTCCGGCTCGGCTGTGCCCCAAGTTATGTCGGTGGAACAGCCCTGACCGGGAAATGTACAGAGGAACCACCGCGATAGTCAGAAATCGATAATGCATTGTGGTAATAAATATTTACCTTCATTTTTAATTTTAACAGCGTTAATGGATTTTTGTAAATCCAGACAAAACACTGTTATCGTGTAACTTCAGACATTGGATGCCGTTGGAAATACACTCCAACTCTCATAGGGATCACTTTATAATCAACTACCCTAATCCCGTCCGTCTGTCCGTAACTCGCTGGGATTACAATAACAACAATGACGATGACTAGCCGCTTACGAGGCTCGGGAATCAGTGTGTGACACGTCGATCAGCGCGCGGCTCAGGTTACACGCAAGGGACGTTTAATTATTATTATTATGTCCCGTGATTTTCACGAGTTTACGTCTAGTTTATATTTATTCCAACTCCGTGTTTTTTTGCACTAGCGATAATATGCTGACCAAACAACTTATGATTCGATCCCTATTAAATATTGATTGTGATAACACGCGTGAATTTCAATTATCGAGCTATATTTCAAGATGCAGAGATCGTAAAATACCACTTTTGACCCAAAGGTCGATCCAGATCGGGGCAAAGATTAGCGGAGGGCCGAAAAGAGTGTCAGAGTTGTGGGGAGGCCTTCATCCAAGAATGATTCGATAAAGGCTGGTGACAAATGTGCTAACCGGCGCTTGATTTAGTTTGAAAAATAGAAAATAAAAATAAACATATTGATATGAAATGTAATTCATTTTTACATCTCTGTAATACGCACTGAGCCATTTGCTAAAGGTGAAACCATTAAAAAAATAGTATAAAAATATAAAATGTGTAGGTCCAAAGAGTCATTGAAAACTTTAAAGAGATTGAAAAATTAAAAAAAAATTAAAATTAATAAAAAAAAAAAAAAACATAAGGAAATGTAGCTTGTAGATGTGATTGCATATTCCATACATTCCGGCCTCATTTCTTAAATATTTCTTTAAAAAAGTATATTAGTTTATATATAGTAATTAGTAATTTATAAATGAAACATTGTACTAAATAAAACAATGTTCAACATTGTGAAATTCAATTTACGCTAAAAATGTCATAATAATTCATAATTATCATCTCATCATCATCGTAATTATATCCAAATAAAAACGATAATGACACAAATGTGAGGAATATATTAGACGTTCCACCGTTAGCTTTTGAAAATGCTCGAACTAAAAGAATCTTCGATTATTCCAATCGTCATGAAAAAACAAACCAAAAAAATGCCTCAAAGATATCAATAAATCACTAAGTTTTATCATATAATTGTGTAGTATAAAACGGGTTGCGCAAAGTATTATGTTTAAATAAATAACAGTTTACCTGTTAATAGATGTCGGGAATGCTCGCACTGTCACCACCCGCACCGCACACGCCGCCACGCACGACCGCGGCTTGTTTACAACTGGCGGCACTTGCGTCAACGCACGCACTCGGGTCGCTTTTATTTTCCATCATTTGCGCAATTCCCACACGCATGGCGCGCAGCAGGCAGCGGCAACAGGTACCGGGAGGGAGAGGGAGAGGGAGAGGGAGAGGGAGAGTAAGGATAGGGATAGGGTAGAGTGCGAGGGATAGGGACGAGGGAGAAGGGAGAGGGATACCGGGATAGGGAGATGGGAGAGTTCTCCTGGATCTGGAGAGTGAGAGGGAGAGGCTAGGGAGAGGAGAGGGAGAGGGAGAGGGAGAGGGAGAGGGAGAGGGAGAGGGAGAGATAATTTTGTAAGCTATATTTTTGTAACAATTTTATTGTAAAATTTACCAAATGAGATATTTACATTCCTACAACCGTCTTTTGGGACCTTTTATTTATTGATAACAATTTTACCTGGGTCCGTGCCACATTTCAGCTTTCCGGGAATTATTTCTGGGTCGGATATCTAATTTGACCGGACTTAGGGCCGGTTGTTTCAAGTTGGATTAAAGTAAGCGTTCTTTTAAAGCATAGATTTTTACGTTCTCCACCAATCAGACAATCCGTTTTCGTAAAAATCTATGCTTTAATCGACCGCTTACTTTGATCGAACTTGAAACAACCGGGCCTTAGGGCCGGTTGTTTCAAGTTGGATTAAAGTAAGCGTTCTTTTAAAGCATAGATTTTTACGTTCTCCACCAATCACACTATCCGTTTTCGTAAAAATCTATGCTTTGATCGACCGCTTACTTTGATCGAACTTGAAACAACCGGGCCTTATACCGTTCAAAAAAACTTATCGAAATTGCGATCCAAATCCATCCATCCATTGCGTCTAGTTTTATTGGGTTAAATCTAATACCCAAAGAAAAACACTACCTGTACCTTCAAAAATAAACTATTTTTAGCGAAATTTAAAATAAATTAAATTTTAATAATTACTAGCTGTGCCCGCGCGGCTTCGCACGCGTAGATTTTTAGTACACTGTTTGGATCGTCATAGAACTTTCGCGAAATTTCTAGAACATTCTCTTTCCAGAACTTTAAAGAAATTTATCGAATGTACAGGAACCTTCTAGACACACCGACACATTCCGCCACTCAGTTTAGAACCTTATAGAACTTTCGAGAATTTTCTAAGACCTTCTCCTTCCAGAACTTTCTAGAGAAGGTTTTTCCGGAACCTTTTAGTCTCACCGACACAGCGCCTATTTTGAAACAATCTGAAGCATTTGCGGCCTTCTCACAACAAAACAATGTGCCAACCCTAAAAAACTCGCATATTTTCGATGTGACACCAAGGGCTATCCACCACCATAACCACCGGTGGGTGGTTGTGGCTGGTTGTGGAGAAACCTTGGCGGGTAGGGAAACACGGGTTTCTTTACTTATTAATAATAAATATATATATACATATATATAATTAATGAAATTTAAAATAAATTAAATTTCAATAAATATTATTATTAAGTTCTGCGGGTTCACTATTTTAAGTGTGACAGCTGTTTCGGCTTGCAAGGCCAATATCAAACCGTGGATATACCACGCATAAACAACTTATTTACAAAATTTTAAGGTACTCCTTCCCCTTTAGAGTAATTAGATATTTGTGGTGAAGCCCTATATTAATGTTCGTATTTTTCCCGGGCACTTGTCATTAAAGGTGCCTCTGCACAAAATTCTATGTTATGCTTAATTATCAAAATTCCCCGTTTTCTGTAAGTGATTCTATTTAATTGTTATTTATAAATATTATTTTAATTTACGTCCTTGATTACGGGTTTTTAAACATATTGAGAAGTGGAGAGAAGATAATTTTTTGTTGACTATTTAAAAGTTTTATGTTTGGATCATTTGCATATTTATTTATTTCTAGTTGCTCGAGTAAACTCATTAACAAATTCATTATTCATTATTTAAATTATTACATTATAAATTCATTATCAAATTCATTATAAATTCATTAACCTTTTGTTTCTATATTATAAATTTCGCTAAAAATAAATATGGATAAACACAAAAACCATAAATAAATAAAAATAAACTATGCCATTGATGGATCAGGATGACACAGTATCGATTGAAAAGTATCAATACCTACCGTTCTGATGAGTAGTATCAACATAATATAGACCAAAAAGTAGTATCGGTGGAAAGGTATTCATATTCATAAAAGTATCAAAACAAAAGTTTCGATACCAAAGTAGTGTGAAGATTTTTTTGTAAGCCTGCATTATCGATACCCCACAGTATCGATTCTTTTTCTAATTTTCTATATATGAGTTTGTGTTCTATGCAGCATATTATACGGATTGTTGGTGTGTGCTGCAGTGCAATATGTAATGCACATGCCAACAACTAACTGTTGATTCATCAAAATCTTCATTGTAACAAAAATACAATCTATATCTATAAAGCCGATGTCTGTCTGTCTGACTGTCTGTCTATCTGTCTGTTCTCTATTATTATACCGTTTGTCCGATTCGACTCTTTTGCATACTTATGCTTTAGGACCAGGCGGGTAACAGAGGTGACATTTTTTTTAAATATATTTTTTTTAGCGAAATTTAAGATAAATTAAATTTTAATAAATATTACTATTAAGTTCTACGGGTTAACTATTTTTAGACTATTTTAAAACCTTAACATATAGAAACAAAAGGTTTTAGGATGACTTTACTTGAGTAACTGGAAATAAAAGGAATAAAAAGGATCCAAATATTAAACTTTTAAATAATCAACAAAAAATTATTTCTCTCCACTTCTCAATATCTTTAAAAAACCCAAAATCGAGGACATAAATTAATATAATATTTATAAATAACACTTGCAGAAAACGGAAAATTTTGATAATTGAGCATAACGTTAACCCAGGCACCTTTAATGATAAGTACCCGGGAAAAAACGAACATTAATATAATATATAACATATAATAACTACAAATATCTAATTACTTAAAATTACCTAAAAATAGTTAACCCGTAGAACTTAATAATAATATTTATGAAAATTAAATTTATTTTAAATTTCGCTAAAAATAAATTTGGAGTTCTACAAATTTAACACAAAAACCATAAATAAATAGATGACATTTCCCCTCCCCTGATATATTTTCGATGCAAATCTGCACCGTTTGACCGATCGGACTCAAAATTTGGAAACTTATTCTTAAGGACTCGGCGGGTAGCATATGCGACATTTCACCCCCATTCTTTTAACTTTTCCCCTCCTCTGATATATTTTCAATGCAAATCTGTACCGTTCGACCGATGTGACTCAAAATTTGGAAACTAATTCTTTAGGACCTGGCGGGTAACAAAAGTGACATTTCCTCCTTCGCCTTTTACCTTTTCTCCTCCCCTGATATATTTTAGATGCAAATCTATACCGTTCGTATCAAACCTTTGTTTCCCCCACTTTATTTTCAACTTAAGGCGGCACATTCACTGCAAATGCATATTTCGACGTTTTTTTACGAAAATGTGGGTTTTTATTATTCATTTATATCAGAATGTATATAATAGATTGAAATTTTTCTAGGGCGAAAACTTATATAGAACCTTTGTTCTTATATAAAAGTAAAACACTGAACATTATTAACAATAATTAAGAAAAATATATGCACTAATCCACAGGCCGCAGCAAAAAAAAACGATTTTAATGTTCCCGGGCGAAGAGTGGTTCGTTTAAATTTTGTATCTAAGCATAATATGTTTTTTTTTTTATACGTATAAAGATTATTTAATTATCTAGAATCCGTACGTAGGAAATTAAGAAATATTCAATATTTATAAAGTTATAATGGGTCAAACTAGCATGAAATTTTTACTTTTAATTAAATTATTAAATTAAACTTTAAATAGTATTTTGATGATTTTCAATTGTATTCATATAAAAGGATGATTTTAAACGATATATTGTATGTATATTCGCACTTTGAGTCTTCATTCACTACACTAAAAAGCTACACTTTTAATTAAAAACACTTTAATTATTATTTTAAAATAAATATTCTTAAGTATGAAAAACGACATCCTCATACGTCAAAATGCCGTTCATATGCTGTCTGGCCACGGCAGAGGCCAGACGTCTTTATGTAGCCGAATATTCCTCGTCATTTATTTCATTATTAATCGTACTTCTACGCCAAATTTGACATTTATATGAATTATTATTATATAATACGCTCAAAAGCAATTTATATCTCCCATATATTAAGGTTTTATATGGATTTTCGAACGGTTTCGTCCTTTTTACACTTTGAACATGCCTCACAGGTCAGTTTCGGTATTATCCCAATTTCAACAATTGTTCCAGATCATTTGAAGTGTCAAGATACACACTATACGTGCCGTACGCATGCGCGTTCACGTCTACCATGTATTTATTTCTTGTTTAATATTACGGAATGCATTATGATTTGAAAAGTATTTCAGAATGATTAATATGTTTTTTCAATTCTATACAGTAAGTAATAATTGGACGTAAATTAAATACGGGAATTTGCCGAAAGTTAAAATAATACATAGGCATACATCGTACGCGTGTGGGCGTAGTTAATTGTTTTGTTATTTTCATATTACGATATGCATTGATTTGAAAAGGAGTTCAGAATTATTAATATGATTCTTAAATTATTTACAGAAAATAATAAGTCGACTCAAATAATATAAGATCATTTGTCAAAAGTTAAGTAAGTAAATATTTTGACAGATGAAGTATTTCTGCGGTAATACCTGACGCCGACGAAATCGAAGAATATATGACCATCTCTTTCTATCAAAACCTTACTGTTTTAGCAACGTATGTACCATAAATATGTAACGAATGTGTTATTTTTATTCCATTTGCGCTCAAATGACATCTCGCGCACGGCTTGAAAGCACATGATCTATCAACGTAATTTGACAGATACACATGTTTATGAAAAGGATGTCTAGCCTTAATTCTTAACCCGTGCAACGCCGGGTACGAACAGCTAGTATAACTATAAAAATCAATGTCTGTATGTCTGTCTGTTCTCTATACACATCTACACCGTTTGACCGATTTGACCCAAATTTTACATTCTTATCCTTGAGGACCCGGCGGGTAACATAGGCGACATTTCCCCCCTCTTAATTTACCCCTCTCCCTTATATTGATATATTTTGTATGCAAATATGTACCGTTAGACCGGTCTGACCCAAATTTTGCATACTACTTCTTTAGGATCCGGCGAGTAACAAAGACGATATATTCCCCCTCCCTTTCACCCCTTCCCTTCGCAGTAATACATTTTCCACACAAATCTGTACCCTTTGACCGATCTGACCCAAATGTTGTATATTTATTCTTATGGAACCGGCGGGTAACAAAAGTGACATATTTCCCCTTCCCTTTTACCCCACCCCATCCCCCTGATATATTTTCTATACAAATCTACACCGTTTGACCGATCGGACCTAAATTTTGTACATGTATTCTTTGGGACCCGGTGGTTAACATAGATGACATTTTCTCCCTCCATCTGATATATTTTCTGTACAAATCTACACCGTTTGACCGATCTAACCCAAATTTTGGATACCCCACCCGTCCTTCCGATTTGACCCAAATTTTGTATACATTTTCCTGAGAACCCGGCTGAAAACATAGGTTACATTTCCCCCCTGGAGACCTCATCCATCCCAGCCTAGATTAAATGTCAACATTTTTTTTATTAGAGGCTTTGCAAAACAATGGAACCTTTGTTTCCCCCTAAAAACTTATTTTTAACTTAATCCTCAACTCGTGCAACGTCGTGTACGAACAGCTAGTTATTAATAAATAGTTGTTAGCAGCAAGCAATTGGCGATAGCGGATTTCTTAACCGCTAGTTTATGTTCATTGTTTCGGAGGTAAGTTTGCAGATCTTCATAATCACACATATAAAAATAAAAACACCCTTGTTTTTTAATTCTACTAGTTTAATTTTTGTGAGAAGGGCTTCGCCTTCTCAATCTCAAATCAATTAATAATAAATAAAAATTAATCAAGTAGATCTAAGAACTAGGTGTGTTTTTATTTTCATACGTATATTTGTGTTATTTTCTGAATATTGCTACTGCATTAATGTTCAATATATGTTGGAAGGTTAGCACGTTTCTACTTCTCACTGTCGACTTCAAAATGACCGATGAATAAATTGCAGGGAATTATTCACTTTGTCCCTGTTGTGCACATCCTTCTCAGACGTGCCGTGATTGCTAAATATCGCGCATTCGAAGTGGGCACTTTGGACCACTGCTTTTCAATTCAGGGATCTAGACAATTCATTCAGGAATACACTTTTTCATAATATATCTCTAAACTTATGATATTTGTTTAAAAAATTACAAGTTAACGTTTCTCCCTAATCATATTCAAAGAATTTTTCACGAAATTAAGGTCGCACTTAGAAATAATATTTAGACTAGAGAGACAGAGTTGGCGAATCTGCAGAATAAGAAGGTTGGAAACCAGGCGTGCACATATTTGATTGGCGTATCGGGTAATTCATTGTGTAAGGTCGCACATGTATCAGTGCTAGCGTTCCTCTCAGATGCTGCGGAACCATACTCGATCTCAATATCTTGTTAAAGATGGGGAGGGAATCCCGCGTCGTCAGCGTCGACGTCGATACAATAATCGCGGAGTTAGGTCACGGCAAATTCCACGTCGTCAGTTTCTTCTTCATCGCAGTCGCGATATTCTTCAATTCGATAACAGGCGCGTTGTTCATCTTCACAGCCCGCGATACGGAATACCGGTGCTACATTCCGGAGTGCGACGCTGCTGAAAGCCTCTTCCGGCCGCCGTGGCTGGGACAGGTGGTTCCTCACCCGGACAAGACTCCGTCAAAGTGCGAACATTACGGTAAAGTCAACGCCTCCGACAGTGAGACGAACTACACGTACGATGCGTGCGCCCTTGAATTGTACCAAAATCACACGACCCAACAATGTGACGAATGGGTCTACGGCTCTGGAGAGACGATCGTTAAAGAATTTAATATTCCATGCCAGGAGTGGAAGAGAACCCTCGTGGGGACAATCAACAGCATCGGCCAGTTCGTCTGCTTATCATTCAGCGGTCTCATTTCTGATACTATCGGAAGGAGAAGTGTGATGATATACGCGACAGTTCTCAGCGGAATAATCGGAGTGGCTCAATCTTACGCTAACGACTATTGGACATTCCTTTTCTTCGAGTTTTTAGTGAACGCCGTCGGTTCCGGCGCTTATAGCGCCAGTTTTGTTTTGGGGATTGAAATTATGATTCCGGAAAAACGAGTGTTCGGAAGTACGATCATGAACTTGGTCTGCGCGGTCGCCACCATCGCCCTGGGAGTGGCGGCGTGGCTCGTCCCCAACTGGAGGCACCTGTTGCGAGTTACCTATCTGCCGTCGGTGATCATGGTTCTATCTTTGTGGGCGTTTCCAGAAAGCATCCGCTGGCTGCTGGTGAAAGGAAAGCGAGCAGAAGCGAGTCACATAATAAAGAAGGCGGCCAAAATGAATAACGTAAAGTTGTCCGAAAAAGTTTCAAAATATTTGGAACACATTTCCGCCGAAAATGTATTACGCGGCGCGGACAAGGCAAATTCGGTCAGCTTACCTAAAGCAAACAAGAAGCTGCCACTGAAATCTGTGTTAAAATCTCGCCCATTAATATTGCGGCTCGTGATCTGCGCTTGCTGCTGGATGACCAACGCGTTTGTTTACTACGGACTATCGTTGAACGCCGTATCGATCATGGGAAGCGAGAACAATCCGTACCTGAACTTCATTCTCGTTTCGTTGGTAGAGTTGCCGGCACAGGGAGTGGTGGTGGTCATGTTGGACACGGCGGGACGCCGCTTGTGCCTGTGCTCTTCTCTCATCGGCAGCGCGCTATCTTGCTTCGCCTTTATCCTAATTCCGTCTGGACAACAGAAAATCAGCCTCATCGCGTACCTGCTAGGGAAATTGTTCATCACCGTTTCTTTCAACGTCGTCTACATTTACACGGCCGAGCTGTTCCCCACGAGCCTGCGGCACTCCATCCTGGCGTGCTGCTCGATGCTGGGCAGGTTCGGCAGCATGCTCGCTCCGCAGACGCCGCTGCTGGAGGTGTACTCGAGGGAGCTGCCCATGATCTTATTCGGAACGACCGCCATTCTGTCCGGCTTGTCGATCTTAACGTTTCCAGAGACCCTCAACATCAAGCTTCCGGATACCATTGAAGAAGCGGAAAATATAGGAACCGCCAAATTAAAGTCGACAGTGTTTTCCGATAAATATAGACACGTTGAAGAAGAAAATTTAAATCAAGTTACTAGTGATAATTTATAAGTTTTAAATTTATTTATTTTTATAAACAAGTATTAACAATCGACTGAATTTCAATAAATAAATATTACGCCGTACCTAATTTACTTTCTGTAATTTATATCGTCGGTGTATAAAAAGATTTGAGGGGTAGAAATTCACCTGTCCTATCGATATCTTTAAAAATATTTTTAATGCTACACGTATTAAAAATAATTAATATTTTTACGCATTTTCTTTAAATTCCCAATTTACGGATTTGAGTATATTATAATAATACTGTGCAAAATTCTACCGTTCCTACATACACAAATACAATAAGCACACAAAAGTTTTGAAAATATCAAGTTCGTAGTACAGGCAAAATCAGACAGCGGATCCCAATAAAATCGCTGGATTGCAAAACATTGAGAAACTAAATGTCGGAAAAAGAAAAATGTATGAAAAAATAAATATAGATATATTATATATATATATATATATATATATATATATTATAAGCACAAAAAAGCCCTCCGAACAATTAAAAATTAAGCAAGATATTATAAATTAAATTAAATTTTAATACATAAAAAATGTGAATTACGTATAAATTAACTAACACAACATCTTAGGCCCGGTTGTTTCAAGTTCGATCAAAGTAAGCGTTCTTTTAAAGCATAGATTTTTACGTTCTCCACCAATCAGACGATCCGTTTTCGTAAAAATCTATGCTTTGATCGACCGCTTACTTTGATCCAACTTGAAACAACCGGCCCTTAGGCCCGGTTGTTTCAAGTTCGATCAAAGTAAGCGTTCGATAAAAGCATAGATTTTTACGAAAACGGATCGTCTGATTGGTGGAGAACGTAAAATTTCAGTTTAAACTCTACGCTTACTTTGATCGAATTTGAAACAACCGGGCCTTAGTCATACGCCATAGACTTGTCGAATTTCATGAAAAATTGTGATAAAGCAAACAAATTACCTATTTTAAAAAATATTGCAGATAAGATAAGAATAAAGACTGCGTAAAATACAACTTATCACATTGTTGACAAATGCACACTATTCAATTGTCATCAAATATTTGTTTTAACCTCTCATTCATTCTTATGTTATCATTGTTTTCACTGTCTGAAATAACCAAAAGGCTAAATAAGTTTTACCTCTTAATTGTCGCTGATTTAACATAAAATAATACGATAATCTAATATCCATTTTAAATATAAACAATTTTGAAAGGCAATGGCCGCAATTTCGCATCTCTCTTTTCAGGTATCGGCCGTTTGATGACGATGGCTACGAGTAGGGTAGACTGGGGATGGTTGAAACAATTTAACTTCGACCGCATGTACTGGATTATCTTGAGTATTTAAACACAATATGTTTATACCACTTAAAGGAATATGTATCTAGCTCAAAATTAAAATTGATTTGGTGGCTATATTGCAATCAGTTAAGCTGGAATACCAACATTAAGAAGATAGGGAAATGTGTTTCAAAACAGTAAGAGGGGTTGATTGAAACACTCGAGTATTTTTGTAAGAATTGAAGTTCCTTATTCAGCCTTAATTATTTCCTTTACTCTAACAGTATTTACTGAGATCGTGAAAAATCGGCACTCGTAACATAAAAAAATCGATAGTTATGGACAAAAATATTTTTGACCTAAACAAACTCAAATATTTTTTAAAGTAAGTGAGTTTTAATGCTCTAACTTATATTAATCTTTAACAAATGGCATAATCGACACAATTGAATTGGGATATTAAGCTTTAACAGAATATAATGAAAGTAAAAAGAAGTATTCAGTCTCATACAAAAGTGCTTGTTTCGATCATAACAATGTCCTTAACTCTCGACTTTTGAACATTTCTCTGTGTTAAATTCAATAATATTTAAATAAATAAGTGTGATAAAACATTAAGTATGTATGTATTTGGTGGTAACATGCGACGCTTCTTGCATCCAGCCAGATTTATTTGACGTACCGACACTACCGATTGGACCATCCCTCAAGAAATAACTTTGGTAATGGACGCATTTGCTTCTACAGTGACTGTTATCATAGTTCCACGCTCGGCCGATGCCACTGAACCTACTTGCCGAGTTCCTCTCCTGGCAACAACCCGATTAGGTTTTTGTACCATCGTAATGCCTGTCTCGTCCACGTTGTAGATATCTTTAGGTTCAAACATGTCACGATCAGGTATAGTAGCCGGCAAACATCTTGAAATTCTGTGGCGTAGTGGGGGGACGTTTGCGCATCTACCTTTCTACCAACGAGACCCAAATTTCGTCTTCTGCGCATTCCTCCACTTAACCAAAGAATTTCATGAAGTTTGCCGGCAATTGTACCTTCGTTAAATTATCATAGAATTCAGCGACATTATATTTATTAAAACTCGTCGCTCGCGCTAAACTTGTGGCTTGGGCACACCTGATTGATAATTCTGGATGGCGGTCTAAAAAACCCCGGAACGATTCTACTCTGGCAATTTTGTTTGTGTCCCATGAAGCTGGCCTTGACAGGTTGTGTCGTACAGCCAAATCATACGACAGTTGCCTTAAGTCTTTAGTGGATAGCCCGAAGTAAATGCCAGCTGACTTATTTTCGACAGCTACATAAAAGACAGAAAACAATACACCACACTACACGAAACCACAAGTACCTATATGAATGTCAGCTATGGTGTCCCACAGAGATCAATCCTAGGACCATTACTCTATATTATATATATAAATGACCTTGTGATGAATCACCTGTTTCTATAGATTTTTTATTTTTATTTTATTATTTTTATTTTGAACTCTAAGATGATTTAAATGCTACGCGGGAAAAATTGAGCTAAACCCACCTGGCGGAGTATTGGAGCTACAAAAATTTGGGAATGATGAAACGCTAGTATTGAGAGGGAGTTAGTAGCGATTGATCGGATATAGGTTACGGGCAGTTACTATTCAATTCTTATAAATCATATTAATCTTGTGGTAAAGCCGCGTTTGGTACAAATGGTTGACGATCGATGCGGTCCGAGCGGTCCACATGTGCTTCCCATAAAAAATACTGAACACGGTTTTCGTAGATTTGGGTCGCGGTTATTGCGTTTTGAGCCGTTAAAAAACCGATTAACGTCTACTCTAAGGTGACGATGATATTGACAGTTCCACGAGGTTTCTGAATTATGGGCTTTTTTGCTGGATTTTTGAGACCGTTTAAATGTCATTAATCGTGGTCTCGAGTGGATTCCCGGGCAAGAGAGATGGGAGATTTAAGCAAAAGTAAGGAAGGCGGGTCCTAATTGGGGGATCGCGAGAGGAAAACGCCCCATAAATAATTTATAGGAATTGGCCGTGAAGCACGGATTAAACGTATACGATGTACCAGAGGGGTGACCTTAACTGAGCGGATAATGATTTATTTTCGTTTCGCGGGAGTCGGATAACGTAGGCAGATAGGAAAGTTAACTATAAATCCATTATATTTGTCTGTAGACTAACGCTCTGTCGAGAAGCGAATAATGATTCATTTTCGTTTCGCGGGAGTCGGATAACGTGGGCGGATAGGAAAGTTAACTATAATACCATTATATTTATCTGTAGACTAACGCTCTGTCGAGAAGCGAATAATGATTCATTTTCGTTTCGCGGGAGTCGGATAACGTGGGCGGATAGGAAAGTTAACTATAATTCTATTATATTTATCTGTAGACTAACGCTCTTCAGGCTTTTACAACAGATAGGTAATTGCGCAATGACGGTATATACAGTTAGGAAAGAGATAACGATAACGTGTAAGCATATTAATGGCACGACAAGAAAATAATATACTCAAATATAGATACAATATATTAACTATGTAATCACTACAAACCTGTCCGACATTAGCGTAGTCTCATCAGAACGGATAACGTGTATACGATTGGCTATTCTAGCTCAGATTTCGCCGGGTTTGGTAGTAATAACCCACAAAACATAATTGAACAAGTGTATCCAGATAAGAATATTGTAAATAAAATAATATGAATTTGCGGCCCATATACACATGAAATAAAAGGATAAAGCGTATGGGGATCTTATAGATGGATGGATAAATGAAACAAATATATATAGGAGTAAATGCAAGTAAAAAGCAAGCATATGAGTACCAAAAACATAGGAGAACATAGTGTGATAGAAATTCAAAGACGGGAGGAACAATAATGTGAAGTGGAACGGATATAGCAAGAGCATGTAATAATGATAAACGTACAAATACAGACAACTACTTGAGACCGATTCGACAGATACTAGCAATCTTTCAACACACCTCTAAGAACATGGTGAGTGGTATATAGTTATCAGCGGAGGCGTCCAGTACCTTGGCAATAAATAAGCACTGAATTAATCCGACGCCTTGCCTGCGGCACTGGAGGTTTATTTACTTATTTATTTTATTTATTTTCATTTATTGGGTTTCTTACAGCCATATAATTAATCAATCTTTGAAGAAAAGACAATAATTGATGTACAGAGTTTTGGGCCAATTACGCGAAAACACATACATACAATCGATAAAAGAATAAGAAAAACATGTCCAATAGTGGGTTTGTGTGAGTGTGTATTTGTGTGTTTATTTATTTATTTTGTTTTGGGAAAAATTAAAAGCAAAACGATCTTAAAAATTTTCCACTGAATTTAAAAATTTACTTTAACTTACATTAATAGTTTATTGTGTTATAGCGAATAGTACTCTTCCAGTATTATATTGTTCGAGAATATTCACTGTCTATGTAACATAGTTATTTTGTGGATCAATCTTACTGCCAATAAAAATAATAATAAATGGTTACAAATTATGTTTAAATTCCGCAACGGAGGGACCTAATACGTCCCTGTGCGCGGGGAGCCGCGGGCATAAGACAGGATTCATTGGGTGATCCACGAGAAAAGATCGCCCAAAATTAATTTAAAATTAGGTATAGTACCTTTGAACGATTGTTATATCTAGGTATGCAGTGTGTACATGGTGAGTGTAGGGAAATTGATACAATGATATAGCAGCCAAGGATCGTTAAATTTCCGATAAAGACGAGTGAAAATACGAGGGAACGGGACGTGATAATGGTAGATAATGAAGAAACATCAACTATGATTAGGGGAGTACCCGATAGATTGTGGTTACGGTTGATCAAACGACAATATGGACTGAACTTAGAAATTAAATATTAAAAATTAATTATCGCGCTTGTGAAGCGAATTTAAATCGTCCGAAGCCACCGAGTCCGCCCCAAAACAGAGACAGGGACCACAACAGAAGGTGGAGTTAAACTGACAGGTCCAAGAGGGAATGTGTTTTTTCTTTGCCAAACTGAATCTAAGGGACGAAGATTTGGGTATCAAGGAAAGTAGGATATTGAAAATCCTGGAAACACACGACTTAGGACCTTTGGCTGCTGGGAGAGGTATTAGAGGTAACGCGGAGTCAGAATTCAGGCAGTTGGTGTGGAGATCTACGGGGGTGCGAAATCCGCGTCGGTTGTTTTTTTGAGTGATAATTACCGTGAGTGATAATTACCGTCGACTTAGAGTGTCCCAGTGTTTGAAAATTATAGTTTAACTTCAAGTGAAAGTGGTGCACGGGTAATTATACTCTTCGACATTGTTGATTGCTCACGATAAAAGAAAAGGGGGGTACGGGTTTGATTTTATTTTATAAAGGGTAATTAATTTGGCATATTAGAACTTCAGAAATTACTGCGCTTTATTAAGTTGATTAGTCCGACATATATAGAACTGATATTTGCAAATCTCCGGAAACTAGCTGTGCGCTATAAAGATACCTATTTTATGCTAAACACGCGGGAAATTGTTAATAAGTCTTATAAAAATACCTATCTTATGCTAAATACGCGAGGTCCTGTTAAAAGGGTTTTAACTCAGAGTACGGGTTTGATTTTATTTTATAAAGGAAATTAATTTGGCATATCAGAACTTCGGGAATCACTACGTTCTATAAAGTTAATTATTTTTATCGTCTTACTAGGTTCACAGAATAATACTCGCAGAATTTCAGGAACCGCTAGGGTTCAAATTTAGTTAATTTTCGTTTTACTAAGTATACAGGAATAGTATTGGCGGATCTCCGGAAACTAGCTGTGCGTTATAAAGATACCTATTTTATGCTAAACACGCGGGAAATTGTTAAAAGATAAAAGGGTTGTTACTAACAGATTCGATTTTAAATAAGTCTTATAAAATTACCTATCTTTTGCTAAATACGCGAGGTCACATTTTAATTTTTACATTTGTAAGGCATATAATATTTCGTTATATGAAATGTTTCGATTAGACCGGATTTATTTTAGTTATTGAAAGAATATTTAGTTTATTTTAATAATTTTTCTTGTTTATGTTTAATAGTAAGAGTCCGTTAAAATTATAGCGAATAAATTCTGGGATTAAAAATACGTCTAGTGAAAAATATATAGCTGATCTCGCGGGGTATCAGGTTCAGCCCATAATAATCTAGATTTTCATTTCGTTTAAAATTATATAGAGTAATTCCGTGAGAATCGGGGTTTATTTACAATTTCACAGGTGTACAAATTCCATTATTCTAGAAAATTATATAAAATAATCTCGTGAGAATCGGGACTTATTTACAATTTTACAGATGTATGAAATTTCATTATTCTAAAAAATTATATAAAATAATCTCGTGGGGGTCGGGGTTTATTTACGGTTTTACAGAAGTACAAGTTTCACTATTTTATAAAGTATATAAAATTGCTTCCGTTCGGCCCGGGTTATCTTATATTATATAGGAAAACATAGGTCCCGCGCTATTAAAACATATAAAAACGTTTCATGTGGCCGGGATTATTACGCGCGTTGGGGAAAGTCTATAAGGTAAAAATATGTTTAATTTGATTCGGGTTATTTTATATTTTATGAAAGATATTTGCCTCGCGGACTTAAACTATGAAAAAATGTTTCAATTAGTTCTGGTTATACTTTAGGAGTGATGTAAACTTCGCGGTTGTATAATTTGGGTTACTTTGTATTGTACGAAAACGTAAATCTCGCGTATAAAAACGCGTATAAAAAAAAAACGTATATCATGTATTCAAACATATAAAAACTTCTAGTACATTGTTTCGATAGACCGGGGTTGTATTATACTTATAAAGATGTTGTAGGGCCTCGTTATATTGAAAATATATAAAAACCGCCTGGGGCCGGGTCTTCTTATTTATAAACTATATAAGATTTCGTTACATTTAGTTATATAAAATGCTATCGTTCGGGAATTCGCGTTTCATTTTAAGCATATTTAAATAAAGGGTCCCGTTTGTAAACAATGTTAGTGTTTCGTTTAGAATTCGCGCCTTCATTTAATAAATATGAAACATGTAGTGTTCAATTAGAACTATTTGAAAATGTTTCGTTTAGAAATTCGCGTCTTGTATTATAAATGTGAAAATTATAGTATTCGTTTTGAGCTAAAACGTGTGAACATAGAAACACTACAGTTTTGACCGCTATTTTGTTTACTATGCCTAGGACATTTGTGATGAATTTAACCTGCCAACATATTACAAGAAATAAGAAATAAAATAATAATTATATCGAATATCTCCAAAAGAACTATTAATTATTAAGATTAATTTATTACTTGTGTTGTGAGAGTCACGACTGCGCCACTGACGACAAGGACGTCGATTCAAAAAAATAATAATATTATTCGAATTGGAGAAAAGTTTCACTACACCCATGGTAGATAGACGCGTAAATAGGTGTTGGCTCGTGATAGGCCTGATTTGAAAACATGATAGAAATTAACCAATGAGATCTTTGGTGGAGGGGGAAGCTTCGAGAAGGAATTTCCGATGAAAAAAGTTTATAAGTAGGTGTTGAAGCGTTAACTCGAGGGTTTTTTGAAGGGATTTCAACCGATAGGCCACGCTGGTTTCGTTTGTTTCGCGCGTTTTTACGGTATCTGAGATATAATTTCCAAAGCAATTTGTTTCGGTATTTGACAATCAGTTACGAAAGCATCCAAATTCATCGCTGTTATGGTGTCAAAATGTCAGTATTAAAATATAGGAGTATTACAAATGCCTGCGTTTTGCCGCATTTTCGAAAGATAAACAAAATTTTAGCTGTTATGACGCCATCATACAAGCGTCAATATAGATCGAAATAATTAACGTCTGGTTTATAGTCGAAATTTAGGGATGCGTTACTTAGTCTTGTGCTTCGATTGTTTTAAAATCATTTTTGAATTTAAATCGGGATCTCATTATTGGAATAAAGACAGTTAGGATTCTTTTAAATGTATTTATAACAATCGAGAGAATGAAGAAGAGATATGTGCCAAATGGGAAGTTGGAGGAACAAGATTCACACTTATGCAGAGTCTGGAGGAAGGGCCTTCTGAGCTATGGATTCAAGCCACTACAAGATTTCAGGATGAGTACCTTTTAGTCTATATAATAGTATTGTTAAACTGTTTCTAAATGTTCTAAAAATTTTTCTAAAGCAAGTTTATCTACAGTTAATATCGAAGTAGGCAGTATTTTCTTAGGAAAGATACATATTTAATTTCATTAAGCATAATTCAAATCATTTGAAAGAGGATTTAAAATATAGTCGGATTTGGTTGTTTTGAGATTGCGTCGTTCAACCCCTGAGAGATAGAATAAACCATATATATTGATTTCGAGTAACAAAATTATGACGATATTTTAGATTCATTATAAATAATGCAGTTAGTATTGATATAACATGACTCGTCTTGCGATGGCATCGTTCAGTTTTGGTGGTAGCAAGCATGGAGTATAAAGACCATGATATACGTCCGACAATGGGTTTATAAGTAAGGCTTTATTCCTAAAAGGGACCACTGCCCGAAATAACTCATTAGGTATGACGTTTGGTCCGAAGTCTGTGTTGTTGACCCCCGGAATTAGTTCGGCGTGAGTTCTGATGGATCATGGAGTGGAAAAAGACAAGAACCAATCCATTTTAATCCCATTAGACGTAATTCAAATCATTTGAACGCAAGAGAGGGGGCGAATGAAGTGGGTTGATTGTTTTGGGTTTGCCCCGCTTCTTGCCAAGGAGACGTTCAATCATGAGGACAAAAAATCCATAATTACGTGCATATTCTCTATATATAATAAACTAGTTCTAACTAGGGAATTTCAAGAAGTACAGATGGGTCATTCCTCAATGGGTCGAAATTACGCCTGTACTTGATTGAAGGAAGAATCTTCTAGGTGAGAGCGCTGTGATTGCGAAATAATTCATTCTGACTTATATGAACGGGAAGGGAGAGAAAGAGTGCGTGAAGGCAGATAGAATAATCCATATATATTGATTTCGAGTAACAAAATTATGATGATATTTTAGATTCATTATAAATAATGCAGTTAGGATTGAAATAACATGACTCGTCTTGCGATGGCATCGTTCAGTTTTGGTGGTAGCAAGCATGGAGTATAAAGACCATGATATACGTCCGACAATGGGTTTATAAGTAAGGCTTTATTCCTAAAAGGGACCACTGCCCGAATTAACTCATTAGGTATGACGTTTGGTCCGAAGTCTGTGTTGTTGACCCCCGGAATTAGTTCGGCGTGATTTCTGATGGATCATGGAGTGGAAAAAGACAAGAACCAATCCATTTTAATCCCATTAGACGTAATTCAAATCATTTGAACGCAAGAGAGGGAGCGAATGAAGTGGGTTGATTGTTTTGGGTTTGCCCCGCTTCTTGCCAAGGAGACGTTCAATCATGAGGACAAAAAATCCATAATTACGTGCATATTCTCTATATATAAAGAACTAGTTCTAACTAGGGAATTTCAAGAAGTACAGATGGGTCATTCCTCAATGGGTCGAAATTACGCCTGTACTTGATTGAAGGAAGAAACTTCTAGATGAGAGCGCTGTGATTTCGAAATAATTGATTCTGACTTATATGAACGGGAGGGAGAGAAAGTGAATCGGGTTATTAATTATGCGAGACCGATTCAGGATACACCCCTGAATATTGCGATTTCGTTCGGACGTTAAATTTTGCTTCAACGATATTTGAAATAAAGTATTCCCGTTATCTACACGATTTATTTTGCTCAGATAACTCGTTAATTATTGTATAAATATAGTCACATGGTCATAGGAAGTTGGTGAGGTAGATTTATTCACTACGCTTTGGATATCTATGAATGTATTGACACATGGTTAATATGTTCTGTTCACGTGGAATGTTCCATTGGTTAAACATACTTGTCTTCATTCTACGAGGAGGAATTCACATTTTCAATTACCAAGAAATTATCTTTATACTCCACAGAGGATAAATTGCAATAATCAGCTTTAAACTAATAACCAACATTCTTTTAGACGCAAGGACCCCTAAAAAGAATTAGGTGCCACTATTAATATCTTCCAACTTAATCTTTAGACGCAAGTGATCCCTAAAGTTTTGGTATACCTTGGATTTACATTTTCTTCGGAATGCTGACGATTTGTCGAGGCAATGGAACATACTACGTGACTATATCAAGATTTAGCTTCGGATTGTTTATCAAGGTAAAGGAAACGCCAGAGAAAATGTATAGAAGGAAGTTTTTCATGGCCATTAAAGGGGCGGGCCGATGGGGCCCCTTTAGCGCGGAAACCGAGGATATGTCATTACCCACGGACATCAATCCTCCTTTCCATAGATTCATTTTTAAACTTGTTAAATAAATTCCTAACGAGAAAAGTGAAGTACTGTTAGCGACAGACACCACATACTCGGAAGTAGACCTATTTTCAAATTATTAGACTCTCGGTTTGCAGATAAATACAGTTTCTACCAAGATAACCAATCCAGAGGCGAATCACTGAAACAATCTGATTATGTGTTTTTCTCCAAACTATAAATTGTATATAGAAGCAGCCAACAAAAGTAAGCAAATTTAAAAACAAAATGATATGTAAATGTGCTTTTTCTTTCAGATATTTTACGTTTCTGTTATGGTTAGTTATTCCAGTAAATGGAAACTATAAACAATAAATTTTATACGTATTGTAGTCAAGTCCGAGTTAAAATTATAAGTATATTATTATCTTTGTATGTGTAAATATAGAATTTCCAACACGTTTTCTGAAATATTAGGGTTGCCACGTGCGTCACAATAGAGGGGGAGTTATAGACTAAAGACGATATCACGAGCCAATAACTTCGACGTTTCTATAGTAAATGAGTGAGAGTATAGTGATTTATTTATTTATAAATTAGGAAAAAAACGACATCATGAGCCATTTAAGAGATAATCTAGTATAGAGACATATTCTGGTAAACTAGGATAAAAGCCATTAGGTAGTATTTGCATTTAGAATGAAACTTGCGATAACTTAATAGGATTTTGATATTAATTGAACATCGATAAGAAACATTACGACCGCATCGCGTTCTTACAAAATAATCCTTTCAGTTCATTCAAAACGGATAATTCTAACCTTTTATCTACGTAGAGATACTTATAGGTTATTATCTATTTTATAATGCGTATTTTGGAACAGTACGATCGAGATCAGAAAGATTATTTTAGTTTACGTATCGGAGTTAGAATTTATATTAGATGGTTTATTAATTTTGGTTAGATTCAAAAAAAATTTAGTTGGTAGCTTCGGTTCGGTGAGCCAAGGCTCAACCACTTTATACACGGTTAGGTCAGGTTTACCACACATTCTTGCGGTGTATTAGACTTGATGGTAAAATTTAAACTCTTACTCTGTTTAAAATATACGTAGTGTCTCCGCCTAGATTGGCTTCACGATATACTTTATGAAATTTGTAAGTTCCGCTGTCCTAAAATTATATAAAATTACCTTCGTTTAGATCGGGTTATATCATATTCCTCGTGGAACGCGTAAACCTCGTTGTCCTGAAACTAAATAAGGATGTTTCATCTAGACCGGGTTCATTTTACATTTTAGGAAGAATATAAATCCCGCGTCTTTCACTACATAAAATGGTTTCGGTAAGATTGGGGTTGTTTATACTTGTAAAAATTACAGAATCCCGTTATTGTTAAACTATTTTAAAATGATTTAAACTATATTAAAATTTGCCGGAGAGCAGATATCAAATATTCGAGATGATAATAAATTTATATTAAGAATAATATTAAGAATAAAACTAAATCGGCGGACCCTAAAAGTAATGTGTATTGACCTTATCAAGATGTAGACTAGTGGGGTTTTATTATAGAAACAATTGACTGTTCTGTGGCGCCTACTTGTCCGCGGCATCCTCGATAAATGATAAAAACAAGTGGACAAGTGGTCGCTTCGCGGGTTTGTTAAAACTTATAAATGCATGGAATCCTAGATTCAAAGCTTAATCCCGGTATTTCGGATAAATATAAGAATAGGTAACATCGGAAAATAACGGGTAACGGTTTTATGGAAAATATCGGTGCGTATGATCATTAGAGTATGATCATTAGGATTAGAGTTTAGTTTCGGTGACCCGGGAAGTACGGATACGTAAGACGGAAATAAGGACTATGTTGCAGTATTATTAAGATATATAAATACTTACAATTGTCGAGCTAGAGTCTAATTCCGGTATCTCGAGGAATATAAATTTAAAGAAAAGAAAATAATGTCTAGTTTCGGTTTGATTAAAGTATATACACCGTATAGTTGTAGAGGCTGGATACTAAGCCCCAGCTACGGAAACTTATAAACGCGTAATGGCAGGATCAAAGGTTAGGTCGCGATCTATAGTTAATTAGGGGCCTGTGAATCGTATGCGCGTGCAAGGCAAGTGTCCGCAATCCTTAGGTATAAAGTGAGGTACATGAAGTGAAACTACGATGCACTGGATGGATAAAATCGGCGGCAGATGGGTAAGTCTTGTCATCCTCTTTCCGTTTTGAGATTATAACGATATATAAAGGTGGCGCACGATTAAGAAGAATGGTCTCGGGTTCGACACCCCAGACAGAGACGGAAGAAGCGCCGACAGTGAAAGCTAACCCCTGTACCGTAAACTTTAAATATATTTCTATCCACAGGTGTTTGCATATTGAATCCGTACTGACCATAATAGGGGCGAATTAATTTGCCAAATTAACCCTTCTCTGCATGTGTGTGAACTTCCAGGGATCGGGCGGCTCGTGTGCTCGACGCCGAACTTATTTACTTACTTCTATTTTTTTATTTAATTGATTGAGTGATTAAATAATTAATTAATTAATTAGGTATTTATTTGTCTATTCATATATATATATTTATTTATTTGTGTATTTATTTATTTTTCATTCAGTCATTCATTAATTAATTTATTCATCTATTTATAAATTATTTATTTATCTATTTATTTATTTAATTGATTGATTGATTGATTAGTTAGTTAATTATATATTTATTTATTCATTTATTTGTTTGATTGACTGATTTATTAATTAATTAATAATATATTTATTTATTTATTTATTTATTCATTTGTTTAATTACTTATTAATTTATTAATTGATTAATTAATTTATTTATTTATTTATTTATTTATTTATTTATCAATTTATTTATTTATATATTTATTTATTTACGTACTCATACGTCTGTGCATCGTCGGGGGGGGGGGGGGATAGTCAGATCAGCATCGCCACCATCATCACCGAATGCCGTGTCCCAACTATATACCACGCGCCAAATTACATCACCGTCACTGAACGCCGCGTTCCGATTACACACTACTCGCTATGTTACGTCGTCGCCACCGATCGCCGCGTTCCAGTTATATATAGTCAGGAGACGTTTCAATAGTATCATCATCATCATCTTCATTAGCGGTGTTCCAGTCATATATAGTCAGGAGGCGTTTCGGTAGTATCATCATCACCATTAGCGGTGGTTCAGCTATATACCGTCAGGAGGCGTTTCGATAGCATCATCAACATCATCATCATTAGCAGTGTCCCAGTTGTATATCGTCAGGAGACGTTTCAATAGTATCATCATCATCATCATCATCACTAGCGGTGGTTCAGCTATATATCGTCAGGAAGCGTTTCGATAGTATCACCATCATCATCATCATTAGCAGTGTCCCAGTTATATATAGTCAGGAGGCGTTTCGATAGCATCATCATCATCATCATCATTAGCGGTGTCCCAGTTATATATAGTCAGGAAGCGGTTCGATAGTATCATCATCATCTTCATCATTAGCGGTGTTTCGGCTATATGTAGTCAAGAGACGTTTCGATAGTATCATCAACATCATCATCATTACCAGTGTCCCAGTTATATATTGTCAGGAGACGTTTCAATAGCATCATCATCATCACCATCATTAACAGTGTCCCAGTTGTATATAGTCAGGAGGCGTTTCGATAGTATCATCATCAACATCATCATTAGCGGTGTCCCAGTTATATATCGTCAGGAGACGTTTCGATAGTATCATCAACATCATCATCATAGCAGTGTCCCAGTTATATATCGTCAGGAGACGTTTCAATAGCATCATCATCATCACCATCATTAGCAGTGTCCCAGTTGTATATAGTCAGGAGGCGTTTCGATAGTATCATCATCAACATCATCATCATTAGCGGTGTTTCAGCTATATATCGTCAGGAGTCGTTACGATAGTATCATCATCATCATAAGCGGTGTTTCGGCTATATATAGTCAGGAGACGTTACGATAGTATCATCATCATCATCATCATCATTAGCGGTGTTTCAGCTATATATCGTCAGGAGTCGTTACGATAGTATCATCATCATCATTAGCGGTGTTTCGGCTATATATAGTCAGGAGACGTTACGATAGTATCATCATCATCATCATCATCACTAGCGGTGGTTCAGCTATATATCGTCAGGAGGCGTTTCGATAGTATCATCAACATCATCATCATTAGCAGTGTCCCAGTTATATATCGTCAGGAGACGTTTCAATAGTATCATCATCATCATCATCATTAGCGGTGTCCCAGTCATATATAGTCAGGAGGCGTTCCGATAGTATCATCATCATCATTAGCGGTGTCTCAGATATATATCGTCAGGAAACGTTACGATAGTATCATCATCATCATCGTCATCACTAGCGGTGGTTCAGCTAAATATCATCAGGTGACGTTTCGATAGTGACAACATCATCTTCATCAGTGATGGCAGGGTTCCAGTTACACATCAGTCGGAGATAATTAGGCAGATCCCATCATCATCGATGGCAGGATTCTAGCTGTACACCATTTGGAGAAAATACACCGACATCCCTGGCCAGGGGCTAGGCATATCCCTACTGTCCAGATCCACCTTTCCATCTACTAATACGAGGGGTCATGGCCTCGTGAAACCACATGGCAACCAACCATTACAAGTATTTATTTATGTATTGTATATGTAAGTATATGTATGTATATTATATTTTATTAGTATGTATCTATTCGTACGTAGTGTATGAGGGGGCTCTTCACGGGTGGCACAACACCCGTGCGGATGTCTTCCCTCGTCTGGAATGGATTGAACGTATTGATGCATACCAGATTATAATAAGTACTACCTGGGAGGGTGATTGCAGTCACTGTAGTGTCGCGAATGGCCAATGGGCTGTAGTTGCTCACAGGCGAGGGTTGGGGAGCCTAGGAAACTCCCCCTCCCCACTCGCATATTTTTGACTTGACAGGTGGCCCGGGACCATCTTTACAGTAGCTTCAGTATATATACCGTAGTTTAACTTAGTTTAACCTGGAGGAGTTGGAATTCGGGGGGCAAACTGGCTCTGAGCCCGGACGCCAGACACTGACGCGAGGGATGGTGCGGTACTTTGCACAGAAGAGGCCCAACATGAAAAGGCGCATCCAGGCTCAGGTCAACGTATCCGGAACTCGTGTCGGGAGAAGGAAGATGGGATCAGTCACCGATGAGCCTTTGGGTACGGAGGGGCCGAATTTAAAGCAAACACATTTTTCGCGTACACATACATTTATACATACCTCCCACACCCCCTTTATCCATTAGAACCCACCGTACCACTAGAATGAGACATAGGGCCAGATACAGGTGACGGAACTTAGGCCGGCTAGTAAATAAACGTAACATTGTAATTGATGTAAAAATAATGCAGAGTAAATATAAAATATCGTAAGGAATGAGCACAGTGAGACAACGGCGGGAGATAAAATTATTAATCAGCGAGGGCGTCGAAGACGGGATCATCCATAGGGGCGGCTACGAAGGACTCGAGGGCTTTCAGGGGATCTATGTACTCTATATGTGCATGCGCATGCGATAACGGCACGTTACTAACCTTTCCAGTGGATGGCGGTCGATCCCATACAGGTAAGACAATGGGGGATCGAGCGGAGAGAGCGTGGGAGCGGAGGATCGCGCACTCTGGAAGCGCAGCTACACCAGATGCAGTGGTTTCAGTCCGTAGGAATGATAGGTAAATAATATAGGGCCACGGAACATAGTATGTTTAGCAATTGCACCGTAGGGCTTAATTGACGTGCTAGGTAGTTTTGTTTGCGTTTTCCATGAACATTCACGAACTTCATACCCCAGTATTTAATTTTAGTAAAGCTTGCGTTAGGGTTACCACTAAACCAATTCATCCCCTATAGTTCGAAACAAAAAATTACACAACGTGAACTGGGGAGGTCTTGAATAAAGCGAGGGTGTTTGGAAATACTACGTTAAAAACCGTAGAGCCTTCACCCGACGTAGATAGATAGCTTGTTTGCCTCTAACAAGGCGTAAACTCAGTTAGGAGTAGGATCGAGCTGGAAGGCGAAGAAGAGGATCCATCACAAGCTTGTTCAGATCAGAATGAACAGAAAATTTTTCATTTTGAGACTTATATTAAAGGTCTCAAAGATAAATGATACATGTTTATAAGCAATAAATATTTAAATAAATTCTTCCTCTTTTTATGCCCGATCCATTCAGCGGACGTTGGCTGTGAGAACTTTATTTCCCGCAGGCCAGAATAGTTCTATCGTAGACTGACCAAACCACTGTTTCAGGTTTTTCAGCCATGATGTTCTCCTTCTTCCGGCAATCTTTCCCTACATTATGAGATGCAAGTTCTCGTACTTCTCTGGATGTCTCGTCACATGTCCGAGACATTGAAGCTTTCGGACTTTTATTGTTTTAATTACTTATTTTTCTTTATTCGTCCGAACCGTGATATTTTCTTTGATAACTCTGTTCATTCGGTTTATTTTGAGTATTCTTTTATAGATCCACATCTTAAATGCTGAGCCTTGAATTTTTCAATAAGCGTCTATGCTTCCATTATATAAAATAATATCGAAAACACGTAATATCTGGAAATTCGCATTTAAATGACAATAGTACTGAAACTGTTATCACGGTCATGGCTTTGAATCACTGATATGAAATATTAAATCTACTCGTACCAGTAAGAAAAGCCATTAATCTCTTCAATACGATCTACTATAAAAACGAATAAAGAGAATTTCTAAGAAATAAACAATATAAGAAAACAACATAAGAAAAGATTATTTTATCTTGTATTTGAGACCGATTACTGCGATAAAATCTCAATGATAAGCGATGTTTTTTTTTTAATTAATTGAAATATTAAGCAGAATACGATAAGTAATTTCTGTGATTCCCCTTGATATCATTAATAAAAAGATAACGCGTTGTCATTTGCTTTTCCACTATATTATCTTAGATTCAATTAGATTTTAATATATGAAGTGAGCACTAATGGCTTCCGACATATTTTTATTTTTCTTGATTCTGTCAATAATTTTCAATACAATAATGATTCAAAGTTCAATCAATGATTTTGGGGATGGCATTCGTTCTTAATTCTGGATACGCTTTTTTCTTGAGCGACCCATAAGCTTGTGTAATATATCCATGAATTTTTATTAAAATAAAAAGGTCTTACCTTAAATAAGTTTAGAAGATTCTCAATACTAACATTTCACACAAGTGTTCAGAGAATAAATACGATTATTTATTTACTCATTAGGAAAACCAAGAACACCAAATATTTTCTAGATTTATTTTTATATATTTTATTTTATTTTTAATTTGTGGATGTACGCGGCGATAAAGCCTTTAAAGGAACAGATTAAAAATAAAAATTGCATTCGCATAGAAAGGTTAATGTAGGTTAACAGAATATTATGTAAAAGATACGAAAAAAGTATATAATACATAGAAAAATATAATATGTGTGAAGGTACACAAGAGTTTTGGAAATACTAGTACAGGTAATTCCAATAATTACTTCATTGAAGATCATTGACAAACTTCATAAAGGAAAAAGAAACTACATGTATAAAAAAGAAAAATGTAAGCCCAAAAAATTTCATCTGAACAATTAAAATTTATGTTAAAAATTTAATTTAAAAATCCAAGTTATATTTTAGGGAACAAAATTCAAGTTGATTTTTATAATAATAATATGGTTTTACAGATGTGTGTTTCAAAAATAATTAAGAAAAAGCGGTCCCTACGTATACTGTCGAATCTGCAAAAATTCGATTTTCGTGGTTTTTCATTAATGTATGCTTTGTTGGAAGCGAAAATTCAATTTTTTAACATTGTCCGAAAGTAAATTGAAAAATTTAAGATAGTCAAATGAAAAAAGAATTTTTGCAGACTCGACAGTATACGTCGTTACAATCGTTTTATTGTAAAATAAGTAGGTGACGTTAGCGCTAATTTAATGTATAAATAAGTCATTGTGTTTGTATGCCTGCCATGTATTTGTACGCTTCCTTACGTTTTCCTAAAATTCCAATCGGGTATTTGCTTTACGATTCCTCCTTCTCTACGATTCCTCACACTCTTTTATTCTACGTGTCGATTTCATTAAGTGACCCATTTGTATGTTTCTTCTTTTTCCATGCGTAACGTAAAAATAACCAGTTTTCAAAAAATTTCAAAAAATTTCAAAATATTTTACGGCAAACATGATGATGACTCATTCCATAATATCGAGATCAATTAAGTGAACAATTAATAAATTCGGTACTCAGAACTGATTTCAGTGAGTTTCAAAATCGTTTTTGAAACTAATTAACAAAGATAAGTTTACTTTAATCGAACATTATGCATCGTTATCGAAGTTATGCATTAAAAATTACTTATTTTCAAGATTTATTTATATAAATAGCCGCTTCTACGACATTAGTTACTTGTAATTTTTCTTGCTAACTTGAAGAAACATAGTTGACGAAATGGCATCCAAGTTGGTAAGTCTTCGTCTATTCTCCAGATCGTCACCAAGGATATTAATTTCCCCGCTACGGGCGTGTCCAACAATGCCAAAATTAACTACATCAAAGCTGCTGACCAGTACACCAATGGAAACGGAGGATACGTCAGCCTTCTCAGCGGAGGAATTAACCAATATCAAGTTACTCTACACTTCAAATCCCAGAGAGGACACGGATTCAATTTCATCCTGGAAATTTGGGGACAATAATCGTCAAATTGACTTACCTACCATTTCCGTCTCCACAAAGAAGATATTATATAATAAAGTGTTGCGTTTTATACCAGACTTGTGTAACATTAGTGATTTTCAAAGAAAATAAATTTAATATCTGTACGTTATTTTCAATCATATTTACATATCAATGTTTTGTAAATATAACAAAAAATGACGGATCCAATTAAAAAATGATTTTTTCTAAATAAAGTTTTTTATATAAATTATTACTAGGTTCTATTTACATCAAAAAACAATACAAAAAATATTACATTATTTAGATACATACATCTTCTAACCTCTCAAGACGATTGAATAAGAACCAAGTTTGTTAATTACAAATACCTTTTTTGGCATTTTTACATACATTTCTGATTTATTTTTTCCAATGCTGTCTTTATACTTTGATTACCATTACATGTGCGAATCTTAACTATTTTAAATCTATTTATTTATTTATTAAGGAATCTTAACATTTTCAATCATTATAATGTTAGAGCACAGTGATTATTGCATAAACCAATTCACAGATGTTTAAGGGCGGCGCCACATTACGCAAATTTTCCGCCGCGTTTCTTCAGTCGCGGAACACCGCTACGTATCTTTCCATACAATATGCGCTTATCAAACACACTACGTGGACAATGCCTGGTTTCGACAAAGCTTGGTGGCCGATGATCTTGACCAAGCTAAAGTTACGACAGTACCCAGGTACTTATTCGACATTATCGACAGTTATCTCGGGAACAGCTCGGTGACCGTTCGATCACCAGACAGCGGATGTGGGCTGTCTGCAGGGCTCTGTCTTAGGGCCAACCCTTTGGAACATTTTATTTGATGACTTACTTCTGCTTCCCTTACCGAAGGGCTGTGAATCAGTTGCCTATTCGGATGATACGCTATAGTTGGTATCTGGTGAGAGTCACCGAGAGCTAGAAAGGAATGAAAATAATTCGATTGTAATGTTAATGGAATGGAATGTTAAGAAAAAGTTGAGTCTCGCTCCTCACAAGACCATGACCTTGATGCTGAAGGGAAACCTGTGCAGAGCAAGGAACCCGACGATTAAGATAGGTGATTTCAGTATGAAATTTGAAAGGTGTGTAAAATATTTAGGAGTGTTAATAGATACTTCGGGTTCCTTGTTGACCCACGTCAGGGCAATGTCGGAACGTGCGGCGGAATTTTTTTATGGCACTGAGGCGAATGTCCAGCGCAGAGTGGGGCATCAGATCTCCGGCTATGCGACTAATATACAGCGCAACGTATGTGACGCAAGTCACCCACGCCTCGAAGGTTTGGGCGCATAGGTTGAAGACGCTAACTGTCTCCTCTGCCTTAAACCGGGGGCAGAGTCCCTCTGCTGGCGCTGACAGGGGTGTACCGGACCGTGTCCGGCGCGGCCCTGCCCGTACTGGCGGGGGTGCTCCCTGCCGACCTCTTGCTTAGGGAGGCAAGTGCCCGTCGCAGGTTGAGGAAGGGCCTGGAGATGTTTCATTTATAGGTAGAGGAGATGTATCTTCTGCACGATAATTATTTAAAATATTTTCAAAGTTAAGTAAATAGTTTTAAAATATTCAGTTTGATAAAAAAGTACTGCACTAATAATAATATCTTTATTTTGTTAGATAAAGGCTAAGATTTAAATAAATTACTTGAATTGTACTTTAAACCACATAATTTTCATTTATATTCTTATTTTCTTGTCACCTATAGTTATGTTGTTCAATACCGGGACTGGTCCCGGGATCTCATGATTGGTCTTCCTTAATCCCGCAATCCCGGGATCGGAAAAATGCTCCGGAATTATCCGGGGAAAACCTCTATTAATGACCCATTAGTATTTTCCACCTTCACACGTAATGGAAATATACTCAGTTTTCAAAAATATTCATAATATTTTATGACAAATATGAGGATGACTCAATACATAATATCGTGATTAATTGAGTAAATTATTAATAAATTAATCAGAAGAGCCTCAATTGTTTTCACTGAACAAATCATTTTTGATAAGTAAAACTAAAAGATAATGTTACTTTAATCTTAAACTTTTATCTTAAGCTTTTTACGGATGATAAACAACTTATCTTCAAGAATTATTATATATAAATAGCCGCTTTTACTTACGACGGTTAGTTGCGATTTTTCTTACCAGCGTGAAGAAACACAGTTAACAAAATGGCATCCAAGTTGGCAATCTTGTTCCTGGCTTTTGCCGTCCTGGGCTGTGCGCTGGCCCAGAGCAACCACTTCGAGATGGGAAATAAACAAATTGGAGACAGACAACTCCACTATGAGATCGTTCAGAAATCTTCGTCTATTCTTCAAATCGTCACCAAGGATATCAATTTCCCCGCCACGGGCGTGGCCAACAACGCCACTATCAACTACATCAGAGCTACTGACCAGTACATCAATGGAAATGGAGGATACGTCAGCCTTCTCAGTGGAGGAGTTAACCAAAAGCAAGTAACGCTACACTTCAAATCCCAGAGAGGACACGGATTCAACTTCATCCTGGAACTTTGGGGACATTAATCTTCAAGTTGTTGTACGTACCTACCATTTCCGTCTCCACCGAGAAGATGTTATGTAATGTGCTGTATTAAATAATAAGACTTGTCTAATATTTTTTATTTTCGAAGAAAATAAATCTAATTTCAGCTGGTTTGCCGTCAGGTGTACTTTATTTTTTACATCGAAATATGTTGAGAATGGAACAAAAATTGAATTGGTTCATTAAAAAAAGTTTATTATCTATAATTTTTTTTGCATGTAAATACTGTATTTTGTTTTAAAAGAAAACTAGGTTCTATTTACGTAGATTGAAAATAAAAACGAATATAATACCTATTTATATTTATTTAAATTTTATACTGGACGGTTATATCGCTATTAAAGGATCACATATAGATACATCTCTGGTTCACCTACTTAACTATTATTACGACTTACAATAATTTTTTATCACAATGAAAGGCTTAGATGATCAACGATTCAATTGCATTAAAAACACAAATCGAGAACCTTGGTTTATTTCTTGATTCCAACAAATATTTAATATTCATAAACAAAATTATTACAGTTTATTCATTCAGAATGTTCGGATTGAAATCGAGATAAATAGTTATAATTTATCATTTATCGTTAATTTATAGATATATATTTATATAATATTAACGCCGTATATTTATGTTGATCACTTTACATTATGCAGCGCATCTACAAAAATAAGACTAAAGTAAAACATGTCAAGCAATAACACAAGTTCCAATAAAACATAACATAAAGTGAATAACAAGTAAAATAAAGGTATGTATACAGCAAATGTAAGGTGGTATATATTATATCATTATAAATAATAATATAGTATACAGTAAGAACATAGCAAGTAGGTATAATGCAAGAATTCAAGAAGTAAAGATACAGTAGGTATTAGTAGTATAATGGATGGGTATAGACAAAAGAATACTTCATATGTACCACATTAAACATTTCACACAGAGACCTTGATATGATAAATCCAAAAAGGCAAATTAAATTCTCTCGAATGGTATTCTGCTTTATGATTTATTAAAAAACTGGCACAAATGCATGAAACGACAAATCATGGGAACGATTCGTCTTTTTATGAAGTAGTCGTTTTATTAATTTCTAGTGTATATATTATACTTAGGAAGTCAGATTTTCAAGAAATAAGATTAAGGAAGTACGATTTATTTAAATCCCACTATTAAAGAATCTCTATTTTTCATTTAATAGGTATTAATAAGATAAATTCATTCAATAAAAATAAATACTAATATAAATCTTGATTTAGTGAACTACGTCTCATGTTAGATTTTGTTTTTTCAAACATTTTTAATACCCTCTGTTAACTACTAATACATTTCTAATTTATTTTTTCTTATATTTTGCTTACCCTCATATACAACTGCCTATATTATTTATTGAATTGGCGTTAACTTTGTGGAATGACATATTATAATTATATATAAATATATCACTTGTCTAAGACCACTTGTGAGTTTAGGACTACACGACTAGTTTCGACAACTACAGTCGTTGTCATCAACGGGTGATTATATAAACATTTTATATAAGTAGCCTTTTTAACATTATTTACACTTATTTTTATTATTGCATTTATTTATTTTTTTATTTAGTCTAGTTGGCTTCTATATTCGATTACAAGCTACGCCTGATGTGTATAAAGCCCTAAACAACTTGGCACCGTACTACATTCATCAGCTATGTCAGAAGTAGTTACTGACGCGCGACGGGGAGAAATTTTACTCTGAGGTCTGCATAACCACAAGGCGCCAATAACCCTTCACTAAAACTCAGCAGAGTTAATAGAGCTGCCTACTATGAAAGCGTCTTTAGTGTAACAGATCCAATCACATGGAATAGGGTATCTCCTGATGTACGCAGAGTTCTGAACTTTAACACTTTCAACAAAGGACTACGCTTTTCTCAAAGAGTTACAAAAGTTAATAAGCAGCGCCCTTGGGATGGTCTACATTGACCGGAGTACAATAAAGAAAAACAGGTATTGTGACATCACTCAAGTGGCAAATGTATCTCGAAAAAAAGGTGGTAGCAAAAAGGAAGAATCCATGCAGTACGAAACTACAAAAGAACATCGAGAAATTGCTAAAGAGCGTAAGTTATAAAAAAGAAAAATATATTAAAGACCAAGAAAAATCCATTTTTTTAGCTTCCAGCTGTGAAGATTAGGAAATTGGAGTCAAGTACGATTGGACAGTTTGAATGAAGCATTACATTGCTAGTGAATTAGAAAGAAATTAAGTGGCGTCAATTAATGAAACACGTGTCAACTACTAAAATTCATAACTTTGTAAATTCAGTTTCGTGTTTTTAATTTTTATTACAACAAAATATGTTCATATTTATTATTTTTTACATAAATCACTTCCTTAAACAATAAATACGATGAACATTAATTGTATTTGTTTTAATAATAAACTTTATAGGTACATACTTGGTTAACTGATTTAGTGGAAATTCTTCTTAATGTGTCAACCTAATTGACTTGACATTACCCTTTAATAACATACTAGTTATCTACTGAGATCATTAACGATCTCTTGATAATGCGTACATTAAAAAATATAAATGAAATCGAAAATATTATCGTTATTTACAATGTATTATCAGTAATTTATCGATAAAAATTAAATAAAAGGAATCCTCGTTAATACGAACAAACATTGTAAATTTTTCTTTGAGTGTGAATATTTAGCAATAGAATGGGTTCAAAGTTGATATTTATTTTCGTGGCTGTCGCTGCCCTGGGCTGTGCTTTAGCCCAAAGCAACCACTTCGAGATGGGGAGCAAACTAATAGGAGATAGGCAACTCCACTATGAGATCGTTCAGAAAAATTATGCCATTCTCCAGATCGTCACCAAAGATATTCATTTCCCCGCTGCAGGCGTCGCCAACAACGCTACCATCAATTACATCAGAGCTTTTGATCAGTACATCGATGGAAATGGAGGATACGTCACACTTCTCAGCGGAGGAATCAACCAAAAGCAAGCATCTCTGCACTTCAAATCAAAGAGAGGACACGGCTTCAATTTCATACTTGAAATTTGGGGACACTAGTCATCAAAAAGACTTGATTTTTATTTCATCTGTACTGAAATACTTATGTAAATACATGTTTTTAATTAAATATGTAAATAATTATGTAACTAAATTATGTAAATAAATAAATAATTTATAAAGTGTAAATTTTATAAATTCATTTTAAATGTTTAAGTACATATTATTTAGTTAATGTAAATATGTAAATAATAAAAAATATGCGCCATTATATGTTTTTCTTATTTGAATTATTGAAGAACCGTGGTACCTAAAGCAAATAAATAAATGTTATAATGTTATTTATTTTAATTAAAATTTTGATGAAATGAAAGAGAAAATTTTTATAAGTACCTACCTTCAGTCACATACCAAAAAATTTTTTTTTTCATCATAACCGGTGAATAATTTTCCGAGCGAAAAATTATGGGACTAGAATTGTGGCCCCGAAAAATAGCGGTCAAAAATTGAGACACCCTCAAAATTATGCCTGACAAGTATCCTGCTTTATAATATAATTAATGCTGGCGTTTTTTTTTTTAATAATATCATGTACTAAATTGGGCAAACTCATTATCTGTTCTAATCATAATTCGATTGGAAATAAATGCTTCTCCAACCACTTTTCAAAAAACTGATCAAAATATTAATTTCGTTCCTATAAAATCCCCTTCCATTTTCAGATGTCGTGGATGTTGAGTTCTATACTATTCTATATGATCCACAATATCATAGTGATATAGGTCAGAGCATTTCACCAATATTCCGAAGGGAACGGAGGAGCTTTCTCAGCGCAAGAGTTGCCGAATGAACCCGGATCTAATATCATACTTGAACATTGAAGATGAACAATTAGGAAGTATACAATTAATCTTTGACCTGCGTCTTCTTGAATTCACATCTAAATAATAATCAAACTAAATATAGTTTTAGGTATAGGTTTTTTTTTATAATACATAAAAAACAAATTGATGAAACCATATAAAAAGATATATAGAAAAATCTTAATTATCTTTTTATACCGACATTTCTCTGATTGGAGAAGTTCTGAGTTCGTAACCCTGTGGTAACCAAATATTTATATGATAGGGACAAGGGAAGATAACAAGAAGATGAAAATGATAGCGATATCGATTACTTTTCTTAAATGGGTTTGAAAAGTTTAATAAAAAAATAGAGCTGATAATATTATATTAATCACTGATTACTGACCATTGTGTTAAATAGTTCAGGAAGGAAATTGAAGCTTCTTTACACGAGAACAAAAAAATGTATGTACGTATTTGTCTATAGGAATCGTATTAGTAATAAAGATTTTAAATTATTAACAATTTCATTTTAGCCGAAAAACTCAAAATTATATGACTGTAAAAATACAAATGAGTAGTGAATATTTGTAGAAAGTAATATTTAAACATTTGTTAATCCTATTAGTAACAAATTGTTAGATAAAATAATTATCTTGAAAAAATTATTAGAAAATACTAGCAATTATGATATTATTTAATGTTTTCATAATGATCCAATCGAATATAGGTTTTGTCGTTTTTCATTCATTTCATAATATTTCATAGGCAAAATATCTGCACTACATTGAACAGTTATTTCTTCCGTTATCAAGTAACAAAGTAAGAGATTTATTTAGAAGAATATGAAATTGTAGCGAAAAAGGCAGTAAAGATGTAGTGGGCCAAATTGAAAGTTGATTTTTTTTTGTGTAAGTTTTCTGTAGTTTATATTTGATTAATATAATGTGTTTTAATTGTCATACAACTATGTTCTAAAATTGCAACTTCACAATTAAAATGTACTATCATTTAAATATTTTGATATACGAATTGTTTTCATTAAATAAATAACCGCCTCATCATTAGCTTTGACATTTTAAAAAAAATATTTTTTTTAAATATCTTTTCAATATATCTTTCTCTAATCACTGACATAAAATGGTGACAAACAACTTGAAGATAAGTAAAATGTTAAAATGATTCACTATATCATACGAAAATTTTAAGTGCTTTTCTTAAGATATTGAAAAAGATTAAGTGTACCTACAGATATTGCTAACTGTGTAATACCTTCAAGTGATCACGTCCATTCGTTCATATTATTGTTGATTGTTCTAGAATTTTATTGACTTATGTTCGTAGTACTTGACCTTTACATTTCACCAATATTTCTAGGACGTGAGACACATATTTGATCGTCAGCTACAAGGGCAACATGTACCGATGAGATAATAGAAATGGGTCGTTCATGGACGAACATTATTTAACAAACGAATGGTACAATTCACTTTAATGAATTTCCATTCCACAGAAATTCATCGTTAACGAAAAATGTTATGGTCAAAAGACGATTGAAATTAATGATAGAACGATTCATAATGAACAGTTCACTTCACTGAACGACTCGATGAACGACAGTTCAGTCAACTGAACGAAACTTCCCATCTCTGCTGGGTGATGAAACTGATATGTAAATGATGGGCCAGTAGGGGGGATGTGCTCAAGTTAAATGGAAACAAGGAGAGTTGGTTACTAGCGATACCGGTAGTTAGAAATAAATCTGAGATGGATACTGAATAATTCAACGTACCATAAATATGATCTTTAAATTGGTTGAAAAGCGTTATTTATGTTACCTCGTCGTGAGTTTAATTTTTTTTTAATATTTCACCTATCGATGAGAGATTCTATTACTCTTGAAACTTAAATAGTAAAATATAAAATTATTTTTAAACTCGCGTACAGGTAACGTAGGTATTAGTTAATGCTTTTCAACCAATTTAATGATTGTCATGAATTATCTCTAGGATGTTAACGCCAAATCGACCAATGGTACCATGAGTAGTTTATACTGAATATAAAAATACTTTCTGTAAAAATATTTACCGCTCTCAATTGTTAGTTCCCAACAAACACAAAATAACATAACATTAAAATATAATGTGTTAAGTTTTTGTTTGGATCCTAAAATCATTATCATCATCATTATCCAGTAGTGAATGAAAAACGGCTAATGAGCCGTTTTTCATTCACTACTGGATGAAGGCCTCTCCGAATGTTTTTTTTCTGTCCATTGTTATTTTTATTTCTTCAGTCCAGCGGGTTTTAGGGCAGGCTGTCGACTTCTTCATTCCCTCTGGTGCGACTGGGTGACTGCATTCGTCCAACGAATATTCGTGCTCCGCGAGACCTGACCCGCCCATGCCATTTCATTTTTTTTTTGCGCATTTAATTACATCAACTATTCTCGTCTTTTCACTCATACACACATTTCTTTTCTGGTCTCTTCGTGTGATGCCCACCCAACATACATCGTTCCATGCCTCTTTGCGTTACTCGCAGATTTTGGAAGTGAAGCGAAGTGAGCGTTTACAAAAATCTTATTGTATAATTTTTCGATGACAACTGGAAGTGGCTGTCATATATTTCGCAATGGTGTCAATTCTTATAGTTTATACATATAAAATAATTATTCGTACAGTGGTGGAGATTTAAGGTATTACACCACATAGACATTTTCAAAAAATCGTTTTGTAATTGTTGCTTTATCTTATAGCTTAAAGTTTTGAGAATAATTAGAGTTATCACTCCTTCAAAAGTTAGGATATAGTAATTTGAAGCCAGCGTGGTAGAAGAATTTTCAAACGAATTACATTTTTTTTGCGTTTTTTCTACCTTTTTCAGACTCTTGGAGATGATATCTCAAAAACTCATCATCACTGTTGACATAACAACCCCTGGTGGGGCTTGGCCTCCTCAAGAATCTTCCTCCTATCGTTTAATAGTGCCAGCTCTCTCCAGATCAGAAGCTCCAAGGTAGATATCTCTATGAGGACGTTGTCACTCCATCTTAATTTTGGCATTCCTAAGCTCCTTACTTAATCTCAATAACTATTAAGCCGATTTTGTAGAAATTTTACCCACATCTTACTAATAATATTATCTACTATATTTTTTTAAATATATATTATATACATATTTTATAAAATGCGATAAAAAAATTGCATCGATATTTTAGGAAAACAATGAAAATTATTTTTAAACTGCTCCCATTTGAATTCAATTCTTAAATTCATCATAGGCATTATATAATAAAATAAGAAAAGGCTTATTATTTTCTTGTTTTATTATGAAATGTCTATGAAGATGAGAATCTCTAAGAGCTGCGCACGTCATGGCGAAGTGACTATCTTCAAACTAAGCTTTGCGCCTATGGAGAGAAAATAAGATTAACTTACTGTTCTTCTTGAATGAGACTTGAACCCTTGATGAAGGCTGTATCATGAGGCAGGTGTCTTAGCTATCAGACTAACAAGCACGTCGTTCATTGAAGAAAAATATTATTTAATTCTGTTTGAACTTAGTAATCTTCACTAACCTGCGACTACGACATAAGATAAATTAAATAATCAACTTATTATATCGATACAAGAGGATATACTCTGTAATATAATAGAAATTTACTTACATTTTGTATAATATCAATATAATAATTTCGTTTTCTGTCTGTCTATAAATCTGTCCACAACTTCGTGTAACGTCCATAATTTCGTTCGTATTCACGTCAAAAAAAACTAAGCTTTGCGCCTATGGAGAGAAAATAAGATTAACTTACTGTTTTCCTTGAATGAGACTTGAACCCTTGATGGCTGTATTACGAGGCAGGTATCTTAGCTTCTAGACTAACAAGCACGTCGTTCATTGAAGCAAAATATTATTTAATTCTATTTGAACATAGTAACCTCCACTAACCTGCGACTGCGACATAAGATAAATTATATAATCAGCTTATTATATCAATACAAGAGGATATACTCTGTAGTATCGTCCGTAATTTCGTTCGAATTCACGGTTAAAAAAAAACAAATTAAACGGCCGGACATGGGGCTTAAACCCCAGGGCAGCACACCCTATCCGGCCGCAACAAAAGGATGTTGCTACCGCCGAGCCTGCGTGGCCCATAAAAATAAAGTACTTATAGAACTTAGCAAGGGCGCGAACCCTTTTATTATTATATTCCGTGATTTTTAACGAGTGTACGGCTAGTCATTTTATAACGCTCGATTTCTTTCCGAAGGTAAATAATATGTAATTGGTTAAGATAACGTAATAAGGTGGTCCAGGGCTTATGACCACAGATGTCTCTAACACAGTCCCTTCAAATATTAGAAAGAATACTGATTTTGAACATAAATACAACTTTAAAAAAAATGATAATGTGTTAATGTTCTTACGGTGGAATTAGTGAACGTTGCATTGTCTAATGTAATTACTTAATCCATAGCACGTCATACAGGTCATAAGCCCTGTGGCCACCCTATAAAGACTTCTATACACGTTTCCCTAATTAATAACTTTGTCTCTGAAACACCTCTCTAATTTATCTTAATTAATGAAATATTTAAAACTTCAACACAGCAAAGTCTAAATAAATTATTATTGTTAAGTTTCTTTGTATTGTTGAATGAAAGAATTATATCTTGTCGCACTCGTAGCAGAAAGTAAGTAAATGAATTTAAATTAGTTGAATGTTATGTAATGTGAGCGCTTGGTATCGTTTAACAAATAGCTTATGACTGTTGTAATGAACGAATCGTGGAAACTGGATTAGATTAAACTTTGAACGCTCATAATTATTCCTAAACAAAAAAAAACATATATTTCACCAACGAATTTATTCACAGTGACCGCAAATGTTTTTATATGTTTCAGAAATATTTAAAGTATTGCATACGAAATTTTAAGTAAGCATTTTTTTAATTCTTTCTCTTTTTACCGACACCCCTTTGACATACGATCAGAGAGATGAAATTAGAATGAAAGATTTTTTAAATATATTTATTTATTTATTTATAGGTATTTAACAGTACAAACAAAAATCAGAAAAAAAATAGTACAGAGACCATCTTACAAGGTTCCACAGAATAAACAAGTTATGTATTGATATTTAACAACAACCACCTAATAATATACAAAAAAATGAAATTTTTAGTCAGGAATATATAAAATTAACAGCAGATATATAAAAAAATGGAAAGTTTAAGTTGAGAATAAAAGGGGATCAGGAATGGATAGGAAAGGACAGATCTAATTTGGAAAAAGAGAAAGAAAAAAAGCATAATTACAATGCATTATAACACGAAACATACGATTTATATTTCAATCTGGTAAAATAGAAAATTATTATGGGTATGGGTGTAACTAATATGCAGAAAATTTGATAAAAAAAAATTCTCTATTGTATGTATTTAACCATCGAGTGTAACTTTGTAACATATTTAAAACAAACAATCTGATTAGCGTTCTATAGGATAGTGAACTGTATAAAATATGAAACAGCCAACGATAATTACCGTTTAGCAGCTAATTACTAAGGAAAATTTTTCGGCACTTTATTATTTGTCCTATTCACGTATGAAGCGTCAAAATTTATTAAATCGTCCCTAAAGATCTGTAAGCATTGCTACAACTTTCAAGTCAGCGCGCATCACACACTTGTTCGTATTATATCTTATTTGAGGGGTATAAAAGAAAGGGCAGCAAAATCCAAAAAATATATAGTAAAACATGTTTCGAATGTAGTAACCGGGGATTATTAATTTAGAATATACAGAAATTAAGATTTTATAGGAAATATAACCGTATTCCTTCCAAATCTTATTTCCCAATCACTATTTAAAGAAAAAGCAGCAATACTCACTTCAACCAATCAACCCAAAGGAATCATTGCAATACAGGAATTATATCATAGCAAAGACTATTCAATTATGTAAATAACAAAAGCAGCTGTATTCACGTTTTTGGTAGCAAACACAGCAATATCCATATTCGAAGTTTAAATATTTATTTATACACGCATATAAAAGTAAAAATGAGAAAACAATTATTTTTAAAAACTAATTTCCAAAATGTTACAGGTTTTATAGTTTCCAGAAATATCCTGGAGTAGAGATTTTTTAAAAATTATCCTTTTGCCTTTGCTTCCATACCTTTCATATATAGCATCCCTTCAATTGCCTCTAGTTTTATCACCAGTTAACGTATTATGAAAAAAAATTGGAATGCCTGGAATATTTGTATTCAAAGCAATGCTTTCCATCAAAGTTAGATTGCCCGCTCATACGTAGTAGATCGTCCAGATCCAACAGAACAATAGAAACTAATATTTTGTCTTTCTTACCAAATACTACATCTCCTACCTCGGCTACCCCAAACTAGAGCTTCCAAATATTCGTAATTCCAACTATTCGAATATCGAATAGTTAATGATAATATATTCGAATATTCGAATACATGTATTCGTAAATTTTTTAAGAAAATAATAATTTATTTCGGATGATAAATACAGATAAATACATTCTATATATTAAAAAAACACACTAATTGAAGAGAATTAATTTATTTTAATTTTTTAAATTAAATGTTCTAAAAAACAACAAAAGACGAGTCAGTATTCTCTCGATAAGTGACAAAATTTTAGATATGTTTATATTACTTCATATCTCGAATCCCACGTGCAAGTTTTTTTAAAACTATTTTGTATATAACTTCTTGTTTGTCGGCTCACGTATTTATGAAAGCTAAATACTAAAGAATAATAGAAAACCGACTCCATCGTTGACATTCTTTGAATCCTCTCATTTAAGCGTGTAGCGTGTGTTTGGTGAGTGTCGCTTATGTAGTGGGAATGTACAGAAGAAGCAGTAATGAGCAGATCAGTACAGGGTATACTCACTGTTTAATGTTGCGATACATTGGCATTGAAGCAATTTACAGGTCGTATTATGTACAAAAATATCACTTGCGTACGCTACGGTGGCCGGCGACAGAGTGGTTGTCCCTGTAGCACGCGGGAGCAGGTCGGCCAAATCGAGCCCTGTTTGGCGGATGCAGGCTAGACCCGTACGGTTAGACCCGCGGCGGCTACCGAGCGCCACAAAAACTTTCTTCAAACTCGGAAGATGAAGACTACTTCGGCATGTCATGCTATCAATCATATTCTGAGAGTTTCCCGGAGAAGAGTGGGTGCAGAGTATCTCAAGACCTGCTTTCATTTGTCAAAATTGTGATTCTGATGACGATCGCATGTCATTTTAATTTAACATTATATTTTTCAATTTTTTGTTTTCAACGCGAGTTTTTTTATTTATTTGCGCGGTTTAAAAGTGATAATATTATTTAACCTCGAGGAGTAACTTCATTATTTTAAATAAAAACTATGCGGCAATAATGTTATTATATAATTTCTCTAATTGCACATGCGCTCGAATTATTCAATTCAATGCAAAAAAATTGCTCTATACTCCCCACCCAACCCTACCTACATAAAAATAAATAAATAATAAATGTTCTTGACATACATTGCAAAATTTACAAGCTCTTTCCTTTTTTCTGAATATCCACTATTTTTTTCGAAATTATCTCTATAAAAGCGTACAAATCGCATTAGTTTAATTCATTCGTTATTTATAAGTTTGGCGTACTCGTACAAGATAAATTTTTAAAAAAACTTCAGATGAGAATAATTTATTTTGACTGTGACTTGCTACTATTGAATAAATTTTTCAAAAATAATACATTAGTAATATTATATTTTATACGATCGGTGGAATCTCGAATAATATGTTGGAATTGTTTATTTTCCTTGTAAATCTTGCCTCACCGATGATATTCCAAGAACGGCCAGTATTGCCAGGTGAGTAATATCTTGAGTCCCGTAATTTCCATACATCAAACATGCAAATTTAGGACGTGGCAAAATATCATCTTATTTTATTCTTTAAAATTGATAAATTAATGTGACCTAGTACCGTGATGCGATTGATTCTTGAACCTTCTTCATGGCAAGAAATATACTAAATCTAATTTTTAAATATAGATAAGTTGTTATGGTGTGAGAAGATTTTTTGTAATAAAAATAATCGCGGTTAAAGCCAAGTGTTTATTATTTTATTTATAAAATAATGCCACAAAGTGAGTATTTCTATCTATACGTATAAAACTCAATGTCTGTCTGTCTGTCTGTCTGTCCGTCTGTCTGTCTATCTGTCTGTCTGTCTGTCTGTTCTCTATACAAATCCACACCGTTTGTCTGATTCGATTCAAATTTTTCACACTTATGCTTTGGGACCCGGCGTGTAACATAGGCAACATTTCCCCCCTATTCTCATATCCCTTCCCCTTCCCCTGACATATTTTCGATGCAAATCTGTACCGTTTGACCAATCGGACTCATAATTTGGAATCTTATTCTTTAGGACTCGGCGAGTAACATAGGCGATATTTCCCCCCTATTGTCATACCCCTTCCCCTCCCCCTGACATATTTTCGAATCAAACCTTTGTTTCCCCCACAAATTTATTTTAAACTTAGTCCTTAACCCGTGCAACGCCGGGTACGAACTGCTAGTTTTCTATAAATATATTTTTGCTGTGTTTACCTTCTGTTTGATACTTCTATTCTATAATGAGATTAGTAAAAAGACATACCACGGACGACACAAGAAAAAAAATAATGTAGCATAAAAATACATTTACAAAATAAATGTTTTTTATTTATTTATTTAACGCCTTATGGGCTTTTATAAAATATACAAAATATAAAATAAAAAAATAACATATACATATACATAGACAGATATACAGTTAAAAAATTCAAGTACATATAATAGATTTGTGTAAATTAAAAAGGGAAGTTTAAGCAGTAAGAAGAAAAATAAAATTTTATTCTCCATTACCATTTAGTTGAGATGTGAAAAATTATATCAATTTTGTCCTATACACAGTTATATTATCAGCAAAAATTTCAACCGCCTCCACATGTTCATTCCCTATGAGTGTTCTGACATATCCACTATAATAGAATAATGTACTGTGTCTTGATGACCTCGATGGTGCATGTTATATGAATATTCTTGTTACTTTTAAACATAGCAAAACGCATGTGCTATGAAAATAACAATAGTTTTCTGATACCTCTGACTAGGGCTCAAATCCCCTATTACACCTGCACTAAACCAAACTTGTATTACTCCTGCGGTGCCTTGATTTTGATGGCACATTATGAAATGTTGGCAAGGAGGTAGCTCCGGAAGCCGAACTAAAGCGCAGGAAGCGACAGTAAATTTCGGCGAAAACTTTAGTATGCATGCTGAATACGCATAGTCTCATACTCAGGTATGTGAATTTATGATTATTATTGAACCTGAAAAACATATTCTATGCGAGATTAAGTGGAATTTCTAAAATTGATAAATTTAAAATACAACGAATATGACATTTATTTTGATTTTATTTATGTATTTATTATCAGTGTACTTACAGTGATAATTACTAATTATATTTATATATTTAAGCACACTGAGTAATGAGCTATATACGCTTACATTTCATTTGTTTAATTTTCGATGAATTTTATTATTATTTTTTAGTTTGATGTAAAAGTCTGTCTAACTGTCTCCTTAACTAGGTCTGTGGTAAGGAAGTCAGGTACAAGCGTTGTGTCCAAGAATGAAATAAAAACAATAACGATATTCTCTAAATAGCCAAAATAAAAATTTAGAAAATTATAAAATTTACAAAATTAAAAATTTAACAAAATTTATAAAAATAAATAACTTTTTAGAGCAAAATACCTTTACTCGCCGATGAATACAAAACCTACACGATACTATACGAATTCGAAATAGAAGTATGATATAATTTTTATTTTATTTATTTTTATTTTATTTCATTTATTGGTTTTCTTACAGCCATATAATTAATCAATCTTGAAAAAAAAACAATAATTAATGTACATAGTCTTGGGCCAATTACAAGAAAACACATATATACAATAATATTACACCAGGATCGATAAAAAATAAGAAAAAACATGCCAAGTAGTGAGTTTGTGTGAGTGTGTGTGTTTGTGTGTTTTTATGTGTCCGTGTGTATGCGTTTCTATGTGTTAGTGTTTGTGTTCACATGCGTGGGAAGAAAAATGTCATCGCGCCAGTTTATACGTAAGGGATTTTGTAAACTGCTCATAACTTAAATATAAAATATCGAGATCTGCAAAGGCAGTGTCATAGGTATCTAGAATTCTGTTAAAAATACAGTTTTTACCGTACTACGAACAATAATTAATTATAAATATATATTTGTCAGAGTTATTTTCGACTGATCCCTATTCAACTTTATCACGTGTCGTGCCCATATAAAGATGTTTTTTTTGGTTTCCAGTAAGTATATAGTGTGTTATATAATTTTGGTACTATACTAGAACATATAGAACCGTTGGTAAGATGTTGTTAATGCTCTCGGTACTGGTGTGTAGTTGTTTGCTTGTTGCCTTGTTTTATATACAGGCTTATTTACAAAATATTTTTAACCTCGCAGGATATATTCTTGCTTTAATTACGAGTCCGAAAATATTCATGCAACCATGACCTAATATCAATATTTATAGAGATATGCGATATCAAAGTTTGAATTTTTTTCAATATTTCTGATTTTTTTTTGTAAAACGTTGGATTATTATTATAGTAACTTATATCGATTATGAAGAATTCATTCCCTTTAGCATAAGTCAAATAAAATAATAAAAACCTTCAAAATCCAATTGGAATTTTTGCAGGGTTTTTATCATTTTAATTTAAACGAATGAATTTTTCGAAATCGATATAAATTACTGTAATGATAGTTCGACGCTTCGTAAAAATATGTCAGAAATATTGAGAAAAAATGCAAACTTTGATATTGCATAACTCTATAACTATTGATAATATTAGGTCACGGCTGCTTGAATATTCTCGACTCATAATCAAGGCAGAAATATAGTCCTGCGAGGTTATTAGGTTTGTAACTGAGTGAATGTATTTATGTAATTGGTAGTATTCCACATTAATCAATAAATAAATAAACTTATCGTTCTTAATAATGCTCGATAGAGATTTAATAAGAATGGCATATAATTTAAATGGAATCTATGATTTCGAAATTTTTCAAAACTGTTTTTTAATTGTGTTTTAAAAATTAAAACGCTTCAACGAAAGATAATCAATTTTAACAACCTTATCGATGCGAACCTATAAAATGTATTAATCGATGCAAATACATTATAAGATAAATTATTTATGTTAGGTTTATACGAGCCCCGCGCTGACATCATTCAGGGCGTGTACCTGAGATTCTACACAGGGTAAGAATTTTCACATTTTTTAAAAAGTAAAAAAAATCATTGAATGTTATTAGTAGTACAGTCCAGTACCATAGCATGGTTTGAAATATTCCAATATTTTTATTCTTAAATATTTATTTATAAAAACGTTTTCATTTTTATGCCCACATTTTATGCCTCTATATTAAATATAAATTATTTTTCAGCGTAATTTTTTAAATAAATAAAATCTATTCCATGTATTCTGAAAACATGCAACATCAATTAAAAAAATCATTTTAGCAAAGAAAATTATCGTTCAACAGTAAAATGTTGTCAGATGGCTTTTCAATCTGACATCTTCAAGTAAAAAAACTAACCCATGAAAACCAAGGTTTTATTATACTCCCTTTCTCTTTTGTACTGTTTCCAATTTAATATTCTATCAACATATAGCCGACTGATCGAACCCACGCATGGCTTGAGTCAAACTAGGTGAAAGAGGGTTCGCACCTTCTCTACGCGTCGGGCTCCTTTCTCATTTGTATGTAAATTTCGAAAAATCCAAAGTTATACTATAATAATTTTAAAAAAATAAACGAAAATTTGTTAGATCATTTTTATCGTTGCCACGAGTCTGCCTGCAAAGTTTCAGCTTGATGGGATCACAGGAAAAAGGTTAAAGATCGATCCAAAGTTTTTTCGACAGACAAGTAAGCAGACGCTACGAGATAAAAGAAAGGGAGTAAAAATTTAAAATGGCATTGGAACATTTAAATGATATATAAAATAAATTAAAATGATATGTATCTTTTATTATCGTCCTGAAACTAAAGCTAATGAAACGTGGACCTGCTATGATTTGAACATTTATTTTACATCTATACCTATAAAACTCAATGTCTATACCATTTGACCGATCTGACCCAAATTTTTTATACTTATTCTTCTACTTAGTCTATAGGACCCGGGGCGTAACACAGGCGACATTTCCCAAGTCATTCCCCACCATTCTCCGGTATATACCATCCACCTCCTGCTTGGATTAAATGGAAACATTGTTATTATTTAGAGGTTTTGCAAAACAATGGCCCTTCCGGTAACATTTTTTAACGAACTCTGTTACCCGAGCGACGTTGGATACAGACCGACATTCATATAATATAATTTATCATTTAACATTAATGTTTAAATTTTTGTGCAGAGTAACAATCAGTGATTATGTGGATATCCAACTTCAGCATTCTGAGGACCTTCTGCAGCGAGCTGAGTTCAACAAAAGCAATCCGACAGTGATTTACGTTCACGGATACACAGAGAATTCTGGAGTCCTCAGTGTCCATACTGTAGTATCATCATACCTGGAAGCTCGCCCAAACGTCAATGTGATTCTTTTGGATTGGTCAAACATGGCATATGGAAATTACATCACCAATGCAGTCCCTAATATTCATGTGGTTCGATATATTATATAATATTTTACATAGCAACAGAGAAGAGGAACCCGCCATACACCCAGGGCCGTTCTATGACCAATAAATGTAAAAGTGTCAATCAAAAAATGATCACAAGATTAATGATAATTCAATTTCTTAATAGTTTATTTTACCGTAAATAGGTTATTGTCCTATCCTAAGTTGCGGATCAGAAGCCATCTTTAGTACCGATGTATTTCGCGTCATAACGATATCACTGGCATATGACTCGAAATGTTAGCCACAATAATAACCTACCCACGATAAAATAACCCAGAAGACTAAAATATAACAAAATTAAATTCTATGAACATTATTTCATTAAAATATTACATTTTGCGAAGATTATATTTGCCAAATATTGCGCATATATATATATATTCTAATAAGAAAAAATTGTCATTAATACTTAATATAATTCACAAAATCAAAATATTAGCCATGTAAATCGTAAAAATTGTACGAAAATTTGTATGCGCACAGTATTTTAAAAATAAAACGGACCAATTCACCATATTATTCGGAAAGATATCTGGCTGATTTGTCAAGGCAGAGGGCTGCAGGATGGAAATAAGATAAATTTGCGTTTTGCAAGATAATTATTACAAATCGGAGGTTTTGTTTATGTAAAATATGCATCCAATATTGATATTAATCCTGCAATAAATTCGCAAGAAGAGTGCATAACTACATACTAATTGGGAATTGCTGGAAGCAAAACCCACAAATGCTAAAAATGAGTTATATGCGGGCTTGGACAGCTCAAAACTATATATTTATGTGCTGAAAACGTACAAGCTCTTAGTGCTATAATTTTTTGTAAATTCAATATTTTTCTAACCTAAATAACGTTCATCATCTTCAAATTATCTCAAAAAGCATTATTATTTTGTTTTATCATTTATAAATAGCAATTAAATAAACACCAAAGATATCTAAATACTTTTTTATCCCAGACAGATGATTTTTTTATAGAAGAGAAATTTATATCAAAAATGACAACTGATTAAACAAACAAATATGCCTATACCTACTTAAATGTCATATTAAAAAAATATTAAATAAATCCAAGCCACATAATATAAAAACGGCGGCATTTAATAATGTCACTCTTTTCGAATTTTGAATATACAGGGTGTCCTTTATCTCGACTTCAAGCCGAAATCGGGTGATATTTATCAGAAAAATATTTTTAAAAATCCAAGTCATGTTTTTAAAAATTATAAGCATTTTAAAAAATCATAAAAATCTCCACCCTGTGACGGCTTTTTTACTCCTGTTGCTACAAATCTTTATTTTTCTTCGTTTTTTTATTATTATGTAATTCTGAATAATGCTTCTGTAAACTTTTGTCCAAAATCCAAAGCCATCAACTCCAGCTTGGATGAAAATGTCACTTTTTGATCAAACCAAGTATTCAAAATCAATACTTTGCCCAGTTTTAACCAACTGTTTTTTTTTTTTTTTTTTTATATTTTTCTGATAACTATTATGACTTGGCCTATCACCCGATTTCGGCTTGACGTCGAGATACGGGACATCCTGTATTCAACCCATATATATGTAGAACAAAATATTTATGTATTTAAAAAAATATATATATTATTTGTTTTAATCTACTTATATTAGGTGCTTACATATGAAATTGGCGTTTAGTATGGGAGGAACATAAAGCCGATTTTTTTTATTATAATATATTTATTTAATCAAAGTATGTACCATTGCTATCTATGCACTTTTGCCATCTCATAGGTAGTTCATCGATCCCTTTACTAAAAAAACCATTCGGACGGGAATCAATAAAATCTTTGAAGGCGGTTTGGACTGCCCCATCGGAGTTGAATTTTTTCCTTTGCAAGAAGTTATCCAAATTTCGAAAAAAATGGTAATCTGTTGGGGCAAGGTCCGGAGAGTACGGTGGATGTCTTAGACATTCCAATTGAAGCTCCTCTAATTTGGTAGCCGTCTGTTGTGCAGTGTGTGGTCTAGCGTTATCATGAAGCAGCAGTGGCCTAGAGCGATTAACCAGCCTCGGTTGTTTAGCAGCTAGCTTTTCCATCATGGTTTGCAGTTGCTGACAATAGACATCTGCCGTAATCGTCTGGCCAGATTTAAGAAAGCTGTAGTGAACGACACCAGCACTAGTCCACCAAACGCTCACAAGTAACTTTTTTGGAGTCAATTTTCGCTTGGGGCATGGTTTGGCTGGTTCGGCAGGGTTCAGCCATTGCGATGAGCGCTTCCGATTATCGTACAGGATCCACTTTTCATCACAGGTAATGATTCGATTTAAAATCCCTTCATTATTGTGCCGGTTGAGTAATGCAACGCAGCAGTCAACGCGCGTTTGTTGATTTGCTTCACTCAATTCGTGAGGTACCCACCTTTCAAGCTTTTTCACCTTACCAATTTGCTTCAAGTGGATTAAAACAGTTTTATCACTAACACCGCAGCCTGCAGCTAACTCGGATGTGGTTTGCGATGGATCCGCTTCCACAATAGCCTTCAATTCTTCATTATCAACTTTGGTCTCCGGCCGTCCACGGGGCTTGTTCTGCAGGTCGAAATTTCCAGAACGAAAACGTTGGAACCAAAAACGCACTGTGTTTTCTTTTGCGGCACCGTCGCCATACACATCATTAATCCTTCGAGCCGTTTCTGCAGCACTGGTGCCACGGTGGAACTCGTACTCGTAAATAACGCGATATTTCAAGTTTTTCATTTTGTAAACTGAGTGACGCAAAGAAAAAAACAATTGAGGAAAAAACAAATGAGTTATAATTTTCAAAACACAAATACATGAGTAAATAGCTGTATAAATTTGGATTTGGAATTCCTAACCAAAGAGAAGATATTTGAGATCAAATTTGCCAGTACGGCAAAACGCCAATTTCATATGTAAGGACCTAATATTTGATTAATTACATCTACATGTTTCTGAAAAACCTTAAAAAAAATTAAACCCCCTGACGATGGAAACATGTAGATGTAATTAAAAAAATATAAGTAGATTAAAACAAATAATAAAATTAATTTTTTAAAACGTCAATCTACAAAGTTGCTCAAGCAATTGAAAAATTTTTATGTACTGTTTTTCGTACCTACATTTAGACAATCAACCTGTTAAACAAGTCATATCTTCGTAAATAAAAGCTTTTTTCGTAAAATCACATTAAAAATCCATAAAATATATCTCTACAATGAATCCTATACAAAAAAGTCCAATAATCAATTAAATATCGACGTATTATGTTTTTGTTGTTTCAAATTTTTAAAAGTCGTTTTCTCAATTTAATTTTTTTGGGTAAGACTCTTAGCATACATACTAATTCCTTATATTATTTCTTCAGTTTTTTTTTCTCTTTTAGCATAAATACTTATTCCTTATATTATTTCCTCAGTTTTTGTTGGATAGGTTTACGAAAGTAGCCTCTTTATTTAGGCAATCTTCACAGGTAGCCGAAGCGGCAGCTGTTGAAGTGAAAAAACTCTCAGACCTCGGACTTCCCCTCGCCAACATCCACCTCGTCGGCCACTCGCTGGGAGGTCAGCTTGTTGGATTCTTTGGGCGATACGTACAAAAACACAACATAACGATAAAACGGTAATTCAAAGATTATTTTACCTTCATCAACATCATCAATATTTTTACATGCTTTTAAATTAAATCATTTTCATGATTTGGTAATTTCGATTAAAATTAATAATTTTCCATTATTATTGAGCATTAAATGCCTATGTAGCTTCGAGATTCATCAATATTATGAAAAAATGTTACGATTTCATTAATTTTACTCGGCAGACTCAACTTCGACATTAGGCGTCGAAACAATATGTCAAATTAGATAAATTACATAAGATTATGTTGAATTTAGATTTCTAATATCTCAGGATGACTTTGGTTTAGAATAAACAAACAGTTTGACAAAAAGAATGTTCAACATAATTATGTCACGGGTTCTAAATGTGTTGATACGCAATATCCGTAGTTTTTTCTACAATTAGCCTGTCACACTCATGTGTCATTCTTTCACCTTCTCGCAATGAAACTGTTACCCCATATGAAAAACACATCTTCAAAACAATTTTTATTTATTTACTTTTTTATCCTCTGCTGGAAGGAAGCTTCTACGAATGTCTTCCTCTTTGATTTCAAATGTACGCTGCCACGTATTTTCACAGATCATTTCGTTAGACCAAACACCAGATACCCCTGGATGAATACGCTGTCTATTACTTATATTATTATTATATTATTCTTGATGCATTCAATTGCATCGTCTAGTATTGTATGTTTTCTTATGTGTTTCTTTTCATATCTCTTCGTCTGATATTAAATATTAATTTGTAACACTATAACAAGCTTTGAGGCCCATTTAATGTAGCAAAACACTTACAAACATAAAAGCACCCAGTCACAAACACTTAAAAATAAAAATAAAATCATTCACTTTAATACAAGTCGTAATAAAATAATAAATCCTTTTAAAAATTTTAATTGATTTTTTAAAAAGGTTTTCATCATTTTATTCTACTTTTATCAAAGCGAATAATTTTACATAATCGGTATAAGTTCTGTAATGATAGACAATCTTTCTTTTAACCGTAACAATTGATATTAGGTCAAGGTTGCTTGAATATTTGCGACATATTATCAAGGCAGGATTCCACCTGTAAAATCTTTGCTACTAGCTATGAGATACTGTATAAACTTAACATATATACAACTTTAAAAATTTTATAGATCTGGTAGTCATTCGTGGGTTGAATTGGTTAACGTTTCATTGTGTAAATTGATTACTTAAGCCGACCGAACAATTGGTAATAAGTCCTATAAACACCCAATAGACTTCCATTACTTTCACACACAAATAATCTCTTCTCTATGAAACATCTCTAATGTATCTTGATTAATTTTTCCTATGTGTATAAAATCCAGTAATGCGTTTTTGAAAAATTTTAGCACACAAAATATTCTGAATAAATTAATAATAAATTGATTTTTAGCGTTTTATTCCATGACAGCATTTACAATTTCCGTTACTTGTTTTTAGACATTTCTTTTGTTGGGCACTGTTTTTATCGTTTCGCGAGCACCGAAAGTATGCATTAATAGAACATTTTTTGTTTGAGTTACTTTTGAAAATCAGCCCTGCTTTAATAAAGCTATCTGTGTATCAATACTTCGTTTTCTTTTTTTTTTTCATTTTATTAAAAATTTTGTTTAATTCTTCGTTTTATTAAATTCTTTGTTTTATTAAATTTCTCGTTTTATTAAATTCAAGTGGTAGGTAACAAGATTTTTCAGCATAATTTTTTAATTTTTGTTTACTTCTATGTAATTGAAATTACAACATCAAAAGTAATCCAAAAATATACTGCTCAAACGGTATTGATTGAAATTTCGCTTTACTTCTTACTGAAAATAATCACACCGAGAACGCGAGCACTCCATCTGTTGAGAGTTGCGCCATTAGAGGCTGCCTTATATCCATATTTATTACGGTTCATAAATTCAGAGTGCTTCAATCCATAATTCAAAATCAAAAAATTTTAACAGAAATGTTTGAAGTAGATAACTCCAGTTAAAAATTAATGGATTCACGTAAAACCAACATTTGTAACAACTACTGCAAACAAATCTATTTTTATAAGTAATACACTGTTATTAACTAAATAATCTTGATATAATGAATGTAGAAACAAATTTATTTTAGTGATTAATCTTTTGTGTACCAGTATCCACTGTAGTTGTCATATACTTTGCGATATATTCGTATGTATATGTTTATGTGTTGCGATGTTTGTAATTTTCATTATTTTCTCTTGGGCCGAATTCAGAGTCAATATTTAAAGGTACGCCTTAACCTTTAAAGCGTTATTTTAAGTACAAAATACATTACACTTTAAGGCGTACCTTAATCTTTAAATCATCTAAGTATTGCCTCTGAATTCGGGCCTTGAAGATGAAACGCTATTTGTTATTTAAAAATTTTCATAATGGAGTTTTGCATTGTATTATACATATAACAATTTTTTCAATTCTTATTTTTCTGTGACGGTTTTTTGTGACATTACATCTTTATGTTAATTATTTTTATCCATTTTTGTCATACCTGTATTACTCTGTTAGTTTAAAAGTGATATTTGTCTAAAAGTGTACATATTTTTTGTGATATTTTAAACAAAGTTATATATTAAACGAACACCCATTTAATATATAACTTTGTTTAAATGATTTTTAAAACATATTATATTTTTACAGAATTAGTGCACTAGATCCCGCGTTTCCAATGTTTTACCTCGATCCCACGGATCACATTCAGGCCACAGACGCGGAATTTGTTGACGTCATCCATACAGATGTTGGATTCTACGGATCCCACGTATCCACCGGCACCCTGGACTTCTGGCCGAACAGAGGCAACGCAATCCAGCCTGGATGCCCTCAATTTACCCCAATACCACTTTCCGAAGATAGTAAACCATTTTTTATCTTTTTCATCCTCTTTTTTTATACACCGTCTATAAATAAACTATGCAGGTTTATATTATATTATGCAGAGGTATAACATGGAATTTTATTTGTAAAAAAATACATAAAATATGAAAAATTCCAGTCTCTTTTAAGCTCGAATTCGCCAAACTTTCAATATGATTCAGATAGCGGGAATGTATACTAACGAAAAAAAATCAAACGATGCCGATGGTAGGACCATGTCAATAATAAAAGTGAGAATAAGAAATTTTGAATTATTAAATACTAGCTATAACCCGTCAAAAATGCATTGGTATCTTCAATCGGCTGTCAGCTGGTAGATGCTAAGGGTACGAACATGCCAAAGATGCTTCACTGCGATACCTCGCGGTCGCGGTTTAGCTCGCTATCTCGATGTCACCTCCATGTAAAACAAATACACGCTAGTAGATACGCACGCACATGCCGAAAGATACCTCACTGCGATACATCGCGGCCTACATGGAGGTTTAGCTCGATGCTTTCGTGATAACAAAATATTTTGTTTTCACATCGCGGTCGACCGCGAGCAGCGATGTGTTCTGGCTCGTGATTGGTCATATTCGCCTCAGCCTAGCGAATCTGTCCAATCACGATCCGGATCACATCGCTGCTCGCTGTCGACCGCGATGTAAAAACAAATGGATCTGTCATCTGTCATTAATCCCGTATTGCTCATGTCACGATCGCTATAGTTATCTTTTAAACTGTTTTTACTTGATAAATACTGTGAATTGAATTATGGATAAGGAGGTGCTAATTGATTTGATTTTTAATATTCCTGCTTTGTGGGATAAGCGGGAGAAAAATCACCACAACAAATAGCGAGTATCGACATCGAGGTGCGACTGAACCGACATGTTCGCACCGCCATCCATGTAAACAGCGAGTATCGACATCGAGATAGCGAGCTGAAACCGCGACCGCGAGGTATCGCAGTGAGGCATCTTTGGCATGTTCGTACCCTAATGGCCGGCACAACGGGCTGCTATGGTGGGTGATCCGTAGCCAGTGGTGTTCGGTTGCTGTAGCCGCTTAGCGGCCGGTAACAGCTACTGCGCGGACTTTAATGTCTGACAGCTCTTGAGGGTGACTATCTAATTTAAATATACTAATTTCTATTTGGCGAATCAGCCACCTTAGCCTACCGCACTTTCAAACAGAAAGCAAATAGCAATGGCCGCGTAGGGCCATCAATAGCCGCGCGGTGGCTACTATAGGCCGTTAACTACAGTTGCCCGCAGGGTCTAGCAGCAAGCAAACGGCGTTAGCCGATTGCCCAACTGCTAGTATTATATTATTATTATTAACTAGCGACCCGGCCCGGCTTCGCCCGGTACAGTTTTATCCACGTCCTATTTTTTTAAGCTCGTCATATCTTCTAAGATAATTAACTTAATTATTTGGTGTAAATAACAAATTTTATCTGCGGTAAATGCTTAAGGTTAATAATTTGATAAAAATTAGTACTGAATTAGTCAAAATTGCTGGAAAGTAAACCATTATATCTTAGTTATACATTTGATGAAATTTTATAGACAAAAATGGTTGGTGTAAGTTAATCTTAAAAGATAGATGTTATTTCGATTTTTTTGTAGATAATTTAATTTTAGACAATTCTTTTCTACCCAATTTTTTGAACTATCGGAATAGGCAGAGGCCATGGGAGGGCTTTAGCGGTAAATTTTTTCCCGACTTGATTCACTCATTAAAAATGCAAATCATAACAATAAAAACCGCATATAAATCCAGTGGTTCTCGAGATTAGCACTCAGATAGACAGAGGAACAGACGCTCGCCGGGGACTTTATTTTACACTATGTATTGATTAAAACAAAACATAATACTTCTTGCGCACCGGAATGACAAGGTTATGAGTCTTCTTATAATTATTATAAAAAAATACTATTCGCGATAATGTGATGATGCTCTGAGCCAAAGTTCTCGAAATAATCTTGTACCTAAAAAACCTAAAGATGTAAAATACCATGTACCATGTAAAAAATGCCTTCGTCACTTAGGTTTTTATAGCTTAAGCCTTTTCCAAAATGAAAGACCATAATAATCATATCTTGTGGAAAGTAATGAAAATATACTAAACGCGTATAACAGTCATTTTTAAATCTTCTAAACAAATTATACATAAGTAGATACCTGATTTTTTTTTAAAATTTTGCAGTATTGTGTTTATATTTACGTACCGATATAACTATCAAATTTTATGTATAGGGTTAGTTTTGCTCTTGTCCGAATACTATTATATGGTGTGTTTACAGGAATGTACAGAAAAAATAAAATTACATTTTACCTAATTTAAAATACGTACGCGGGTTATTATTATTATTTATTTATTTTAATTTTACACTTCAATAGGCCATGAAGCCCAATTACAGAAGTAAAACACATCAGAAAACACCCAAGGTTGAGTAAATCACATAGATTAATTGTATCCTCGCCGGGAATCGAATCCGGAACCCTCGGTGTGAGACGCCAGGGTCATGCCACTGGGTTACGAGGGCCGCCCAACCGTCAACAGGTCATTAACGACTCTAATAGATCATAGGTCCTAGAGTGACATCAGAGTACAAAGTATTAACATTTTGAATATGATATAATTACGCAATACACTTTTAACGATAAATTAATAATACGTAATGAATAATTAATATATAATAAATAAGGACTTACTAATAAAATTAATTGTAAATAATATTCAGAATAATGAAAATCAATAAATACAATTTTAGGAATGAGTTTCAGATTAATAAATTTTTACACAATACCGTAATCTTTTCATGATAAATAAAAAATTAATAATGCCTTAATGACAAATAATATTTAGAAAAAATATCGGAAATAAATTAATACAATTTAGGATAAGTTATTCAGGAATAGTTGTAGTACATTATTCAAAATTAATTATTAAATTAATATAACTGACAGTTGTTGTTATTTTACGAGATGAAATAATTTATTTGTAATTTTCCAGCATTCTGTAGCCACTATCGGTCTTGGAGGTACTGGGCAGAGTCTGTGAGGAACTCGGGGTCTTTCCTGGCGGTTAAGGCTTCTTCATACGAAGCTTTCAAGAGCGAGAACATTGTCCTAGGTGCTAAATATATTTCCATGGGTTTTGATACGGATCCAAGGTAATGTAGATTATTAAAAGTTCTTTAAGTAGGTATATCAAACACTTGGCTGATTTGGCCATATGTCAATAAAATAACATAAACATAAACAATAAAAACGAAGTCACTACCCAACACAAAGGTAATAAAAAGCTTGATGCGACAATGTACTTAATGATATATCTGCCTTAGAGCAAGTTGCATCAACTTAGTTTATAGTGATCTTTCATCAGCATCATCCGCCCGAATTCTCAATCGCCCTTCCGCCTTATTAGACCATGTAACAGACACAGTTCTTATTTGTAATAATCATTGTCAAAATAGCTATAATCCGTCAAAAATAACCAAATTTTATGTTTGAACTTCAGCTTTACATTAATAGTTATACTTTATTTAATCACAACAAAATAAAAATTGTGAAATGAATCTAAAATGTACACAAATTATTTTCTACGTGTACATACATTACAATATGAACTCCCCCTTATGTTAATCTAAATGATCACCAATTTCTGAAATTCTACCTAATTTACTTCAGTTTTTTCACAAAATGCTCATTAGAATTCGACAACAACATACTAATGTTTGGTAGCTTTAGTTCCGTTAGGCTGTGAAAATAGCACAATCAGTTACGATCAATGTCCATCGAGGACATTGTTGCGTTAGTGTCGGACATTGTTACGTAGAGAATTAATCAAGAAATTGTATCTAAAATACAATTTTTGATGAATATTATATAAAATCAGTACTAATATTATTTTAAAAGTTGGTAAAAATCAGTTTGTTCTACACACGTCTACTAATTTCTTCATCCAAAGAGATCAAATATTAAATTAAATCTAGTAGGTATTTCCGTCACAATTATAGAAATATTGACATTTGACGATTCCCTATTTTTGAGGTAACAATCACCAAATAGTAACAATCACCATATAGTAACACTCATCAAATAGTAACAATCACCAAATAATAGTAACAATCACATTTTATGTGAATATCATTCAGATACATATAACATGATTGTTTGATTTTTTTTAAATTTCCCGCACTTTCATATAGATTTCTAATTGCTAAATGTAATAATATTTTTAATATTAAATGCACAACATGTATTATATTGTTTGTTTCTTATTTTTCAGCGAAACCGGAGATTATTATCTGATTACTAATGCAGCATCTCCGTTCGGAAAAGGCCTGGAGGGCATCAAAACGCAAAATTTATAATTTTGGTTAAATATTCTGAAATTCTTTAAAAATTAATTTCGAGATAAAATCACTGTATTCATATATTATGTGTTTAAATTATTCGTACACAATTTAGCTGAAATTTTTGTTTATACGGAAATCGATTTTTTTTTTAAAATAGAGATGCGAACACGGAATATCTGTCACATCGATATTTTTACTATTTTCAAACTAATCTAAACGCTTATGCTATGAAAATAGGACTAACTTGCTAGTCTGAAACTGAGATTCGAACCCGCGACCTTTGGATTACGAGGCGAGTGTCCTAACCACAAGACCAACAAGCTATTCCATTATGATGTATACACATGAGTTTGTACATTACAATACTATTACCAATATTATTGTAATGTACACATGAACTGGAGAAGAACTGTGATTATGCTCCTAAACAGAGGCAAAGCGTTTCGTATGGAGTGCGGCTACTGAAGGGCTAAAAGCCTTTTGGCAAACTTATCAATTTAATTTTATTGGAAAAATTGAGTGTTTCTATCAAAAGCCATGGGGTATACACAGAAGCTTTATGAGCAGAAGAGGCATAGACCATTAGTTTTTATACTGAGCCAGATGACAGAAAAGTTTTTTAAATGACAGAGGAAAGAAAAAAAACAGATATTGAAAAAATGTTCTTAGGTTTTCGCGGCCCCTCACTTCTGGTTTGTGTCTTCTGTGGTATTATGCCGTGTTTTTACGACCTTTCTGACCAACGTTTCGGATTGCATTGCAGGGTCCATCATCAATCGTCAATGTAACAACACGGCATAATACCCCAGAAAACACAAACAGAAAAAATAGAAAACTCTACTGAGCCTCTGTTGATTAAAAAAATGCATATTACAACAAGCGTGATAAGATGAAAAATGTCGAGTAAACATGTATGCTGGTTAGTATATTCCTTTGTCAATATTATATGTAAATACATTTTATTCGATATATCGAAATGTGCCAAATTGGATTGCATTTTACTTGGATAATAGTATGAAATAACTGAAGGGGAGGAAATAAGGGATGATTGGACGACCTGATAATACATAATGATATTACATACATAATACTAATGTTGCTTCCTGTATGCCATGACGCAGTATTATTGGCTAGTATTGAAACTGTCTAGGGATTTAGATTGTGAACATTTGATAAATGTCACCAAATCGAAAGTAAAGGCATTCGAAATTACGATTTTAGATTACAAATTACTTGTTTTGTATGGGCTGCAGTAGATATCGCCTCTGACAATCTTGCGGTATTGTCTTGGCTACTCTTTTGGGTTTTTTCTGCCTTAAAACAATAGTTACTTTATGTAATGTGTAGATGATGTAGTTTGTTGATGAAATTGTTGAGTGATATTTTCTTAAAATATACAAATAATAATACTGTTTTTATTCCAATTTTTTAAAACATTTTTATATAAATGAGCTTACATGTAAGACTTACTTTTTTGCCATTTAGTTTTTTTACCAATTTCTATCAGAAAGACGAGACAATTTTTTTTTTATCAGGTTATAGAATTTTTTTAAATGACCTTCATGTGGACAGATAATATAAAACAGGCATTGAAACGATTTGATTCAATATTCAACATGATATTAGTCGTAGTATCCTATTGGAATTGTGGTTAGGGCTCTCGCTTCGTCATCCAAAAATCGCGCGTTTGAACCTCACCGCAAACCACCAATTTAATCATATTTTCATAGCACAAGCGATTAGCTTAGTTTGAAAATAGTAAGAAAATTGATGTGATACGTATTCCATGTTCGCATCTCTATTTTTTAAAAAAGATAGCTTTTTTATACTAGGGTGTCATTTTTTCAGCTTTCGAATTTAGTAGGTAGGTACACAAAAAAAACCTTATGAGTAAAGGTTTTTTTGTGTAATTAAAAACTGTGCTCTGTGATATCAGAAAGGTTTATTCGTAGTATATACATAATTAAATGCTATTCCTCTGATATTTACATAGCCAGCATTCATATTACGTCATATTTAAATAGATTTGTTTGATTGCGTTTAATACGTACTCTCGTTCGGGCAATCTCAGCATTTTTATTTATTTTAGTAATTCAACTTTAAATTCTCATTTAATTTTTATTTTATAACGAATATAAGTCATCACCTTCATCCCCTTGTCCCAGTAGGTTCAGGGGCCCAAAGATTTGACAAGGTATTGCGAATATAAGTAATCTCATAAAAATATATTTAAAGAAAAGAACACTTTTTAATTTTAAATATATTTAAAGAAAAGAACACTTTATCATCTCTGAAAAACCCCTAAAAGCCTACATTTTTGTTTGAGGGAGCCAAACATATTTGGCTCATTTGAGGGAGCCGAAAGTATAGAAATCGCAACATTTTTGCAATTACTTGTAGCTATAAACGCAATATATCTTTGATAACTATATAAGTTAAAAATATATAACAGATTTTTTGCCGTATATAGTAATATCCTATATTCTATAGTAACATTTTATAAATTGTACATCACACAACAATCAATTCAAAGTAAAATTGAAAGGCTTATTTCTTCGCCAAAACATAATTTTTTGTATTGCCGTATTTTGAAAATAACAATATGGTTATTTTGGTGACTACCTACTACCCCAACAATCAAAAATAGAGGGGACGCATTTATTTATGTCCGTTAAATTACTGAATTATTTTACATTTACGACTTTTGCAATTTTGCAATATGAGTCGTTGATTCTGAAAGTGGGGCAAGTCCATTTTGTTAAATAAAGAGTAAAAACTAATTTTCATTAGAAATTTAATTAAAATTTCTATTCTTTATCAGTTCATAATCGTATCTATAAATAACAGTGTAAATTTTTTACTGGTATTTTATTTTGGTCAATGATATTAATTGTTTACTGATTTTGAAAGCAGTAATGCAACAAGAACTTTAAACGGACTTGTGCAACTTTCAAAATCAACGTACAGAACAATGCTAGACTAACATAAATTCTGGATGGAAATATCAACCTAATACAAGTATATGCTCCTTCAAAGGATAAAAATGACGAAAAGAAGCGTAGGAAGACGGCGCATCTCACGGCTGCGTAATTTGAGGGACAGGTCAAAGTGTAACTCCACTGAGTTGTTCCGTTGGGCGGTAAATAAAATCATTATTGCCAGAACGATTGCCGAACTCCGATAGGAGATGGCGCCATAAGACACGTCAAGAATATAAACTATAAATCAAGATGCAACGACAAATGATGTCTTACAAAACGTAACAAACCTAATACGAATATCCAATGGACAATTTTTAGCTCTTGCGATTATTTACTTAAGTTGTACACAGATAATGTCGATCACGAGAATCTTGTAAACGAATACCTTCATTAAATTATTGTAAGCAAAATAGAAGGATGAGCCTTTTTAGGAAGAACCGGTTAGTGCAAAATTGAAAGGATACTAATAATTGGGCCGGTGTAAAAACAGCACTGCTAAAAAACGTCATGCTAAAAAATCACCGAAACGAAGACACCCTTATTCGAAACTTACTGTACCTTAAACCCTAAATAGACGCGAATCTTTTGGAAAAAATATTCAGGATGCTAGATGTGATCTTTTCGCAAAATTACATTTCTTAGATATATCCACATAGATATATCCACATTAAAATAAAATTTTACGAGAAGACGGCACTACAAACCTTTTATAGAATTCTAACTGGACAGATAAGTATGTATGGCCGTAAGCTTGAGAGACCCTCCAACTCTAGAAAAGGCTATGACTGTGGCGGTAGCAGAAGAAAATTTCATATATATGCAAAATAATTACAGCAACCTCACACACGTATATCAAGTTAGCAATAAATAACTTTATTTTCGCCGTATAAGCAGAATAATAATCTGAAGTGGACCGCAGCACACTTATTCCATCAAGAAGATTCGTCCCCAGAAGAAATAGTCGAAGACCACTGCGAAGAAGACCACGAGCACTTAAAAACAATTGAAAAATGAGCCCGCGAGAATCATAAAAACAACCTTCCATACTGAACCAATGACGAACGATGAATTAAATACCAAGCCAACAGCGGAAGAAATCGTTCATTGCCATGCAATGGAAAAAGGATATGAAAATATTATTGAAGAAATAAATTTTGATAGTTGATATAGCAGAAACCGACGGAGAATTTAAAATTCTTGCCACCTCAGAACAAGGAGAAAAACTAATGCTGTCCGAGCCTTTGACATTCGATACAACAGAGGTAAACGACATGTACTCGTATATTCTGTTTAAAAAAAAAACGATGTGACAGAAGACTACATTCGAGGAAAAGATCCGGAGGCTCCTATATTCGAGCATCTCGACAAAGAGAGAAGCGAGAAATTGTAAAATCACACTTTGAAAATAAAAAGATTTTTCACTCTACAATAGAAACAAACTAACGTCAAAAATAAAATCCAAAAATAAAAATTAAATTAAATCCAAATTGCAATCGTCAAAATATAATACATACTACACCAGTCTTTGCAGAAGCAGATAAAAAATCCGATATCATAGCGAGTGAAGGAATAGGCATGATGAATATTAAAGAATAAGTGATTTTAGAGAAGAAAATATTTTGAAAGGATTCTAAAAAATTATCCAGTTTTAATATACACATTGAGATTAATAAGATTTTAAATTAAATAAAATTATACAATTGTACAATCCGCCATTTTAACTGAAACACCGGTCAGATCGAATGACTTCACGCCTCAGTGCCCATCACCGTATCTTTGAACCGTTGCCATAGACACAATGCAATGTTTACTGAGGCTTGACGTCACGTAGACGAAATGAAATTAAAAATATGTAGATGAAAATGCAATTATTTGCGTAAAAACTTAGTTTATTACTAAAATAATATTATTTTCGGTAATAGTAGACGTGTACCTACAATATAGAATGTTATTACAAAATCTATCATCATTGTTATTTTGTTATACAATTGTTATATTGTTATACAATTAAACTTACTTGAACAAATAAGAAACAAATATTGTTGTTATATAATTAAACTTACTTGAACAAATAATATCTAAAGGTCAATGAAGAACGCTGTAGTACCTTATAATAATAATATATACAATACAATAGATTTCATTCCAATAAAACGAAAATTTGAATACATAATTAATCGACCTTTTTTTGCTAAAAATACCAGTCGACCAAACGAGCGAAATAATACGTAGGTGTATGTGATCGCGTTCGAGAAAAAGCGGCAAAAAGAAAATGACAATTTTCAACAACAACAAAAAATATGACAAAATTTATATAAATGTATCTACTTTAAAATAAATAAAGTAAAAATAATTAATATCAAAATAATATTTTTGCAATAAGAAATTAACGGAAAAAATATGAAATTCATCTGAAAGTGCGATACTCTAATATGTAAGTTTAAAATATAAATAAACTAATCGATAATATATCAATACATGACTGTAATATGTAAGTTAAAAAATATATAAGTTAATAATATTTTCTATAGAATATAGCAATAGATATGTTTAAAAAGATAAAAAAATTGAAAACTGAAATTGAATTGAAAATAATGTATTTTAAATTTTAATAGCTGTACCTCTCCCTTTCCCATACATGAAGAGCAATCTTTCCAATCCTTGATTCTTCAACTCAAATTCCTCCACCTTCAGCGAGCGAAATAATGCGTACGTTGGAGCGGAATGCGAAAGATTGTACATGAAGACTTGTGGTGCAGTGCAAAAATAATAAGTGGCCCAAATTAACAACGATAGACAATATTTTAGAACTATGTAGAAACCAGATGACACATCCATACAAGGAATGTGACATCTCATCAAGGGGTCTGGAAAATGCGGCTTCAAATGAAACAACGCCATTCAATGCGGATGGAGCTACCCAAACAAGAATACAATTTTCAGTGAAATAATTGAATTTGAACAATAAATTGAAATATTTAAGTGAATTATGTAAACAAGTTTTATGAAAATTATGTGTAATTTGAAATAAATTCATTATGATGAACCTTATAATGCAGTTTTATATTATCTACAAAGATTTTTTAACTAAAAAAATAGTGTACTATTACTTGGATAGTGGACTTTAGCCAGAGTGTTTATATTTATTTGGTAATAAAGGAATCAGTATAAGTAGTATAATAAATAATATAATATATTTATATATAAATGATGTAATAAGTAGTAAAATAAATAAAATAATAAAATAATAAGTAAAATCAGTATAGTAATAATGTGAAGCTCTGTCAACAGTTTTGTATAAAGTTTGTTTTGTTAAAAAGGTTTATTTGAATGTTGCTAGATGTTTTTGAATTATATAAATAAATAAAGCTTGTGTAAAACTCACTTTAAATTTATTGAATACAATAAAAGATTCTCTGTATTCCTTAAAATGTAATTATAACAAATATTTTTTATTAAATCCCTTTTTTAATGGTTTGTTGGTAATTATTATTTAAGTTAAGTCAATTCTTTTGAATAGCAGATTTTTTTATACATAATAGAAACTTATTAATAAAGAGCTTATAATATTTGTTAAAGTCACAGACCACCAAAATATATAGACATAACTAATGGAAATTTCTTGGTACTCAGTCTAGTCCACAGCTGGTTTTGATACGTTTAACTTATTTTTAAGAGCTTATAAATTTTCTTTTCTTTCTAGGAAATTTCTACTAGGTTGTAAATTTTTAAACAATTATGAAAAGGTCAAACTAAATACTCTTATAAAGCACAAGTCGCGCTTTTTTACAAAAAGACATTTTTACTTGAAGAGACACGGTTTGGAACGATTTTTTTAAAAAATTAGAAAAACAACATCTATTGTAAAAAAAATACGTTTTGTTTACTATGCATTTAATTATGCAAAAATAAATAATTTTACTACTCCATTTTAAATACGTCTTCAATATATTCGAGGGGGGACATATTTCCACTGTGTACCAATTCACTCGTCTAAATATGGGGTTTAGTACATCTGTGTACAATTTTATACTCTATGGTAAAAATATATTTTACCACGCTTATAATAGCTTCACCTGTTTGTTGGTCAAAACGGCATCTTACAATCGATATTTTACCAGGTTCACAACGTATTCCCGATGACAATACATGAATCAATTATCAGATTAACAAATTAATCGATTAATCCATAATAATTAATTAATGGTTTTTTTTTATATCTTGACATTTATAAAACACCCTGACGGTGGAAAGGTTTTTCCGAAACATGTAGGTGTAAAATATAAAAATATATGTGTAATAAAATATAAGTAGATACATACAAATAATACAATCAATATTTAATTAATAATAATAATATTTGGATAATTTATCTTGCGCCGTTTTCGCGAATACTCACCTCAAGGGCGCTTTACACAGAAAATTATCTTACAAAACAACTTATTAATATTTTACGCTAAAAGTTGACGCTTGTTTTCTACTGAAGTCATTTTTTACTCCCTTTATATTAACTCGTGGCGTCTGCTTGCTTGCTTGCCAGCTTGCCGTCGAAAAATTTTTGGATCGATTTTTAACCCATTTCCCGTGATCCAATCGAGCTGAAACTTTGCAAGCAGACTCATGGCGGCGATCAAGAAGATCTATCAAATTTTCGTTAAAAAAAATTAATTATTATAGTTTAATATTGGATTTTTCAAATTTTTTATTTTTTTCCATACAAGTGGAAAAAAAATTAAAAATTTAGATATTTCAACGCATATGGTAGACGCGAAACCCGAAAATGAGAAAGGGAGTATTGTAAAAACTTGGTTTTTATGGGTTACTTTTTTACGCTGAGTAATATTAAGACTGAAAAGAAAAAATTATATTACATGAAATTTAAAAAAAAATCGCTTATATTTCTTCTTCTTCATAAAATTAGACTTAAAGAGCGATTTTACCATTTTAGAAGTTGTACATGAGATGTCGCTAAGAATGAGTATGATTAATTATAGATTTGTCCTTTTTTAACAAAAATTTTGTTATTTTAAATTCTGTTTCTATATTCTATATTTTATATTCTGTTATTATACATAAGGAATAATTGGGTGTGGGCAGCAGGAAACCGAACACCTTGGAGGCAAAAAATTTAGACCATAGCTCGATTTCTAAAGTAGCGTATTTTTTATTTTTGAAAACAGATCCGAGAATGGAATACGTGTTGCAATAATATTGCCACGAGAGTCTAAAATAATGGTAACTGCCCGTTATCAAAGCTTCTCGAACGGTAAGAACAAATTTAAACCTGTATCCAATGACCTTGTGTAGTAAATAAAAGTTTAAATATTTTGTAACATAAACATTTAACTTAATTTCATATATATTCGTCGTACATTTACGAACAAAACAAGAAAGTTGCAAAATGCATTATTGCAACTGATAGCAAAAAGCTAATAAATGTATTAAATTATTTTAATGTTATCTAATGTTAGGATTTGGTCATGTTTAATAAATAGCATCTGACCGTCGTAATGAACAAATCATGGACACTGAATTTGTTAAACTTTGAACGCTCATAATTATTCCGATATGGAAAAATCATTTTACCTACGCATTTATTCACAGTGACCTCAAATATTCTTATAGTTTTACAGAAATACTTAATTTAAATAAGTATTGCGTTTGAAATTTTGAATGAACATTTTTTTATAATTTTTATCCTTTTTACCGACACCCGTTAATATGCGATCAGCGAGACGAAATTAAAATGAACGATTTTTTTTTTTTTTTTTCTTTTTTTTTTTAATAGAGATGTGAACACGGAATACGTGTCACATCAATATTCTTACTATTTTCAAACTAAGCTAAACGCTTGTGCTATGAAAATAGGACTAACTTGCTAGTCTGAAGTGAGGTTCGAACCAGCAACCTTTGGATCACGAGGCCAGTGTCCTAACCACAAGACCAACAAGATTATACCTATAATGCAGAACACGAAGCACACGAATTACATTTTGAACTAATTGTTCGATTAATTAATAAGTCTCACAGAGACGAATCTAATTTATATATGAGAAAAGTAGATGGAAGTCTCTTATACGATGGCTCAGGGCTTACAATCTATACGAGCTGGCTTAAGTGATCACTCTACACAATGCAATGTTCAACAATTCCGTCGTAAGAAAATCCACACATTATCAAATTTTGAATGTTCTATAATATGTTCGAAACAAGAACCTTTCAAATATTACTTTGGTCTCTGCTAGAGACATCTTTTGATTTTTTTCTCATTAACAAGTTAGTATACACAGCTTTCGTTACTAGTAATGATGCCTCTATATTTTCATTTTTTTTTAATAAATGATAATTAATGAAAATTCAGAAAGAAAAGAATGATTGTAATATTAGGACTTAGCTGGGAAGAAAAAGGCTATGGATCTGCTGCTGGGGAACAACTGGAAGCAAGCATTATTTTATTATATTTAGTTTTAGGTTTAAATGAATAAGGTCAATTAAAAAAAAAAAGGTTTTCTATTCATTAATTTTCAGCTTCAAAATCCTGCAATTATTACGTGCAGTAGTATCACTTGCGTGTGAGCTACGGAGGCCGGCGACAGAATGGTTGTCCCTGTAGCAACCGGGAGCGGGTCAGCCGAATCAAGCCCTGATTGGGGGATGTAGGCTACACGCGTACAGCTAGACCCACGGCGGCTCCAGACCACCACAAAAACTTTCCTCTAGCTCGGATGACGAAGAATACTTTAGCATATCATGCTATGAATCTTATTCTGAGAGATTACGGAGAAGCGGATGCAGAGTGTCATAATCTTCTGCTTTCGTTTGTCAAAATTGTGTTTCTGATGACGATTAATGTAGGTAAGTAATTTTGTTTTACCATTTTACCACTAAAAGATTATTTTTGTACCTAACGCGAGTTTTTTAAATTTATTTTCTAGGTTAAAAATGTCACTATTGTTTAATCTCAAGGAGTAATGTCAATCTTTTTAATAAAAACCATGCTGAAATAGTTTAATTGTACAACTTGGTAAACTCACAATTTATCCAAACACACATGCGCTCGAATTATTAAATCCATAATCCAAATAAAGTTTCACTTTTCTCCCCACCCATCCCTACCTACATAAACAAGTAAATAATTCAATTTCTTGAAATACACAGTGTAAAATTTACATGCTCTTTTTTCTAAATATTCACTTTTTTTTAAAAATTATTTTTATAAAAACGTATCAATCTCATTCGCTTAATTCATTCATCATTTATAAGCTAGACGTACAAGATAAATTTAAAAAAAATCTTCAGTTGTAAATAATTTCTTTGAGCGTGACTTGCTGCTATTGAATTTTTTTTTAAATAATACATAAATAGTATTATATGTTACGCGATCAGTGAAATCTCTGACAAAATGTTGGAATTGTTTAGTGTTCTCGTAAACCTTCCCTTTCTGCTATTCCCAGAACGGCCGGTGCTGCCAGGTGAGTTATATCTTGAGTCCCATAAACCGTCATTTCCGTACATTAAACACGCAAATTCGCGACGTGGCAGAAATATCCTCTGACTTAATTCTTTAAAATTGATAAATGTAAACAAGTACCGTGATATGATTGATCGATCATAATAATAATTTCTATTAAAAAAATTTAGCGAAAGAAATTCTTCAAGATTTCTACAAAAACATGTGATAGATATAAAGATAATTAGTTGTAATGAGGTTATTTTATTTGTTTGTGAAGGTCCAGGCCAAAGGTATTTAGAATAAATTAGACTAAATAATAGAAAGATATGCAGCAAAAATACTTGGTTACCACCAGGATACCGACTCGAAATTTTTCTAATCCAACTACGATAAATCAATAAAAAATATGGATTTATCCAGAGGTCTGATTTTCAGATTTTTGAATTCATGTTTTTTGGGATTCACTGCATAGTATTAAGTTGACAGCTGTATGAAAATTGAATAATAGATATCATTTATGAAAGACTACATATATTCCGGGTTTATGTAGTCACAAAATTTTAGAAATCTTTTAAGAAATTTCGGATAAGCATCCGGGTTATTCCCGAATGGTCCAAACCCAATTGTATCATGTGTTGATTATTTTCTAATGAGTGTTTGATGTGTTGTATAATTTTGGTGCTAAGAACATACAGAACCGTTGGTAAAATGTTGTTGGTGCCTGTGCGTGCTTGTTCGCTTGTTGCCTTGTTTTGTAGGTATATGTAGTTTATAACTGAGTGAGTGTATATATGTGAGTGGTAATACCCAACACCAGTTAATTAACAATTAACAAATAAAGTTATCGTTCTCGATTCTCGATAGAGATTTCATAAGAATGGCGTATAATTTAAATGGAATCTATGATTTCGAAATTTTTCAAAACTGTTTTTTTATTGTGTTTTAAAAATTAAAACGCTTCAACGAAAGATAATCAATTTTAACAACCTTATCGATGCAAACCTATAAAATGTATTAATCGATGCAAAAACATTGTAAGATAAATTATTTGTTAGGTTTATACGAGCCCCGCGCTGACATCATTCAGGATGTGTACCTGAGATTCTACACAGGGTAAGAATTTTCACATTTTTTAAAAATTAAAAAAAAAACATTTTATGTTATTGGTTATAAGTACAGCGTGGACTGTACTAATCGAACATATTTTTATTTTATTTTTACTCCCTTTAATTAACTCGTGGCGTCTGGTTGCTTGCTTGCCGGCTTGCCGTCAAAAAAAACTTTGGATCGATTTTTGGCACTTTTCCCGTGATCCAATCAAGTTGAAACTTGGCAAGTAGACTCGTGGCGACGATCAAGAAGATCTATCAAATTTTCGTTAAAAAAATTAATAAATTTTTGGATTTTTCAAATTTAGAATGATTTTTTCATACAACTTATTAAGTTGAATGAAAATATTTCAACGCGTCCGGTAGACGCGAAACCTGATTATAGTATAAATTTTGATTTTTGGAAATTTTTTATTACTCCCTTTCGTAGCGTCGCCCGACTGAAGCCCAACGCGTAGGTTAAGCGAAAAAAAATGTTTCAACTAGTAAATGGGAAAGGGAGTATAATAAAAACTTGATTTTATGGGTTAGTTTTTTATTAAGTATTCATTTTTAAACGTTACAAGTACATTTCATACCTTTTTATGAAATAACTGGAGACATGTTTCATAAATTATAAAAAATCATTTAAACAAAGGAAACTATAGCTCAACATCGAAACACGTCATATAATCATTAAAATGGAGTGTAAGTGTAATCTTTCTTCCGCACATTCGTTACCGCTCCTTGAAAAAAATCGTCCTTCGACGAATAATAATTATTATTACTAGCAGGAAAGCAATCGGCTTCGCCGATTGCTTACTGCTAGGCCCTGCGGGCGGCTATTGTGGCCGCTTCGCGGCCAATGACGGCCGCTCCGCGGCCAGCCATGGCCGCTGCGCGGCCAATTGTGTTTGCTGTGCAGCAAACACAATTGTTTACCTATGCCTACGTCAGCCGCTTCGCGGCCAATTGTATCTGGAAAATTTCCATTTTTGCTATTGTGGCCGCTTCGCGGCCAATGACGGTCGTCCCGCGGCCAATTGTGTTTGCTCTGCAACAAACACAATTGATTTCCTTACTGTTACAAAGTTAATACAATTTGATAATTGGCCGTATTTTGAAGTAAGCAATATTTCTTTTTTTGTTTCTTGACAGTTACTGTATAATATTGTGATGCTGTCAACTCTGAGTTTTTAAGTTTGGCTGGTTTAAAAATAATGAATTCATCAACATTGAGGAGAAAAAAATCAGGTTTTAGTGTCTATGGTAGCTGTCAGTGACAGACAAAATTTCAGTGAAAAAATCAGGTTTTACTGTCTATGGTAGCTGTCAGTGACATACAAAAAATGAAACAGCTGTCAAATTCTTCTTTGTATTTATTTTTATCGATAAAATTACAGCGTCTTATTTATTAATAAATTACATAGCATTTTAGTTTAATGATTATTGATAAATGAATGTATTTTAAAAATATATCATTTTGTAGTCCATTTCACGACCATCATCTTTAATACTATCCACATAATAAAATGTAAAGATTGGACCTTCTAAACGCCCGAGTACATCTTCGTTAACCAATCGAGCATGTTCATTCTTTGGACACAGTATCGCTCGTTTACTCATTAGGGGAACATCCGCTATAGAATGTACTTCATTATATATGCTTTGAACAACATTTTGACTTACACTTTCATTTGGAATAAGCACTGACGACGCATACTTTCCTTCCACAGGAGGCAGCTTTCCATCGCCTAAATCTAAAAGCCACTGTGTAAATGAATTTTCACCTTCTAAAGCGGGAACATTAGTTTTCAAATTGAAAATAGTAAAATTTTTCCAATGTTGGCTGTTTTTAATAGATGTCGCTACTAACTGACCGCGAGAAGCCCTTCGAGAAACTGGTAGAATTTGTCTAGTCGCCGCCCAAAATGATTACTTTATTGCCAAAAATATCATTATTACCCATTATATCGCGCAGAGTACGTTCAATTATATCTAAAGCTATAACTGGCGCCATCGGCGCTTCATCCCAGATGATACATCAGCTGCACTTATAATTGCACGGTTCTTGGATGTCACTCTGCATGTTGTGTTATTCTATAAATCAAGAAGTAAATTAAAAGCCATGTGACATGTACGTCCACCCGGTAATAAAATTGCTGATATTCCTGTCCAAGCAACAGATAAAACTTTCTTAGATCTTCCTCTTCAAGTATGTATAATAGTCTTATAAAGGAACGTTTTACCTGTGCCACCAGGACCGTCAATAAAGAAACATTTTTTTGTTTCAGGTACATCTGAAATTTTTTACTTAATATACTGTCGAAAGCACAATGTTCTCGATTGAGTTTTCCAGCCATCTCTAACCCTAAAGAACTTTCTAATGCTAAATTAATATCAACCACTTCATTATAAGTATTGCTGTAATCTGGTCCCGGCAAACCCTGTGATGTGCATGAAGAATTTTCATTTATTAATGCCTTTTGAATATACAAAAGGGAACAATTTTGTGCAATTTCTGCAGTAGCACTTTGACGACTAAAGTCTTCTGACATCAAATCTTTGAAATCGTTCCACAGCTGCAACGGATCTGGTGGGAGGCAATGAATCATTAATAAGACAAATAGGTCACGAAGAGCTTTGGGCATCATATACGTTGAAGCTTCAGCCATGCAACACTGCCATTCTCCAATATCATCGATGAGTCCTAATTCTCGTACTGCATCACGAAATGTAGGAAGTAAGACAACCATTAATAGTCCGCAAAGATTCAAAGGACGTAGCCCCAGTCACTTGTAAAAGAATAAGTCTTAAATGGTATAATTCTATATTTCTAGGAGAAACGGGGGACATGCGACCAATAATCTTGTCCCCGCCACATTGCCTCTTCTTCCACTGCTTATTGCTAGAAAAAACATAGAAATTAGTTAAATCCTGATACTTAATATTACATGCCTCATTATCTTGTTGGTTAAGTTTAAACCATGCAGTTAATGTTGTATTATTTAAGGCTGTAGAGTCCAACCAAATTCACCTGATGGAAATAACAATGGAAAAACCATCGGATCTAAATGTTTTGATAACATATTAATACGCTGGAGACCTCCTACATTCTTAGGGTGAACAGCAAAATCTACGTTTGGCGGTAACCTACCTTCGTAATCTGCTACATACACAATGGCGACTTCATTATTATTAGATGGAGCATTATACCTTCTTTGGTCATCTAACGAAGAACGCGTAAAGAGTAGTTGAATATTCCGCATCTGGCCCCCGTGCTCTGCAACTATAGATTCTTCTTCCTCAACCGCTTCTTTCAACCTTTTGTATTGGAGAGCATATGGACTTACACGACGGATGACATTATCAATAGTTTCCATTATATTTTGTTGACATCTAAGGTTAGACGGATGGCTCATACGTACCCTGACTGCTTCATCCGCATCGTAAACATATAGTTGCGCATATGCCGGCACCTCTCCATCACTCTGCAAACTTCTAGACGTTCTATGATATACTTCACCTGAAATTTTTAAACAATACGGGCCTACACCTGGTATGTCACTTATTTGCACTCCGAAAGATGCAAATGCATTAGCACAGTTGTACTGCACATTTAAAATAAGATTTCGCATTTCTTCCTTCAGCATACACTCTTTGCCTAGCATTTTTACGTTCCCGCTGGTCAGCATTCCTTCTTTCACATTCCTCTTCTGTTATGTTTGACAGTCTACGTCTGGCATTTCTTCTTTCATATTGTGAACTCGAATCGCATTATCAAATTGCCGCTTTGTGATGTTGAGTATTCCATCGGAATTCTGAAAAATAATAATATTTATGTATAAATACGGAGAAAATGACACGTAAAATGACATTCGCGCCACGCGCTGTGAGTCTTTTGAGGTTATATGAGAGACGTTATGACGTTAATCTAAGGTTAAGTTCACTTTGCAGTTTAAATAAAATATAAAGCGTAATAAATGTTTAATAAATAAATGTTTTGAACGTTTATTGAAGCAAGATTAATGCAAAAACAATAAAAAGAAAAGCGTAAACGTATACTTACTGTCAATGTCATAAAGCGTCATTCTGTGGTATGACCAGCACAAAAATTCGTTGACTGCAATTACGTTGGCTGTTTTAAATACACGGATTCCACGAAAATATTTTAAAAAATCTATAAATTGCGATATTTTAATTTTCGATAATTTGGATTTGGATGTTTTTTGATATCAGTTTGTTCGTATTCCTATATTTTTCAATCTTTTTAATGTACTCTAAAATGTTTTTTTTTAAACTGGCAACAGAAATTATCCAAATGCAGAAACGACATTGGTTGGAGTAATTAATATATAGATTCGTCGTTTATTATGAGTCAACGTAATAGTAAAATACATCAACAAACTATCACTTGAAATAAACATAAATAGCGCAATTTCCCCTATTTTTATTACTAACACTACTATTATTAGCTTCATCTGTTTGACGTCTAGACGGAAAAATAGATATTTCACCTGCTTCCCCAATATCAGATTCACTAATTAATCAATGAATCCATCGTAATTAAATAATTAAAGTTTTATAAGGGTAATTAATTTAGAGGTCACCAAAATATGGCGCTAGTTTCCTACCGAAGTGATTTTGTACGCTGGGTAGTATTCAGACTAAGAAGTAGAAAATATTTTCATGCAATATAATATTACTTCATACTTCAAATAAAAGCATGGGCGCTTTCCCTTCTTTAACAACAGAATTCTGTAATCTACATCAATATCGTAAGCGCCCACCATTTGGAGAGTGAAGCAAAAGTATTTTGTCCGAAAATTTACTGTAAATACATTTCAATATTGACGCGCTTTTTAAAAAAATATCATGTAGTATAATTTATCATTTAGCAATAGTGTTTACAACAATATTGTTATCTTTGTGCAGAGTAACAACCAGTGATTATGTGGATATCCAACTTCAGCATTCAGAGGACCTTCTGCAGCGAGCTGAGTTCAACAAAGATAATCCGACAGTGATTTACGTTCACGGATACATAGAGAATTCTGGAGTCCTCAGTGTCCAGACTGTAGTATCATCGTACCTGGAAGCTCGCCCAAACGTCAATGTGGTTCTTTTGGATTGGTCAAACATGGCATATGGAAATTACATCACCAATGCAGTGCCTAATGTTTATGTGGTTCGATATATTGTATTATATTTTACATATGTGTTAAATTTAACGGAGAAGAGGGACCCATCACACACCCAGGGCTATTCTATGAGCAATAGCTTCCATATCGACCTTACACTTTTACCACCCATGTTCTTTTTTTTAATGCTTAAGTAGCCGTGCTCACCATCCCGCTGATACTCGTGGGAGTGCGAGCGAGACGGGGAGGCGTCCACATAAAACCTCTTCTCTAGGCGTAGAGACTAGTAACAGTGTCAATCAAAAAATGATATCAGATTAACGATAATTTAATTTTCTAATAGTTTATTGGCATATCCTAAGTCAGTACGATCAGATGCCATCTTCAGGACTGATGTATGTCACGTCATAATGATAATCACTGGAATAAGACTCGAAATGTTAGTCACAACAATAACCTATCCACGATAAAATAACCCACAATACATAACAAGATTAAATTCCATGATCATTATTTTATAATAACATTTATCGTGTGAAGATTAATAAAAAAAATAAAAGTTTTTTATTAATAAAATTAAAAAAATATATAAAACATATCTCTAAAACGAGTCCTGTACAATAATTAATTAAATATCGACGTGTTAGGTCTTTGTGATACAAATTCGTAAAGGCCTTTTTCTCAATTCCATGTTTTTTGGTTGGACTCTTTCAGCAGGACTACGTCCAATTAATTCCTTGTATTATTTCGTCAGTTTTTGTTAAGCCTCCTAATTCAGGCAATCTTCACAGGTAGCCGAAGCGGCAGCTGTTGAAGTGAAAAAACTCTCAGACCTCGGACTTCCCCTCGCCAATATCCACTTCGTCGGCCACTCGCTGGGAGGTCAGCTTGCTGGATTCTGTGGCCGAAACTTACAAAAACACAACATGACGATAAAACGGTAATTCTAATATTATTTCATTTATTCTTGCTACCTTCATCATAATCATTCGTTTTTTGACATTTGCTGGAAGGAGGTCTCCTCCAGTATCATCTTTTATTTCCATTGTCCAGTGCCGCGAATTTTAACAAAATTCCGTTAGTCCAGCGGGCCTTAGCCTCGTGATTCATCTCGGTCATGGATAATCTTGATATAATGAATGTATTAACAAAGTTTTTTTTTGTGATCAATATTTTTGTGTACCAGAATCCACTGCAATCATCATATACTAGCAGTTAAGCTAGCTTCTATGCCTTGCGGGCGGCTATACTACCCGCTACACGGCCATTGGTGCCTGCAATTTACTGTATCAGCTGTATTAGCCGCTATGTGGCCGATTGTGGCCACTGCGCGGCTATTAGTGTCTGCTATTAAGCATCATCCATAATGTAGAAAATGTTCTGTCACCGTGGATGCTGTCAACTTTCACACATTCCGAACAAAACTAAAACATAAACGTCAAAAATTAAATTTCTCGTAGAAAAAATAAAATTTACGAATGAAAATTAAAATTTGGTAGTATCTCGCATTAAAGTGATTCGAATGTTAAATTAGGTAGGTATATACCTATAATATTTCTACGTATTAAATAATATTTAAATATATTTTAATATAATCTGCCGACCTCGTTTCTTTTAAAAGAAAGCGTACGATTCGGGGTTTTTTTAAGCTGGCAATGGAAAACAGGAAAATACTGTACCGCAGATCTTGCGCAATTATAATATAAATTTTGTGATATACTCGTATCTATATGTATAAGTTTATGTGTCACAATATTTGTTACCTTTCATGTCACACATTGTTTCCTTTCTCTTCTCTGTGAGTTTAAGCACTATTTGTGATTTAAAAAAATTATTATAATGGACCTTGAGTTTCGCATCTTATTCAACTTTTTTTTCTCATATCTATATTGATGCATTCTCTGTTAGTTTAAAAGTGTTATTTCTCTTAAAGTATACATATTTTTCTGTGATACTTATTTTTTGTGATATTTTGTGGCACACTCGTTTAATACCTATCTTTGTGAGTTTAAACGATGTTTAAACCATATTATATTTTTACAGAATAAGTGCTCTAGATCCCGCGTTTCTTATGTTTTACCTCAATCCCACGGATCACATTCAGGCTACAGATGCGGAATTTGTTGACGTCATCCATACAGATGTTGGAATCTACGGATCCCACGTATCCACCGGCACCCTGGACTTCTGGCCGAATAGAGGCAACGCAATCCAGCCTGGATGCCCTCAGTTTGCCCCAATACCACTTTCTGAAGATGGTAAACCATTTTTTATCTATATATCACGAATTAATTATTTTATTGAATATAATAAATTTCTTCAAAGTTTAAAAATTGATAATATAATTCCAATTCACAAATCGGGAAGTAAACAGAATGCTGGCAACTATCGTCCAATTAGCTTATTTAGTAAATAAAAACCCACAGTAAAATTTTTGAAAAAATGTTACATTGTCCAATTTATAAATAAAAATAAAGGTTTTGATCCCTATCAATATGGATTCCAGAAAGAAAGCAACACCTCTGGTGCACTAATGGATACCATGAACTTTATTAATAAAGAATTAGTTAAAGAAAACTACGTCATACTAGTACTTATAGATCTGCAAATTCATACTATTATTTATAAATATGTCAAATTCGACACTGTAAACCATGATACCTTATTATACAACTAAAACAGTCTTGGGATCAGGGGTAATGCACTAAAACTTATTGAAAGCTACCTAAAAGGAAGATGTGCTATGACAAAGAATTTCAATAAGTTGAGTGATCATATAAATGTAGACTTCGGAGTTCCGCAGGGTTCAATATTGGGTCCATTATTACATTTATTATATATAGATGATCTGCGATATGCTAATTTGCTGAAGAAATATAAAGTTTATGCTGACGATACTCTATTAATTTACAGCGACGATGGTTAAAGTAACTTGCAGAGCACAATTAATGATGATTTGCATCTTTCGTGGCTGAATGAAAACGCGCTTAGTATTAATGTGAAAAAAAATTAATTACATGATGCCAAAGCAATAAAATAAACCACCTTTAAGCTAAACACATTCGTACAGTGTACAGTGACTGTGAATTTATTGAAATAATTAAATAATAATAATTAAGAATTAATCTATAATAAAATTGCAGTGTTTTCATTTGCCTACCACGACCCGTAACAATAAAATAATATCTGACATTGAGGCTATTGACCTTGAATCCTACGGACCATGCAGGCGCACCGAAGGCGCTAAAGTCGGCTGTTTCTGCCGAACCCTCCTCCCCGTTCGCCTCTAACGAATCTGGTTCGCAGGTTTTACATATTGTTCAGAATCGATATCTTTTCCCTATCCAACTATGTATACGTCGTTGAGGTAGGTCTTGTAGGTTTTTCAGCAATAAGCTTTTGAAAATATGCATTTTTCGTGACACCTCGAATCCGTTCTACTCCCATCTAAACTCAGAGAATGTCGTAGTTCCACTTTGAAATATTATATTTTTATTATTAATTGAAACCAAGCTTAATACTTGTACCGGAATGGCCATGAGAAGGTTATGAGTCCTCTTATAATTATTATAAAAAAACTATTCGCAATAATCACCTGAACCATAGTACCTACTCGAAATATATTTTGTGCCTAAAAAACCTTCGTAAAAAAGGCCTTCGTCACTTAAGTTTTTACAACTTAAGCCTTTTCCAAAATAAAAAGCATAATAATCATTCTTACTAACAAAATATGTTGTGGAAGTTGATTAATATATACCAAACTCGTATAAATAAAAATTTTAAAATCTTAACAAATTGTACATAAAAATTATTCAAATATGAAAGTGTCAAAATTTATCATTTTTAAACTTGAAATAACTGCTTTTAAACCAGCAAGCGGGAAAATTTGACTTCATTTATGTAATCAGGACCCTTTATTACACCAGGAACAATTTTTCTTTCATCAAAATTCAAGTTCAGTTGTATTCTTGACTATAGCCTACATTTGCAGTGTTTTTAGAGTTTCCAGAAAGAATAGAATTACATTTTACCTAATTTGACATACCTAATGTATAACCGACTATGTAAGATGGCATTATCTTAATTATAGTTGTGGTACATTGTTCAAAATTAATTATTACGAGTTGACAGCTGTTGACAATTGGTGATGTTATTTTAGTAGATGAAGTAATTTATTTGTAATTTTCCAGCATTATGTAGCCACCATCGGTCTTGGAAGTTCTGGGCAGAGTCTGTGAGGAACTCGGGGTCTTTCCCGGCGGTTAAGGCTTCTTCGTACGAAGCTTTCAAGAGCGAGAATACTGTCTTAGGTGCTAAATATATTTCCATGGGTATTGATACGGATCCAAGGTAATTTAAAGGTTATTAAAAGATATTAAAGTTTATCAAACACTGCTGATTTGGCCATAAGGAGAAAATGGCCTAACAACAAACACAAAAGTCACTGCGTAGCACAAAACCAATAATAGTGTCGTGAATGATATGTATGCCTTAGAGCTGGTTGCATCAACTTAGTTTATAGTGATCTTTCATTTAAACCATCGATTTTTGCGTTTTACATCAATCAAACTACCCGCTTTCGTAAAAATCTATGCTAAGAGATCCAATATTGGATATAGACAGAGATCAATTAAATCGAATTAAATTTTTGGGAAAGACATGACCAACCGGGGTTGTATAGCCGATTGAGATTATGTCATAATGATATAGAGCATCACCCACCTGAAGTCTCAATCACCCATCAAAAATGACCAGATCGTATTTTTAAATTTCAATTTTTCATTAATTAGTTACGCATTTATTACAACAGATTGTTAGTTAACTTTGTAAAAACCACTACCAGATTTTAGTTCTACCGGTTTCGAGACGTACCCGTTTCTTCGTCAGGACCAACACTACACCACTACATTCACAACACTACACACCTCAACCATAGTATTGTTACACCTCCACCAATAATAGATCACATGCGTGTTAGTCTTGTCAGGGACAAACATGCACTGATTAGCCTAATGAACCATCAGGGATCTACCGAAAGAGAGTGAGAGGGGGCGGGGTCTAAAGTGAGTGTTACCCCATCTTTTGTGAACATTAAATTAAACAAAGGGCTATATGGAAAATTAATTTTATTATTAATTAGTGGTGCTCTATTATTCACCGCCTCCTTAATGTAAAAAAATTCTAAATTATTCAATTTGAATGTTCTAGTTTGAATCAAGTCGCAGAAGTACGTGCAGTACATTCATTGTCTATGATATGCTAGTCAACTGTCATATTCATGTCTTTTGGGTTAGAACGTCGCATTCCGAATTTTGTATTTCGGATATTGTTTATTTATTTTCTTTATTTTTTTTTCTATTTTCCAAAGCGTTAATTAATTGAGACAGCATAAAGAGAAAATAATTCATTATAGGAAAGTTGTTTCCAAATCAATTATAAATGGTTATTGCTATGTTTAATACTATCACAGAAAATCAAAATAGCTAAATTAGGATATCGACTTTGTGCGACTTTTCATTATTGTTTGATAATTAAATTATATTTGATAGACCATTCCTTAAATTTAGTGCTAGAAAATCCTTTTCAAAATGTGATTGTTTTGTTTTAAGAAATACGAAAAAAAAATCAGGATTAGAAGAAAAAGCGCATCCTTATATGACAGGAATAAAGGACGAAGTTTTTGAATATGATAATCTGGCAAAGAGTTTTTAATAAATTTGACAATTGACAACTGATTAATTAACTGGAACTATTAATAAACTTGAAAGCATGTTTGTATGTTTTAGAAGCATTTGATTTAAATATTAATTTTAGTATTTTGATCATATATATTTTTGTCTTAATCACGGGACATAATAATTAAGAACAAGCCTTTCGTGTAATACCATATACCATAAAGGTACCATGTATCATATACTTACAAGAACATTAAATTTATATTATACTAAAAAAATACTTTTAAAAAGTTACGGACGTTATACGAAGTTACGCAGACGGACGGACAGATGGATAGACAGACGGGCGGATGGACAAACAGACAACTAAATTATTTTAATTGGGATAGGTACTTTGAAAAATTTTTCAATACTTCGTTAAAAAATGGAACACCCAAATGCGCAACCACTCGAATATAAAGTGATTGTTTGATTTTACTCCCTTTCCTATAACTCGTAGCGTCTGCGGTTTGTTGTCTGCCGGAAAAACTTTGGATCGATTTTTAACCCTTTTCCCGTGATCCAATCGATCTGAAACTTTGCAGGCAGACTCGTGGCAATGACAAAAATGATCTTACAAATTTTCGCTTAAAAAAATTGATAATTATAGTATAATTTTGGATTTTCGAAATTTTAATGCTATTTTCATATTGGAATCAATAAAAACAAGTGATGACCCCGACGCGTGCAGTAGGCACAAAACCTGATTCAATGAGAAAGAGAGTATTATAAAAACTTGGTTTTTATGGGTTAGTTTTTTAAAACCTACCTGCACTTTCACATAGATTTCTCATACCTTCGGATCAAAATATAGTATGATATTTTTTTTAAATTAAATATGCAAAATGTTTTAAGTATATTGTTTCTTATTTTTCAGCGAAACCGGAGATTATTATCTGATTACTAATGCAGCATCTCCGTTCGGAAAAGGCCTCGAGGGCATCAAAACGCAAAATTTATAATTTTGGTTAAATCTTCTGAAATTCTTTAAAAAATTATTTCCTAATAAAATCACTTTATTGATAAATGTGTAATCGAAAATTGTAATTACTAATATTATTGTAATGTACACACTCAAGTGACTGTTTAAGAGCTGTGATTATGCTCCTAAACAGAGGTTTCACGTGGCTACTATAGGACTAAAAGCCTTTTAGCAAACTTTTCAATTTAATTTTTTGGAAAGATTTAGTCTTTCTATGTTGATCTATCAAAAGCCATGGGGTGTACACAGAACCTTTATAAGTAGAAGAGACATAGACCATAAGTTTTTTTAATAGAACCAGATGACGGAAAACTTTTTTGATGACGTTTGACAGAGAGAAGAAAAAAAACTGAAATCCAAAACTCTACTGAGCCTTTGTTGATCTACAAAATGCATGTTACGAGAAGCGTAATGAGGTGAAAATTTTTGAGTAAACACATACAGGTAAGTATATTCCTTTGTAAATGAATTAAGAGGTCATTTAGTTTTTCGTTTTTCATTCGATATAGGTACCGAAATGTGCCAAATTGGGTTGCATTTTACTTGGATAATAGTGTGAAATAACTGAAGGGGAGGAAATAAGGGAAGATTGGACGACCTGATTATACTACACACATATATATTTATGTTGCTTCCTGCATGCTATGACGCTAGTATTGAGACTGTCTGGGGATTTAGATTATAATCATTTGACAAATGTCACCAAATCGAAAGTGATGGAGTTCGAAATTGCGATTTTAGATTACAAATTATTTGTTTTGTATGGGCTGCAGCAGACGCTTCTGATAGTCTTGCAGTCCCGTCCTAGCTATTTTCTGCGTATTTTTCCGTTTTGAAGAAGTAGTTATCTTTTGTAATGTATAGACGATGTTGTTTATTGATGATATTTTTAAGTGATATTTCCTTAAAAGATACAAATAGTAGTGTTTTTATTCCAATTTTTTTAAATACTTCTTATGTAAATAAGATTACATGAATTGAATTGAATGTCTTATTATTTTTTGTCATTTACTTTTCTTACCGATTTCTATCAAAAAGACGAAATAAACTTTGTCCTCTCAGATTTTAGATTTTTTTTATAATGACACAGTCATTGAACAGATAATATAGTACAGGTATTAAAAAGATTTGATTCAAATATACATACTTGAAAATAACATATCTTAAGGTATCATTTTTTTGCTTTCGAATTTACGAATATAATAGTAGGTATACTCAAAAGTTTTTGTGTATGATTGAAAACTGCGTTTACAGTTTTCATTAGACTGGCACTTTTGGCTCGCACATTGGCCTTCAAATATGGAGATATAATTAAGGTATTAGGGGGGCTGAAAGGAAGTAATAAAAAATTTCACACACTATTTTTACAGTCAGCTTGCTCACGGTTCAGAAAATACCTATTTTTTATTACTAGTGGATTGTGAGGGTTGTGAATTTGGTGTTTTTGTTTGGAATATATTTTCCCTTTATTTATGAACGATGTCAAGGCCGACGACTAATAAAGAACATTTACGTTATTGCTTGCTGTTTTTGTTTGACCAGGAAATGAAAAAAATTACTGATTCGTATGGAGATATTTTGAAACTTAATCAATGTCCATAGGTGTTTAAAGATTTTTTAAATGGATCATCTGAGATGTTCCTGGGATAGAAAGACCTTTACTACTGGATGATGGTGTACTGACGTCACTATTGGAATCTGATCCTCGTCAAACTATCACAAAATTATCGCCTGAGCTTGGTTTATTATGATCAATAGTACAGAAGTACCTACCTTCATCGCATCGGTAAAATTAATAAACAAGGAATTTGGTTTCCCCCTGAATTTTCACTAACCACGGTAGGGCAGCAAAGAATCGTCTGTCATTTCTCTTGACCAGATATGAAACTGATCCTTTTTGTGATGAATTGCAACTGGCGCAGCGACAAGGTAATGTACAAAAAGACTGGCTTTCTTGAACGGGGTAGCTCTCCTTACCCCTAAACCATCACTCACAATAAAAAAACATGCTTGTCTGTGTATAGTGGGAAACACCGAATGATTTGCTAAAACCTAGTAGCATTACACTACCAACAATTAGAGAAAATAAAACAAGAACCCGGAAAAAAACGATCGATTTTGATGAATAATAAACTAATAATACTCAAATAAGACGACACGCGGCATCATTCTCCAAAATTGACGCAGGAAAAGATAATGGAGCTTGGATTTTAAATTCTCGCACCCACCCCATTCACCAGTTAGTGCCCCTACGATTATCATTTATTTAGATCCGTAGAACACCCGCTAGTGATAAAGAATTTATTACTTTGTCTTATAAAAAATCAGCCACAAATATTATCTGATGAAAACCCTTAAAATTTTTGAAAAGAAGTAATTGAAAAATCACCTGTAACTTATATCTATTTTGAAAAGTTCATTCATTTCAATACAAGTTAAATAAAATGATAAAAAGCCTGCAGAAACTCCAATCGGAATGTTTTCCAATTACAATTAAGATTACGATTTTTCGTAACCAATATTAGTTACTGTAATGAAAGTTCAACTTTTTATAAAAAATAAGTCAGGAATATTTTTGAAAAATTCAGTATGAGTTCATTGTTGCCTGAACATTTTCGACTCGTATCAAGGCAGGAATATCCAGCGAGGTTATTAATGTTTTCCAAATATCCCTGTATTGTGACACATTCTATTTTATTTTATTTATTTGTTCTTTTTACATAAAATAATATAATTTAACATTTAAAATATGGAAACAATTTATTCTACTGTCTCTGGGAGGATCAGAGACTCATGTAGAGAGAAGGAGTATTGCAATATCTATAATAACATATAATACAATTAGCAATGAATTCAAAGAATAATCTAGTTACATTGAAAGGCTTATTTCTACATTGATGACAGCCCGCCAAAACGATTCTTGAAACATTTTACATTCGCCGTTTTTTTTAAATAACAAGATTGTTATTTTGGTTATTAACCCAACACTCAAAAATAGACATGACGTAGAGTGCGACGGTCTACCTTATTCGGTGATTACTACCCCAACACTCAAAAATATACGTTTTTATTTACGCCCGTATAAATGAATACGTCGTCGTTATATAATTTTTTTATAAATATTATATTAAATAACATTTCTAGAAACTTTTAAAGTATTATTTTCAAGGTAGCTAGAAATCAGTTTGCTTCACACACTAATTTCTTAATCAAAAGAGTTCAAATATATATTTAAAGCCAATATTTTCATTACAATGATATCTAGAAATATGTCCTGACATTTATCTGTTTAGGGGTCATAAAATACGTCACACTAATTTCGTGATTTTTTTACCCCTTCTCCGTCTTTGTCACAGTTGGTCACATTTGTAAGACCCCCTTCCTAGTGTGAAGTCACATATTTAGTAATTTTACATTTAGAAATTGACGAATAAACGAAACACTTAGCAATCGATGGATTCACCGTGCGGATGCCGGATCCATCGCATTGCAGAGAGGGGAGCCGAGAACAGTGCCTGGGACTTGTGAACCAGGTGTAGGTTAAAAGGTACAGATACACATGCTTATTTAGTGGCATGCTAATGAGCATGCCACTAATAAGCATGCCCTAACAACTGTACACACTTGCTCATTACTGGCATGCTTATTAGTGGCATGCTCATAAATAAGCATGCCCAAAGCTAACAATCAAACACACATGCTTATTAGTGGCATGCTCTTGTCATAGAATAGAGACGCTCTTTTTCAAAATGGAAATTTTGCAAACTGAAATAGAAAATTCAAGTGAACCAATAAATCAAAAAAGTTCCCGAGTTTCCATCCGCACATTTTTGATTTGAGTTTTTATAATTTTTATTCTAAGATTTGAATCATTCATGCCTATTAACAAAGTTTCATAAACATTATTTCTCACTATATTATTTTTACACAACATTGACCTAGTATTCCACAGACATTCGTGATTCCTATAATTAGTCACGAAAAGTAATGTTTTATCATCTACCCAACGCGCCATATTTGTTTCATCTATCGCGGACTAATAATCGCATTGATAATACTAGCCGCGAAGCCCGCGAATGACAAAAGCATGCTCATAATAAGCAAGTCTATTCACACATGCTCCAAAGATACCCCTTCTCTATGGTGAATGACAGTGGCATGCTTATAAATCAACCGGCGGTTGATTTTTGAGCATGCCACTAGGCGGCATGCTCATTACTAGCAATATGCGTACACACATGCCACTAATAAGCAAGGCCTAAAGAAGGTCGATACTGCGCATGCTCACGTGCCACTAAATAAGCATGTGTATCTGTAGCTTATGGTGCCCTCTTATGATGCATCAGCACTCACCTCCACTGTTTCAGTCTCTCTCCCTGCTTAGCCAAATCTGATAAGACTCTGTTAGTGCCGTTTTCGATACGCATTCTAATATGGATAGAGATAGAGTTGGAAATAATTTTAGTTTTTCTTTAATAGTTCAATTTTGGCATTTTAACACTTAGATGTAAGTATTAGATTTTGAAATGTGACGTCACGAAACTTAGGACCCCTTGTCACACAATGTCACAATTCGTCGACCCCCTCCCCCCCTTAACGTGTGACGTACTTTATGGATGGCCCCTTACGAGTATTGAGGTAAGAATCACCAAATAACAAATTACTGCCATTTAAGGACCGGTTGCAACAACTTTCCTTTAAACCATAGATTTTTGCCTTTTCCACCAATTAAATCTTCCATTTTCGTAAATATCTCTGATTTTTTCAAAATATCTATGATTTTTACGAAAGATTACTATGAACCAAGTTAATATAATCGGCCCTAATTAATATTAAATATATCAGTATGCATTGCAAAGTCATTTGCTAATTGATGCATTCGAGGTGCGGTAATTAATAGCCGACCGGCGGAAATAAAATAATGATAGTCGCCGTGTATTCCTACGAGGTTAATCGCAGAGGTTCGGAACAGTCGAATATAGACTTAATTAAAAGTTGGACGGAATTGATTATAATCCCCCTCCATAAGGTTCTACTCGAAAGTGAGGAAACTACCAAATCTTTTCACTAATTCCACATTTAAGCAAAATCGTGCCGCACATAATCAACCAACGTCTAAAGAACATTGCCTGGCAGATCCCTGGGGAACGAGCGGGGTATATTTAAAGGAACTCAGGAGCAAATATTGATAAACAATTGAAAAACCTAGTTCAACACGCATGTAATACCAACGGTTAGTTTTAGCGCTTATTCAGACACAGCGGGAACCGTTCAGTTTCAGAATCGCATTCATCAAAACATGCGATTTGTGTCATCTGTTCACACAGCCGCGGTTAATAAGCGATTTGTGCGCGCGAAAATAAACGTCAGTTTGACAGTTCTGGTGCCGTTCTCCATCTTTGAATATCAAAGATATATTCGCTCATTACTTTGTTAACGATGGCCGTGTTCCATGGCAAGACACATAAATATCATTCTGTCAGTTCATTTTTGGTGAATAAATACCTACTTCTCTAAAATACTCTTTTTTTCCACCATTTCCAAATATCTCCACCAACTCCTGCCAAGCTTGGTTCTTGGCATATTTGAGTAATCCTCACACTATTACAGGTCTTTTCTCCCATATTACAGGTCTTTTCTCCACTTCATCAATAAAAAATTCAGTGTCAAAGCGATCCATAACCGTAGAAAAGAGAATATAATCCACGCGTGCTTCTGTTGTGACATGGAACCGTGCGGTGCCCGCAACGCGACTGAACGCTCTCGTAAGGCCCCATGGTAATAGGCTCGTGCGGGCGCCGTGCGGGTCTATTTTCTAGCGGTTGGGTTGCGGGCACCGCGACGGTTGACTAACCGCACGGTTGTGTCTGAACGATCACATACAAACCTAGGTAAATGAGACCCGCACGGATCTCATGCGATTCTGAAACGGCACGGTTCCCGCTGTGTCTGAACAAGCGCTTCACGCCCACTGCTTGTTCTATTAAATCAACTTTAACAGCGAAGGCAGGACCGCCGCTAGCTAAAAAGAACAGTCAGGTTAGTGTGCGTAATAGTGTGCCCCAAAACCAAGGGATGCATTTAAAAATATATTAAATGATAACACTTCTACAGGGTATACAGGTACCTGCACCAAGGAAACAAACATCAAGGAAAGATAGAAGGATATGGAAAAGGTCTATATCCAGCAGAGGAGAGATGAAGGCTGAAGAAAAATAAGATACAGTGTGACTCATAGCTACTAACAAAAACTTTACAGGTGGATTCCTGCCTTGATAATGAGTCGAAAATGTTCAAGTAACCATGGCCTAATATCAATACTTATTATATTACTAACTGTTCGTACCCGGCGTTGCACGGGATAAGGATTAAGTTGAAAATAAATTTTTGGGGAGAAACAAAGGTTCCATTGTCTTGCAAAACCTCTAATAAAAATAATGTTTCCATTTAATCCAGTGGAGAAATTTGATTTCAATTAAAAATATATCAGAGGGAGGAGAAGTGGTAAAGGGGGAGGAGGGAAATGTCGCCTATGTTACCCGCCGGGTCCTAAAGAATAAGTATGCAAAACTTGGTTCAGATCGGTCGAACGGTACATAGTTCCATTAAAAATATATCAGGGGGGGAGGGGAATTGCCTATGTTACCCGACGGGTTCTAAAGAATAAGTATAAAAAATTTGGGTCAGATCTGTCAAACGGTGTAGATTTGTGTTACATATAGGTAAATAAAAAGAGGGTAAACAAAAACATCCGCGTTTTCGAATGCAACGTTGTGCCAAAATTTCAAAGCAATCGGTGAAGAACTTTCAGAGATTAGCGATTTTATACAGACGAACATTTTTATTTTTATTTATGTAGATTAAAAACCTTGCAAAAAATATATTTTCGATTTTTGTAAGGTTTTTATCATTTTATTCGACTTTAAATTGTGATGAATGCGCCATGTAATAATGCGAGAATGAATGTTTCATAATTGATATGTTACTGACATGGAAATTAAACTTTGAAATATAAAAAAATGAAAATATTGAAAAAAAAACACACATTGATACATGAAACTTTGATTGCATATTTCCACAACTACATATATTAATGATTGCTTTAACATTTTCGACTCATTATCAAGGCAGGACCATCAGTAAAATATTTGCTATTAGATATGAGACACTACCTATATACGGGGTCGGATATTTCGTAGAAAAATTAACACAGCACATAAATTGCCTAAAATTTAATTTCATGAAATACATATAAGTAATGGTAAAATTAATAGTTTTTGTATTATAAAAGTATATTATAATAATAAAAATAAATATAATATTGATTATAATTATGCAGGGTGTCTCCTAGCTCGTAGAAAAGACTTCAATTTTGAATAAAAACTATTATTTACACTTTCAACAAAATGTCTACGGTTGCGGAGATAAGCGACATCAAAGTTTGCATTTTTTTCAATATTTAAGGCTTAACTTTTGTAAAACATTAGACTACCATTGAACATTTACATAGAGAGTAATTTATATTAAGTTTTAAAAATTCATACATACAATACAAGTCAAATAAAATTATTTAAAAAAAAAAATTAAATTTTTGCTAGGTTTTTATTATTTTTTTGGTTTTTAGTATAGCGAATGAATTTTTAATTAGTTATAGTCCGAGGTTACGCGGAAAATAAGTAGAAAATATTGAAAAATGCAAACTTTGACGTACATAGGGTGATTGTGCTAGTAGTCGGCCATTTTACAGAAAAGTCATCTTTGGAATATAATTGTAAGTTCATTTTAGAAAGGTGGTTTAGAAAAACACGTATATATTAAAAAACAGGGAGTTTATTTTTATCATATATATTGCTTTTTAAAATTAGCCTAACCATAAAAATTAAAATAATATTTTAATGAAAAATGGCTGTTTTGCTAGTAGTCGGCCATCTATGCGTCAGTTATCGGCCACCTATGCGTCAGCGTCGGCCATCAGATTTTAGCACAGGGCCGCCAGACGTCCTTTAGAAATTTGCGCTATACAGGCATTTTTTTTTTCAATTTATACTTAAATCCTTTTAAGCTTTTCGACAAATCGTCTCAATTTGATCATAAGTACGTTTAAAATACACTAATAATCACAAACTAGTAACTAGAAAGAGAATTATTTTTTCGAATGGGCATTTTGGTTATATGTTAAAGCCGCTTTCATCTCCATTAATAATTCGATTAAGGTCTTGTAATAGATCTTCATCGTTGTTTTCTATTAGATGTGTTTTCAAGTTTAAAAAAAAAAAAAAAAAAAAAAAAAAAAAAAAAAAAAAAAAAAAAAAAAAAAAAAAAAAAAAAAAAAAAAAAAAAAAAAAAAAAAGTCCTTAAACCAACTTCTTATATAATTTGCGTATTCTTAGTACCTACGCGCTAATAATGCTTTCCGCAATTCTGGCCGGCGCACACTGTGATATATTCCAAATCTAACGGAACTTAATACAATGTATACTAATTTAATTTTTATTTCCGGATGTACTGAATAGATTTTTATGAAACTTTTTCTAAATATTTATAAATATATTCTTTATATGTACACATAACTTAAATCTATTCAAATTCATAGAGTTTCATGCAAGAAAAAAAACAAAAGTCGGTTCATTCGACTTATATTTGCACAAATTGAGTTTGTTTTATATACAATATGTCACGTAATTAACGCAAACCCTGAAAGTGCTTTGTTAAAAATCGTCTATTGGTCTAAAATGTTCAAGCAACCATAACCTAATATCAATAGTTATGGAGATATGCAATATCAAAGTTTGCATTTTTTTTCAATATTTCTGACTTATTTTTTGCAAAAAGTTTAACTTTCATCATGGTAACTTATATCGATTATGAAAAATTAATTTGCTTCAATACAACTTCAATAGAATGATAAAGTCCTTATAAAAAAGAACTTTTTTCAATTTTTGTAATTAATTGAATCTTGCGAAGGGTGGAAATCTGTTTTCGCTTTCTTGACAAGATGGTAAGCTGGATAAATATTTAAATTTTGACCCCTCGACTGTTGTCCCAGTGTGTTATACTGGTGGGTACTCAATTTGGCATTGACCATTAGTGTCAAGGCGGCTTCTAGAGAGAGTTTGGCTATGATACTTCAAAAATTTGCCTCGCTTTTTTTATTCGAGTAGCTCAGTAAGGATACTCAGCAGCTACCTCTTTCATTAGATTGGCTGCATCCCTGTTCCCGGATGATCTCAGCCTAACTTCAGTGGCGACCGTTAATTCTTCTTGAGTTTTTGTAGAAACTAGATCTATGATTTTTCTCTTTTGGATTTTCGAAATACATTTTCGAATGACTTCTAAGGCCTAGCTGATCTTGTACAATCTCGTAAACCTGCTGAACTTGAAGATGGAAGCATGTCAAGAAACTGATAAGGCAATGATACTATATTTTCAAACCACCCATCATGTTCAGCCAAAATTTTCGATAATTTTCTACAGCTTTTCTCCAACTTCGCATCTATTTTTGCGCTAAGACTGCTAACGTAAATTTTTAGTTCTGAAGGCGTGCTTTTCGAATCAACCTGGTTGTGTTTTTGTATTATAAAAATATAAATGCACCTGTTTTGATCCTTTTTTGCCACTTAAAAGCCGTACTTAAAATATTTATCTTTTCGTTATTGTAGGTACTCCTAAAGAAAATTAAAAAATATTGTATGAGTGTCAAAAACACGTGCCGCCAAATTTAATGAAATATTACAGGAAACAACTTATAACTTGAAACAATTATAAATTTATTATAAACAACAATTATAATTATAAACAACAATTATAACTTGAAACAACCGGGCCTAAGGCCCGGTTGTTTCAAGTTATATCAAAGTAAGCGGTCGATCAAAGCATAGATTTTTACGAAAACGGATCGTCTGATTGGTGAAAAACGTAAAAATCTATGCTTTAAAAGAACGCTTACTTTAATCCAACTTGAAACAACCGACCCTAAGTCAGTTAAGGGTCAGAGATTGGATACCAATTAGTGTTTTCAAAATTTCACAATACGTCAACAAAAACAAACATCACATTTTATATCATCTAAAATTTGTCAATTTTAATTATTACCAAATCCATTAAATTTATTCAACAACGTCGGTACTTACTATCGACTTAGTATCGACATCAATCGGAATTTCTACGAAACTTTTCAAAACCATTCTGAACGCTCTTATCAAATCGTTTAAAAGATGGCAGTGTTGATAAGAATTTTAAAATTTCATTGTACCTAATAAACAGATATGTAATAAATAATTGGTTCACGTATCTAATATTTACTTCATAATACCTATAACTTCTACGCCTAATTTGAACATGGATATTTTGGTTTGTGAAAATTATTCAAAATAAAATAAGCTGTATTTATATGTCTCTGATTTTATATAAATGTTCAATCACACGGAATATTCAGTTAGGCATAGAAATTGTTTGGTCCTCTTCGTACGTCGTGAATGATTGGTTGGAAGTCTCCTTATTAATCCTCTATTAAAAGTTAATGTGTAGATACTTTAGAAGATCTCCGAGGATTCTTCCGACTACGACAATTAAATTTCCCACTCATGTGTATTGATATTTAAAAGGGTTTTACTTCATTTAAACACATCTACGGGAGAATTAATATATTTAATAAATAAAACTGCAGGACAAAAACCAACAACAAAGTGATGCATTTCCCGCTATTTCTTTTACTAAATCACAGGACCTAATAATTGCAAAAATTTATAGCTGAAAATTCATGAATAGAAAACCATTTGTTATTTTAAAGATACCTTATTCGCGTAAACTTAAAACTAAATATAATAAATTCATAATATTATATAAATGTCAAGACCGTGTAATTTGGGGGAGGCAACCCTTGCATGTTGCATATTGCCTGAACCCATCCTGAACCTGCCTGAACTATATTATCTTATCTATGGCCTGAAACCACGCTGATTATCTCTGCTTGTCACACTGTAATTATTGAGTTATAATTCCAGCGTCATTCCAGCAAGTTATGGACTTTAACGATACAATGTGCGTAAGAGCACAGTATACTAAGAACAGTAGTACGTCTTCATACAAACTGGCCGCTACCCATTAGAATGTGTGCGTGCGTGCTCGGCGCCGTGTACGCACGCACTGTGACGCACACATTGACATAGAATATGGGGGCACAAGGCGGCGGCAGTAAGGGCTATGCCTTCGGTGCCATTCGCGCTCGCAGCCGCCGCTTTAGAAAAAAAATGCGATTCCTTAAAAAAATGCCTTATTTTATGTTTGTGGTGCTTTACTAAAAAGGTGTGTTGATTATCACAAAGACTGTGAGTTTTTAAAAGTCTACGTTAATGTTTATCAGCGTTCTTGCAATTTCAGTGCAGAAACTAGGTACTAATTACAGAAATTTTCGGGTTTCGTGTCTACCTTATGCGTCGGAATCTCAGACTCTACGAGTAAAGTGACAACCCTAGCGTCAACGCATTAGTTGGCTAATAACTCGCCGACAGGCCGGAGATAAACTACTGTTCTGGGTATACTGTGGTAAGAGGCACATTGTTTCGTTGTCTTATTGTTTATGCCCGTAAACTTTCTTAACCTTTAACTGTGGACGTGGGGTCACAGAGGCCCCTCACCTTCTGTGAATTCCGTGAGACCCCACGTCCACGATTTCCTTAAAAAACTGTTTTGATTGTGTTTTGTTTTAAAATTTTCAATAATATAGACAGCGATAATTAATTATACAAAGCATTAAGGATGACTTTGAAGTTATCGGCTCTGTTTGCGTTTGCGGGTTATAGGTTATAATATATCATTTAAATAACCTCTAGCTCAAAAAATAGTTCCTGGAACTCGATTTATCCAACAAGACTGTATAGAATTTTTTTTTTTTTTTTAAATAGAGATGCGAACACGGAATACGTGTCACATCAATATTCTTACTATTTTCAAACTAAGCTAAACGCTTGTGCTGTGAAAATAGGACTAACTTGCTAGTCTGGAGTGAGGTTCGAACCCGCGACCTTTGGATCACGAGGCGAGTGTCCTAACCACAAGACCAACAAGCTACTTGGTTCCAGTTCATTTGAAATGTTCAAAGCCCATTGTGTAATTATTGCCAATAATTACTCCATTTTTACCTTATATCAGAATTTCTATTTTGGTTATTCAGAAGTTTATTTTTTGTTTTGTTTACTTGTCATATTTCAGTTTTTCATAAAAAGGATATTTTTTTAATTCGGATATAGTTAAAATATTATATTCGTAGAAGTGGTTTCATGTCGCTAAAGACTAAAAGGTATTTTTTTAAATTTTGGTTAAAAGTAAGTCAAATTTAATAAAAGTTCATAAGATATGTATTAATTTTGTTTCTTCAAAACCGAGTTATTAAAACTGTAAGACAAACATAATACAGGACTCTGTGAGAAGGTTAGGTTAGGTTAGGTTAGGTAAGGTTAGGTTAGGTTAGGTTAGGTTAGGTTAGGTTAGGTTAGGTTAGGTTAGGTTAGGTTAGGTTAGGTTAGGTTAGGT